>CM028350.1:29857012-30258382 GCA_016618105.1 Dendrobium huoshanense | reverse complement strand
TTTAGATAAAATTTTCTTCATCTTCCTTACACATAGAAACTAGATCTAGGTTTCACAAACTAATTTCATGCAGAAAAGACGAAATATAGTTTGCCAAATAGGAAAAAGAGGAAGAAGAGAAGAGTATAAGTTCCTTTCTTCCTAAATTTGCCTCATCGGTTTGATTTGTTCTTGTGTGGTTTCTAACGCCTCACCCTTTGCTACTTGCGGTTTGCTTTGTTCAAGAGTCTATCTCCTTGTATCCTTGTTTACTCTCCTCGCTTTTTATCGCTCGCTCTTTGCCTTTGTCCTTGCCCAACTTTCTGCACCATTAGTCAAATATATATATATATATATATATATGCTTTTCAAAATTTTTAAATAAATATAACTATTATTCTTTAAATATAAAAAGTGTTATTTATAACATTTTGCCACCATTATTTTTTCATTACTACAAAATTGATATACATAAAACCTTCTATCATTTACTTTTCCTCAAAATTAATCATTTATATATGTGAGTAATTATTCATTTATTTTGAGAAGTTTACCCATTTTAAATAAAGTTGATATAGATGTCTCGATTAAATCTAACAAGTACAACAACAAGAATAAACTTTTATCTCACTATGTAGGGTTGGCCACATGAATCTTTTTTTTTTTCCCCCATTATATTCTATTAATAGTGAATTCTCATTTAAATCTAGCAAGAAAATGTTATTTTTAATAGATTATAATCAAATCTTTTTAGGTCTACCTCTACCTTTCTTAACATAGGTTGGATCTAATATATGTACTCTCGTAATAGGGTCATGGGAAGGCCGACTTTTTTAGTGACTAAATTATCTAGGGCAACTCTTTCTAATCTTATCTACCACTGAAGCTACTCCAACCTTTTCACGTATATACTCATTTTGCATTCCGTTTCTAAGTGAAATGCTACTCATCTACCTGAACATTCTCATCTTTGCAATAGTTAACTAAACATTGCAAGTCTCACCATCATCATCTTATAAAATCTTCCCTTAAGTTTGAAGGTTTCTATCACGTAATAGGCCCGATGTATTCATCCACTTTAATCATCCATCTTGAATTCGACTAATAATATCCCCATCTATTCCCCCATCGCTTTGAATAATAAATCTGAGATACTTAAAATATGCACTCTTTTTAATGGCTTGATCACCCAATGTCACAATCCCACCACTAGATCTATTACTACAAAAAAATTATGCTCAATGTATTCGGTTTTAGATCAACTCAAATGAAAATCGTTAGACTCTAAGGTTGTCCTCTATAAGTCAATCTTTTTATAAATTCCTTCTTTAGTCTTATCAACAAGAAGAATATCATAAGTAAAAAACATAAACCAGGGTTCATCCTCTTGCAAATGTCTAGTAAGAACATCCATGACTAAAGCAAAATATTATTGGCTTAAAGTTGATCTTTGACGTAATACAACTGAAATAGGAAAATACTTGGTCAAACCACCTTTTGTTTGAACGTAAGTAATTTCTCCTTTATACATATCCTTAATGACTTGAATATAAGCATTAGTAACTCATTTCTTTTCCAGAACTCCATAGAACTTGAAACTTTATTATAATCTTTCTCTAAATTAATAAATATCATATATAGATCCTGCTTATTCTCTCTGTCCTTCTCCATCATATCTCTCAATAAATGTATAGCTTCCATAGTAGATCTATCATGTATGCATCTAAACTAATTTTGAGAAACATTAGTATCACGTCGTAATTTATGTTCAATTACTCTATGATAATTTGATGTGTGACACATTAGCTTAATTCATCTATAATTCACACACTCTTATTCATCATCTTTATTCTTAAAAGTAGGAATCAACACACTCTTTCTCCACTCATTTGACATCTTTTAAGTTTTCAAAATAATATTAAAGAGTTTAATAAGCCAAGAAATTTCTTGATCTTTAAAACATTTTCACACGTTTATTGGAATATCATCATATCGCATTGGTTTTCCACATTTCATTTTTTTAAAGCCTCTCCAACTTTAGTTTTACTAATATGATGGTAAAAATAAAAATATCTATTTTTATTTAGAGTGTTAAGGTCACTAACGTTATATTCTCACAACTTTTATTAAAAAGTTTATTTAAATATATTATCCACCTATATTGAATATTCTTTTGTAAAAACACTTTTTAATCTTCATTTTAATGCATTTCACTTGGACTAAATTCTTACTTCTTTTATATCTTTGTTTGACTAATTTATTGTATAAATCACTAAAAACTAATTTCTTTGCATCACAAGTTACTTTTTAAGACTACCTACGGGCCTGTCTATATCTATCTCAAATTTATCGAACTTTTATATATAAATTAAATTTTATAATAAAGCTTCTTATTTTTATTTTTTCTTATATATTTTGATTTCCCACTAATTATATTTACTTTTAGGAGCTTTTTTGTTTGATTCTACAAGCATATATTTTGCAAGTTTTTTAATTCACTAGCTACTTTTTTCTATATAATATTAGCTTCCTTATGATACTATTTTTACAATTTGCATAACAATAAAATCTGACACTATTATTTAGTCGGACAGTTATTACACTTTTTTTTACAATTTTGCATAACAATAAAATCTGACATTCCAAAAACACAGAAGTGCCACTATTAAATGATAAATTTGAAACATTACTAAAACCATTTTATACCTGCTCTAGATCGCTGTCTTCTGTAGACGTATTCCTCTCCTCTTTCAGCCATTTCTACTTGTCAGAAGACTTTCTTGAAAATTTTTATTTAACAACTTGAAAATTTTTATTTAACAACTTGAGTTTACATGATAAACTCAGTAGATAATCACATTTTAACATAATAGTTGTACATAAAAATATTGTGAATCATATGCATTTTTCTCCTTCTTTCCAATTAACATATACATAAATATATGAATTGATATGATATAAATCTTCATTATATATTTGTTAGATAATGTATTTCTTTTTCAATTAATATGCATCTATTTTTCATTTTCTCATTTATTCCTTTTCTCTTTTTCATTTAGTACAGGAGCACCGTGTAAAAGTTATACCAATGAAGGTACAGCCATTTCCATTTCCATTTACATTTAATGTGCACATGTATATTGCGTCCCCAACTAGTACCATAAGGGGATGAACTCTTGTAATTTGCATACATGCACCTCTTTCTTTTTAATTTACTTTTCATTCCATATTAGCATTTATTTATTATATAAATCTATAAATATATTTTTCTCTTGTATATATATTATACTATGAACTTCAGTTATTCAGTCATTCTCAAATTTATTATATATTAACTATTTAGCTAAAACAATTATTTGTACATTATATAACCTAGGGGTGTCAAAATCTGACTTGACCCGAAACCCGACCCGGGAAATTTCGGGTTCAGGTCAACCAGTTTGTTATACGGCGGGTTCGGGTTCGAGTTTTTGACCCGTTTGTAAAATTAGGTCGGGTTTGGGTTTACCCGGCAACCCGAAATCAACTTGGGTTGACCCGAGAACATGACCACATCTAGTCACAATGCGTCAGCTCAGCACCTCAACTGTTCGTGTCACTGTCTAGTCTCGTCTCGTCACGTCAGCCATCAGGTTAGCTGTCTGCCGTGATGCCGTCCGCATCTTAGGCGTCTAGTCGCATCACGTGAATCGCCGGCTGCCACAGACTCGCAATGCCATTGCCGTCGTCCGCTTCTTAGGCAGGTAGGCGTCTCGACTCTCTCTCGACGAGACACAGGTCGGCAGCCAAGGCCAAAGGGCAGGTAATAGACTGCCACTCGCACCGCCTTAGCTCGTGCTGACTAGACTAACTTGCTTGCCGCAGTGTCGCCTCAGCTTGCGTTGGCCTCGCCTGTTCGCCCTGTTTGCATCCGGCTTCTCAAGTCAGGTCGGGTCAACTCGATAACCCGAATGAGGCGGGTCCAGGTTGGAAATCTTGACCCATTTGAAAAACCGGATCCGGTTTGGGTTGACCTGTTTAGACTCGGGTCAACTCGAGTTCGACTCAAACCCGACTCGATGAGCTATTTTGACACCCCTAATATAACCTTCAACAATACATATAACATAGAGAAAATAACTTTACCATTACTAACATAATCATCCACCTTATGCTTCCAGTTATTTCTTATCATATCTTAAACATTCTGTCAATGTAATACTACGACATGCAATAATTAAAATAAATGATTGTAGTTAATATAAATATTTGTAATTACCCATTTGGTCACTTTCTTGCTTCGATTTCCTTCCAGTCTCAAGCCTGATATAGATTTTCAATGCTCGTTTTAGTATGAAAATCTTCCACTGTTAATAATACAACATAATATTTTAATTAATATTAAAATCTAATTTGGGTGTCTCAAATATCATAAAAAAGAAAGATTAAATTTTCTTCAAATATTTCCAAAGAGGACTTTTACCTAATTGAAACTCATTAACATATCATTAAATTGCTCTAAATCATCACCAAAATTTCTATTAAATCCAAATAAATACCTCACTACAACTTTCCTTTCTTCCTTGCAAATTTCCTTCTTTCACTGTCAGATCAAGATTAAACTTTCACCTTATTGAATTTCTTCCTATTGAAAATTAAATTGTATTTTTTCATACTTCAATTAGAAAAAAATGAATTGTATAATATCAAACTAAATCACTTACTCTTCTTTCAGAAGAAAATTCAAATTCAAAATTCTTCCTCTTTCTCCTTCAGCCTTTCTTCCTTTATCTCTACAGAAAACATTTATTGCTGCGTAGATAAAATATCACATAATGGAAAGAATTGACAAACAAACATTCCTTCTTCTTCTTCTTCCTCTTGTTCAATGCCTCTTCTCTTGATTTTTTTTCTTCTTTAGCGATAATGAATGTAGAGGAGGGAGTTATTTTTCGTGAGGATTCATTATTTTCAATACCGTATGCGATTCCTCGCTCTAAAACGAAATACAAACCCTCCAGCCTCGCCCGTTCCTGCGTGCGGTCCACCTGGCCCACGGATCTGCTCCTGCTCCTGCTCCACTCGCTTGTTTGCATTAAATAAGTTGGCCTATTCAATTGAACCGGTCGGATTGAACTGGTTCTTACACGAATACCATAGTTTAAATCCTAAATTATCAATAACCTTAATTTTCCCCCTACCAATTTAGTTTCTTGAATACATAGATTATTTATCTTCATATGAATAGTTCCATTAATATGATAGTAAGGGTACATATATTTTAAGTTTCTATTATAATTCTAGTTTCATGGATTAACTTCTTTGCTCACATCCATTCATAATATACGAACCCCTGCTAATTTGACCCTGCACATGGACTCCGGTGCAGTAGCCCTTGTACATTTTTTGTTGTATTAAAGATTTGCAGTGCGACTCTTACAGGAAACATCATAGTATTAACACAATATATTAAACGATTCATGTCATGATTGTTCGACAAGTTTTACACTGGCTATCAGTTATCTAACGCAATTATCTACTTTCTCATTCAATGCAGGAGACCTGGTAACAAAAGTGTTTCGATTAACTCTAAAAAGCATTCATAAAAAAACTCAGTTAATTATTAATATTATTCTCAACTCTTTTAAATATTTATTTTGGCTTTTACAACAATGATGAAGACGAAAATGACATATATAAAGAAAAAGAGTCTCCTTTTATTTTAAAAGGGAAATTGAGGAATAAGAGAGTGAGGGGGTCTGCACATTACCCCGTTTTTGCCTCCTAAAATTTTTATTTTATGACACAAATTGTTTACGAAAAGAGTAATCCTTTCCATCATTTACAATTTTCTGGTGCCTTAAATTGGTTGAGAAACCATTATTTCTACACGTTTTATAAATAGCAGTCATTGCTCATATGTTTGTAGCTTTATTTTTGTCTATTTTGCCTGAAATCATTAATAGGTTTCTACCAAAGCTTTGCTCTCACATGTCATAATCCTGCAAACTCTGTTATGTATACTTCTAGCAGTCCCGTTGATTCTTCTTTATTTCTGTTGCTTCAGATTCGTGGGAGTAAACTTCATAACAAAGTCAGGTACGTGACTGCTGTGTTTTAATGTTTAATGTATGCTAGAAACATATTGACAATAAGCACTTATAAATTCTAATTATTTATAAATAACTTGGTTTTGTCGCCTGGGTTGCTTTGATTGTTGTATTGTTACTAAAAAGCCTCTCACCAATATAAATTTAACTATTCCGTAGGAATTTTTTCTTTCCATTGAGATAGCTTTTATTTCTTTTAAGATATTGTTTACTTTGTATGAAGTTTTATATCCTTTATGGTATTAACGCAGAACACTTCAGTTTGAAAGCATAATTTGTAGTTTTTCTACTATTCTTGGTTAGGCGAATAAAGTTTACTCTGCTGTAAATTGACCCATCTACTTGTCATCTATGGTTTGGAAATCAATTCCCTACTCCCTGTCTTAGTGTAGTTGTCATTACATGTTAATCTGTTCCTTTTTAGTAATTTAACTGGTTTCCTTTTCTTTGACATTAATTCCATTGTTGTACTATAACTGCTTTTACATCTTTAACTCTCTAACATGCACTGTGAATATATATTTAACCATGGTACCACATTATCACATCTATGACTTTTTTATTGTTTTATTTGAACATGTTACAACATGGGATTACTGCAGAAATTTCACGCAAATAATGTTTCAATTGTTTATATTAGTCTAGGTCCATGCTAATGGGTCCATTTCCAACTTTTAATATTTTACAAGTGGGTTTAAGGATTGGTCTGAAGTTGCGCAAGTCAGCTCTTACTGTAAAGGGTGTCTATCAAAATAGTGTTGCATGCTTATGTGCACACTTTTATCCCTGAGTTTTTAACCAAATATCTTATATCTTGACATCTTGCTTTTCTATATATTTGGATACTCATTTCCAATTGAAGTCTTTGTTCGAATAATTTTTTTATCTTTTTATATAATGAAGATTTGTTCTAGAAGCCCAATTAATGAGGTTGTGTTCACCAATTGTGGTGGATATCAGAGGGATCATGTCCATTAGCATGCCGGATCTATTTATAATGATTCATGATTACTTTATAGGTAGTATAATAGTTATGCCAAAATTTGCTTGAAGATTATCAAGTGCTTAATTCATAGGAGCCCAAATTTTCTAAGATGGGCAGATTAATACAAAACACTGCTGCTCTTGTGCTATAGTTGGGAGTTGTAACTTGCAGCTGTCTAATGTTTACAGAGTTATTGATTTTGAGGATATTGCTATTGATTTAGGAAGTCTGGATTATAGAGTTACTGCTTTTTCTATAGTTGGAATCACCTCTCTATTTCCATATGTGCCTTTTTTGATGTGATTCTGTTGGAGGCTTAACACTAGGGCCGTCTCCTGGTTTATTCCAGGCGGACCAAGGAAATTGCCGGCCCCCTTGTGGGGCCCATGGATTGATAGAAAATTTAAATAGGGGGGGGGGGGGGGTTTAGGAGGGAATTTTTTACTAAACATGCTTTTATTTGTATTATCTAAATAGGAGGGAAAGGGTTAGGGTTGTGTATGTTTTTACTGAATTTAGGAGTTCTCTATGTTTGCTTGGGTTCTAGCCACCGGTTAGAGATTGGGAGAGCCGGATCTTCCTCTTAAATTGAAGATCCATTGTATCTTACTTGTTTTCTTTCACTTTTCATCTATTATTAAGTTCCCCTATTGATTTGCCAAGGAATTTCTCCAAATTTCTGCCTGTTCTTGCTGAAATTCCCAATTTGAGCCACTATTTTGGAGATTTCTGTGATAAACCGGTTTGGGGGCCGGTTCAACCGAACCGACCACCCGCCTCCTTTTAATAGCCGCGACCCCGAGCGGGGTTGGTTTCGCGAACAGAACAGGGAAACGAAGCGGGCGGACGACCGAACGTGCGAAGGTAGGTTTTCGAGTTTTCTTTCGCCATTTTTAGCAGTCGATCGCGTTGGAGGATAAGAAATAATGATTCCTTTTCATTCCTATCGTTATCAGAGTGTTATTTTGGGAGGAATTGAAGAACGAGAGAAACGAACGAAGAAGGAAAAAGGAAAAAGGTTTGTTGGAATTTCTTCCAGAATTTTTATAAATTGCTTCTTCTACTTCGTTTAAGTGAGAGACATGTTCCTTGCAAGATAAGGAAGGGATTGAAGCGAAGAAAAAGAGATTTGCGAGAAGAAAGATTTTGAGAATTTGAGAAATTTCCATTCAAGATTTGTAAGTGAATTTCTATCATTTCAGTTTTAATGTTATTTGATATTTAAATCAAATATATTATTTTGATAGAAATTATTGTTTGAAATTATGGTTTTAGGAAGTGAAAGATCAAGTCATAGTGTTGATCCCACGAGGATTCAACAAGAAAGGAAATTGATTCAAGAGTAAATCAAGCATCGTCGACCTGAGAAGTTCAAAGTGGGTAATTAATTATGAAATTCAAGTTTTAGCATTTTCTTCCGTTTTCAAAGTTTCAATTTAAAGACTACAATGTACGAAATGTTGAAAGATTAAATGCTTAAGTAATTGAAATTATTATTTCTAATGAGAAATAAATGAATTGAATAATATATAGAAAAGAAATATTGAGAAGAAAACGACATGTGAAATAGAATAGAAATGTTATGGAAAATGTAAAAGAAATGATATATGCGAATAATTCAGGAGTTCACCCCCTTATGGTACTGGCTGGGGACGCCGTACTCGTGCACGAAAATGGAAAAGGAAAAGGCTATAGAAATGGAAAAGGACTATGGAAATGGAAAAATGAAAGCAAATGGAAATGGTTGTACCTTCAGGTACTTTGAGACGGTGCTCCTGTGCAAAGTAAATAGAAAGAAAAGAAATATGAATGAATCATTTAAAGCCATAAAATGTTTTATATTGTTTCAAAAGAAAATATTCAGAGATGTATAAAGCATTGCAAAGAATTGATTTAATGTAAATAAATAACGATGTTTAATAAGATTAATTATGATGATTATTAAATAGCTACCCACTGAGTTTACTTAGTAAACTCAAACCACAAGTTTAAATATTTCAGGTAAGTTCTAAAGAAGAAATGGCTGAAAGAGAAGAACATGTTTACAGAAGGCGAGGTGCAAATGACAACAGGTAAAATATGTATTTTTGTGTTTAGTGGCTCTTCAGTTTTTGAAAAAGTTTTGATCACTAGTTATCTTACAATTGGAAATGTACTATCGTCCGACCTTTCGTACCCGCCTCGTTAGATCGAGCATCCGGGACGGGTCGTGACAAAAGTGGTATCAGAGCCAATTAAGATCTGAATCATACTGAAAGAGCCATTAGGATGAATATTAATGATTGAAAGTTTAATGTGAAATGAATATTTTATTGATAACAGGAATCAGGATAATCCTAGAGAAGAGGAAATGGGAAGATCAGTGCCTAATGTTAATGTTAATCCTGATGCACTGGCACAAATGATGACAGCTGTAACTCAGCTGATTCAAGATACAAGAAATCAACCATCGGGGAGTAGTAGTGGTGGTGGAATAGTTATGGATAAATATCTGAAATTATTTCAAGATATGAGACCACCATTATTCAAAGGAATAGAGGGACCAATAGAGGCTGAAAACTGGTTGCTGAGGATTGAAAAGATATTAGAAGGTATGAACTGTCCAGAAGAGAGAAAAGTTGCATTGGCAACCTTTGCACTAGAAGGAGAAGCTGAAAGGTGGTGGAGAGGACTGTATCAAGACAAATTTGAAGGAATACCTGGCATGCAAATCAGATGGAATGACTTCACTCAGATATTCAGAGATTGGTTCGTACCTCTTACAGTGAGAAGACAAATGCAAGATAAATTTATGAGATTAGTACAAGGAGAAAGATCAGTGATGCAGTATGAGGCTGAATTTACCACCCTATCCAGATATGCTCCCCAGTTAATACAAACGGCAGAGGAAAAATGTCATAAATTTTTATCTGGACTGAAGGATGTAATTAGGCAACCCCTGGTTCCTTTCGAAATTGAAGATTATGTGGTGCTAGTGGAAAAAGCTAGAAAGATAGAAGCAGACATGCAAAATACTCAAAGAAGACGTGATTTTCAGAAGAGGAAAAGTGGAGAGGTTATAGGAGTCCCTCAGGATTCACATAGCAAGTCTATTTCACAAGGTGGAAAGTTTAATTGGAAAAAGACAAAGTCCAGTAGCAGTGACAGTTCAAGTGTGAACAGTTGTAGCAAATGTGGAAGACAACATAAAGGAGAATGCTTATCTGGTACAAACACTTGCTTCTGGTGTCATCAACCAGGTCATATAGCTAAGAACTGTCCTACTCTGGGGCAAAGACCAACAGGAGAGTCAAAGATGAATACTGGATCTCAGAGGAATGTTGGAAGACCAAGAACAATGGAATCAGCTGCATCTACTCCAGGATCAAGTCAAAGCCGACAGAATACTCTGCCTAGAGTATATGCATTGACTCAGAAGGATGCTAAGGATTCACCTGAAGTGATTACAGGTGATAAGAATGAGAAGTGAATGAATATGTATTATGAAAATATTATTAAAAGAATGATGTATGTTTATGTTTTCTTATGAAATTTTATAGGTATAATTATGATGCAAGGAAAGCCTGTACGGATTCTATTTGATACAGGAGCTTCACACTCCTTCATTTCAGAAGAATTGGTTAAAAGTGTTGGATTGAATGTTTGTGGAATCAATGTAATTTTGAAAGTTTTAATGCCAGATGGATCATTTATAAATGTGAAAGGTGTATGTAAAGTGACTTTCAAATTAAATGAAAGAGAGTTTGAAGCTTCAATGAATGTTTTACCATTGCAAGAGTTTGATATGATATTGGGAATGGATTGGTTATCAAAGCATTTTGTGATTATTGATTGCAACAAGAAAATTTTGAAGTTCAAATTTTCAGAAGGAGAATTGAAGTATTATGGTGAGAGAGGAATTTCTTCAATGATAATCACTTATTTGAAAGCATACAAATTTGTATCCAAGGGATGTCAGTGTTTTCTTGCTCAAGTAAAGGATACAAATAAAGAAGTTAAAGAGTTGAAAGATATACCTGTAATCAGAGAGTATCCAGAGGTGTTTTTAGATGATTTGCCAGGATTACCACCAGAAAGAGAGATAGATTTCACTATTGAATTGATACCGGGTTCAGAACCAGTGGCAAGAGCACCTTACAGAATGGCAGTCAAAGAGTTACAGGAGCTGAAAGGTCAGTTACAGGAATTGCTCGATAAGGGGTTCATCAGGCCAAGTTCCTCACCATGGGGAGCTCCAGTACTATTTGTAAAGAAGAAAGATGGGAGCTTCAGAATGTGCATAGATTATAGAGAATTGAATAAGCTTACTGTTAAGAATAAATATCCATTGCCCAGGATTGATGATCTTTTTGACCAACTGGAAGGGGCTACAGTTTTCTCTAAAATTGATTTAAGATCTGGATATCATCAGCTACGGATTAAGGAAGAAGATATAGCAAAGACAGCTTTCAGAACGAGATATGGCCACTACGAGTTTGTAGTAATGCCATTTGGAGTGACAAATGCACCAGCTGTGTTTATGGATTTGATGAACAGAGTTTTTAAACCATTTCTGGACATATTTGTGATTGTATTTATTGATGACATTCTGATTTATTCAAGAGATGAAGAAAGCCATTCCAGTCATCTGCAGGCAGTATTGCAAACATTAAAGGAGAACAAATTGTATGCCAAATTTTCAAAATGTGAATTTTGGCTGAGCAGTGTTAATTTTCTGGGACATGTGATTAGTGGAGAAGGAATTTCAGTTGATCAGAATAAAATTCAAGCCATATCAGATTGGCCAAGGCCAACGACAGTTTCAGAGGTAAGGAGTTTTCTTGGACTTGCTGGTTACTACAGGAGATTTGTAGAGGGATTCTCTCAGATAGCAGTGCCATTATCCAGATTAACCCAGAAAGCAGTAAAATTTGAATGGAGTGATCAGAGTGAAGGAGCTTTCCAGAAGTTGAAGAATTGCCTAATGACTGCCCCAATCTTGACAATTCCATCGGGTTTAGAAGGGTTTCAAATTTTCTGCGATGCTTCTTTAAGGGGACTTGGTTGTGTGCTGATGCAGTATGGTAGAGTGGTGGCCTATGCCTCAAGGCAATTGAAAATTCATGAAAAGAACTATCCTACTCATGATTTAGAATTGGCAGCTGTGGTTTTTGCACTTAAAATATGGAGACATTACCTGTATGGGGTCAGATGTGAAGTGTTTACAGATCATAAAAGCCTCAAATACATTTTCAATCAAAAAGAGCATAATTTGAGACAAAGAAGGTGGTTAGAACTCATTAAAGATTATGATTTGGACATACAGTACCATCCTGGAAAGGCAAATGTAGTTGCAGATGCACTTAGCAGAAAAACATTTGGAAATGCAAATTGGCTAATCACCCAACAGGAACAGATTATCAGAGATATGGAAAAGTTAGAGATTTCAGTAGTCAATCTAAACGAGACAAAAGATATGTTGTTGAATCAAATGATGATCCAATCTACCTTGAAAGATAGAGTGCTCAATTCATTATCTCAAGATGAAAAATTTTAGGCCATCATACAGAAGGTACAAGCAGGGCAATTAGAGAACTTTGTTATTGATGGAGAAGGATTATTAAAGTATAAAGGCAGGATTTGTATTCCAAATGCTGGAAGCTTAAGAGAAGAGATACTGCAGGAAGCTCATCTCTCAACTTATGAAATTCATCCAGGCAGTACAAAGATGTATCAGGAACTCAGAGGCTTATTTTGGTGGCCAGGATTAAAGAGAAGTGTTGCAGAATTTGTAGCAAAATGCATTCCCTGTCAAATGATCAAAGCAGAACATCAAAGGCCAAGTGGACAACTGCAACCCCTACCTATACCTGAATGGAAATGGGAAGACATTGCGATGGATTTTGTAGTTGGATTACCTAGGTCAAGGCAGAGTCGAGATGCAATATGGGTTATTATTGACAGATTAACCAAATCAGCTCACTTCTTACCAATCAAGCAGACAGATTCAGTGGAAAAGTTGGCAAAACTATATGTTGATGAAATTGTGAGATTGCATGGGATTCCAAAATCTATAGTTTCAGACAGAGATGCCCGTTTTACTTCTAAATTGTGGAAGAAAATTCAAGAAGCTTTGGGTACACGATTGACTTTCAGTACAGCATTTCATCCACAGACAGATGGGCAATCAGAAAGAACAATTCAAACTTTGGAGGATTTAATGCGATTATGTGTATTAGATTTTGGAGGAAATTGGGAGACTCATATACCATTAATTGAATTTGCTTACAACAACAGCTTTCAAGCTAGTATTGGAATGGCACCATATGAAGCCCTTTATGGAAGAAAGTGCAGAACACCCTTGTGTTGGGTAGAAACTGGTGAAAGAAAAGTGATTGGAACTGAAATGGTAGATGAGGCTACTAGTAAAATCAGATTGATCAGAGACAGATTAAAGGCAGTTCAAGACAGGCAACGGAAATATTATGATGCTAAGCACCGACCAGTGGAATTCGAAGTTGGAGAATTTGTTTTCTTAAAAGTTAGCCCAATGAAAGGTGTACAAAGGTTTGGAAAGACAGGGAAGTTGAGCCCAAGATTCATAGGTCCCTATGAAATCATTGAAAAGATTGGGAATATGGCATACAAATTGGATCTACCAGTACACATGCAAGGAATTCATAATGTGTTTCACATATCAGTGCTTCGGATGTATGTCTCAGATGATTCTAAAAGAATACAGTCAAAATCCATTGAATTGCAACCTGATTTGAGATATGTTGAGGAACCTGAAAGAATACTGGATTATGATGTAAAACAACTGAGACATAGGACAATTCCTTTTGTAAAGATTTTATGGAAACATGGATTAGAAAGAGATGCCACCTGGGAGCGGGAAGCTGAAATGAGAAATCAATACCCTCATCTCTTTAACTAAGGTATGTGTTATTACTTTATTTTAATTTCGAGGACGAAATTTTTTTTTAGTAGGAGAGATTGTGATAAACCGGTTTGGGGGCCGGTTCAACCGAACCGACCACCCGCCTCCTTTTAATAGCCGCGACCCCGAGCGGGGTTGGTTTCGCGAACAGAACAGGGAAACGAAGCGGGCGGACGACCGAACGTGCGAAGGTAGGTTTTCGAGTTTTCTTTCGCCATTTTTAGCAGTCGATCGCGTTGGAGGATAAGAAATAATGATTCCTTTTCATTCCTATCGTTATCAGAGTGTTATTTTGGGAGGAATTGAAGAACGAGAGAAACGAACGAAGAAGGAAAAAGGAAAAAGGTTTGTTGGAATTTCTTCCAGAATTTTTATAAATTGCTTCTTCTACTTCGTTTAAGTGAGAGACATGTTCCTTGCAAGATAAGGAAGGGATTGAAGCGAAGAAAAAGAGATTTGCGAGAAGAAAGATTTTGAGAATTTGAGAAATTTCCATTCAAGATTTGTAAGTGAATTTCTATCATTTCAGTTTTAATGTTATTTGATATTTAAATCAAATATATTATTTTGATAGAAATTATTGTTTGAAATTATGGTTTTAGGAAGTGAAAGATCAAGTCATAGTGTTGATCCCACGAGGATTCAACAAGAAAGGAAATTGATTCAAGAGTAAATCAAGCATCGTCGACCTGAGAAGTTCAAAGTGGGTAATTAATTATGAAATTCAAGTTTTAGCATTTTCTTCCGTTTTCAAAGTTTCAATTTAAAGACTACAATGTACGAAATGTTGAAAGATTAAATGCTTAAGTAATTGAAATTATTATTTCTAATGAGAAATAAATGAATTGAATAATATATAGAAAAGAAATATTGAGAAGAAAACGACATGTGAAATAGAATAGAAATGTTATGGAAAATGTAAAAGAAATGATATATACGAATAATTCAGGAGTTCACCCCCTTATGGTACTGGCTGGGGACGCCGTACTCGTGCACGAAAATGGAAAAGGAAAAGGCTATGGAAATGGAAAAGGACTATGGAAATGGAAAAATGAAAGCAAATGGAAATGGTTGTACCTTCAGGTACTTTGAGACGGTGCTCCTGTGCAAAGTAAATAGAAAGAAAAGAAATATGAATGAATCATTTAAAGCCATAAAATGTTTTATATTGTTTCAAAAGAAAATATTCAGAGATGTATAAAGCATTGCAAAGAATTGATTTAATGTAAATAAATAACGATGTTTAATAAGATTAATTATGATGATTATTAAATAGCTACCCACTGAGTTTACTTAGTAAACTCAAACCACAAGTTTAAATATTTCAGGTAAGTTCTAAAGAAGAAATGGCTGAAAGAGAAGAACATGTTTACAGAAGGCGAGGTGCAAATGACAACAGGTAAAATATGTATTTTTGTGTTTAGTGGCTCTTCAGTTTTTGAAAAAGTTTTGATCACTAGTTATCTTACAATTGGAAATGTACTATCGTCCGACCTTTCGTACCCGCCTCGTTAGATCGAGCATCCGGGACGGGTCGTGACAATTTCTGCACTTGTTTTCAAACAAATTTATTGTTCATCAAAATTCTGACATTGTAGTAGGTGCGTGAATTTGTTGGCATGCGATTTTGAGCATGGTAGAAAATCTTGGTCCATGAAACCAGGCCTTTTGTTTTGTGCTCTTTAGTGATTTCAAGAATTTTTTTGATGTGATTTTTTGATCTTTTGTGGTTATAACTAAAGATGCTATGGCATGCATACATCCAAATTAGTACTTAATGAGAGTTAATTTTTTTTCTCAAAATTGTATGTTAGTTGGTGCCAATTCCTAGAATGCAAGGCAAAACATTGCTGAAAATTTTGTCAGAAGTTTTCTCCTTATATTGCCATTAGACATGAATCTTCTTTGGCAGCTTTTGTTTGTGTTATTTTATCTATCTAATTTGTGATTGGTTTTGTATGTATTGGAACCGACATTCATGTCAAACAAGGAAAGAAGGATCCAACAAGAAAGGAAATCATGATTCTATGAATGCATGCCAAGGAAATGAAGATCTTGTTGATTCATGCCAATGAAAAAAATTTCAAACCTATTTTGGTTTAGCAAGCACATTAGGCAGCTCTAAATTTAAAACATGTTGATGTTTGTATGGATGATGGTATTTTTTTGAAGTATAGACTAGCTTCATCATTTTCTTTCTGGGTCAGTCTATATATGCCTTGAATCAAATGCTTGAAGGAATATTCCTTCATACTCGTGTTCTCCAGTTTGTATTAGAGCTTTACTGCATGTATTCTAGTGCATTTGACGTAGTCTTCATTGTTGAAGGTGTCCTATCTAAGCACAAAAATTCAGTATTGTTTGTATATTCTCTTCATTGTTGCTGCATCCTTTATGAAAATGCAACTTTTCTAGCAACTGCAACATTTCTTGCAGGATTCATCGCCTTTGTTCCTTCTTTGGTTTTAGTAGCAATACTTCCTGCTGTTGTTCCTTTTTTGTCGTGAATCATCTTGCTGTTGATTCTTTCTTGTTTTGGTCAATCATAACCTTCATTTTTGTAATTTCTCTATTGCAAATTGCTGCAACCATGACTCTCTCCTATAACAATGTTTTTCGAAAAGCAGCAACAACCACTTCTCTATAGGAATCTATAGCCTTACAAATCTAAATTGTATCACCATGACCCTTCTGTTCTTAGATTTGTTTCCACCAAATATGTAATCGAGGAGGCCAATTGAGGTCTCAATATCAAGCTCACCTAACAGTCACTTAAAGGCTTGATGGATCCCCTGAGAAAAATATATTTTATTGTATGTTTATCATCTCAGGTAAACCTTCATTTCCTCTTTGGTTACATTTTTTTGAATACTGTTTGTCCAACTCTTGGGTGATTAACTTAAGGGCAATAGTGAGAATATTATCATTGCAAA
The DNA here is from genome assembly GCA_016618105.1 of Dendrobium huoshanense. NCBI lineage: Eukaryota > Viridiplantae > Streptophyta > Magnoliopsida > Asparagales > Orchidaceae > Dendrobium > Dendrobium huoshanense. Next base: position 30,241,477 of record CM028350.1, on the reverse strand, counting down.
TGGTTCTCTTGCTATAGGTCTAGGGTTTGAAGATATTCATGTTACACCTTTTATATTGCAAAATGTCTTACATGTTCGTAAATTATGAACAAATATTGTTTCAATTTCCAAGAAGATTAAAATTGCCAAGGAAAGTGACGCTCTCCTCTACCTTGAAAACTTGAGCACTTCCAATAGAGTCATGAGTAATGTCTTTATGATTTCTTAGTTCTTTAAATAAAAGATTACATTTGGCTTGATTACTCTGAGCTTGATCATTCATCCTTAAAACACCTAAATATAATATTTTCCTTACTTTACAAGGAATAATAACACTATTCTTACATTTCATTACATGATTCAAAATTAGTATAGGGTAAAAATTTAAAGTTTAGGTCTGATAATGTAAGATTACTGAAATTAGTTTTTAACTACCAACTTCCAAAAATATGGTATTGTCCATGAGTCATCTTTGTGTAAATACACCCTTATAAAATGGTGTTGTTTAAAGAAAAAATGGCCAGTTCTTATTTTATTTTTAATTTAAAAAAAAAAGGTCAGTTAACATCACTCAAGCATTGCTATTAAAAAATAATGCTCTTGAATCCCTATCAAGGGTAATACTGCAACATACTTGATAAATAAGATTTTCCTTGCAAACTTCAGGCTATAAAACTCCAATGAAATGTCTCGCTAAATTCAAGCCCGAAATCCTGACAATCTAGATATTCAACTAATAGCCTCACAATTCCATGGAGCAACCCATGACTTTTCTCAAAAGAGAAGCTTACTGCTTCGCTTCAAAACTTGCTAGCACCAATCTTCTAGAGTTCCACCTTAGAGCTTTTCACTAATTGCTAGTTTCTTCTCAATCGAAGGCCGCAAACTTCGTGACTGCTGATGACCTCAATTTGCCATTGTTACTGACTTCAAGCATACTTCAAATTGTTCTACATATGAGAAGATCACAACTTTCTTAGGTTTGACCCTACTATTGTAAAACTTTATATAACTTGTTTGAATTTTTACATATTATTGAAAAATCTTATAAATTTATGTGAAAAACTAGTTAGTTGAACTTCATTGAAAATTTGCCTTCATTTTCATACAAATTGTCTTGTCCGGTGAGATTCTCATGTGAGTGAATTGAGTGATCTAATAAAATTGCATTGCGTACTATATCATTATGAACCAAGTTCGTCTTCTACATATTTGAAAGCTTTGAATTTCATATCAGTATAATAAATATTGAATATAGTTTAATGAATTTCATATCAGTATAATAAATATTGAATATAGCTGTGATAACCGGTTCTTCCGGCCGGTTCAACTGAACCGGCCGGCCCACCCTTTAAAATCCCGCGAACAGAAGGATCGCGGAACAGGAACCGTTCGCGAAACAGAGAGGGGCGCGCGACGGGCGTTCGTGCGGGAGAGCAAGGTGAGTTTCGTTTTTCTAATTTTAACACACGATTGTTTTTAATGATAGGAAATAACGATTCCTTTTCATTCTTATCGTTATCAGAGAGTTATTTTGGGAAAGATTGGAAGAACGAGAGAAACGGACGATAAGGATTAAGGGAAAGGTTTGTTGATTTCTTTTTTTGAAATTTCTCGTATAAATTTCTTCCTTTACTTCATTCAAAGTGAATAATATGTTTCTTGAAGGATAGGGAAGAGATTGTAGCGAAGAAAAAAAGGAAATTGGAAGAGAAGGGATTTTGAGAGTTTGAGAAATTCTCATTTGTAAGTGAAATTCTTTTTATATAAGTTTATTAGTGGATTATAAATTTAAGTTTTCATGAAAGTTATTATTTGAATTTTAGGGTTTTAGAAAGTGAAAGATCAAGTTATATGTGTTGATCCCGCAAGGATTCAACAAGAAGAGAAATTGATTCAAGGATAGATCAAGCATCGAAGACCTGAAGAGTTCAAAGTGGGTAAATTATATTATTTTATGTTTTATTGATTATTTCAATTTTCTAAATGATTGATTAAAAATCTTATATCTTTAAATGTTGAAGGCAAATGTTTATGATTTTACCGTCTTAAGAAAGAATCTATATATATTATAAAGATCTAAAGGCTTATGGAAAAGGAAAAGATTTATTTATGAAAATGCATGTTAATTATGCTATATGAAATAGAAATAATAAAGATGAAAATGAGAAAAGAAAAGAAAAGAAAAGAAAAAGAGAATAAAGGAAAAGGGTATTGAAAATAACAGGAGTCACCCCCTTATAGTACTGGCTGGGGACGCCGTACTCGTGCACGAAAAAGGAAAAGGAAATTTCTATGGAAATGGGAAAAGGAAATCATATGGAAAAGGTAGTACCTTTCGGTACTTTGAGACGGTGCTCCTGTGCAATTCATATGGGAAAAGGAAATACAAATGAAATAATAAAAGTAACAATTACTTCAAAATTGATATAAATGAAAAATATCAAGAGGAATATAAGTTACGGAAATGAAAGATGTACGTTTAAGAAATGATATAAAATATCGAAATAAATTAATTTTAATGATTAATTTATCTATAATTTTCCCACTGAGTTTACTTAGTAAACTCAAACCACGAGTTTAAATATTTCAGGTAAGTTCCTAAAGAATAATGGCTGAAAGAGAAGAACATGTTTACAGAAGGCGAGGTGCAAATGACAACAGGTAAAATAGATAGATTTTCTTTTTTGTGTTTAGTGGCTCTTCAGTTTATTGAAAAAGTTTTGATGATGAGTTATTTTATACTTTTGAAAATGTACTATCGTCCGACTTTTTGTACCCGCCTCGTTAGATCGAGCATCCGGGACGGGTCGTGACAAAAGTGGTATCAGAGCTGATTAAGATCTGAATCATACTGAAAGAGCCATTAGGATGAATATCATTGACTGAAAGTTTAATGTGAATTGAATATCTTATTGATAACAGGAATCAAGATAATCCTAGAGAAGAGGAAGTAGAAAGATCAGTGCCTAATGTTAATGTTAATCCTGATGCACTGGCACAAATGATGACAGCTGTGACTCAGCTGATTCAAGATTCAAGAAATCAACCATCGGGGAGTAGTAGTGGTGGTGGAATAGTTATGGATAAATATCTGAAATTATTTCAAGATATGAGACCACCATTATTCAAAGGAATAGAGGGACCAATAGAGGCTGAAAACTGGTTGCTGAGGATTGAAAAGATATTAGAAGGTATGAACTGTCCAGAAGAGAGAAAAGTTGCATTGGCAACCTTTGCACTAGAAGGAGAAGCTGAAAGGTGGTGGAGAGGACTGTATCAAGACAAATTTGAAGGAATACCTGGCATGCAAATCAAGTGGAATGACTTCACTCAGATATTCAGAGATTGATTCGTACCTCTTACAGTGAGAAGACAGATGCAAGATAAATTTATGAGATTAGTACAAGGAGAAAGATCAGTGATGCAGTATGAGGCTGAATTTACCACCCTATCCAGATATGCTCCCCAGTTAATACAAACGGCAGAGGAAAAATGTCATAAATTTTTATCTGGACTGAAGGATGTAATTAGACAACCCCTAGTTCCTTTTGAAATTGAAGATTATGTGGTGCTAGTGGAAAAAGCTAGAAAGATAGAAGCAGACATGCAAAATACTCAAAGGAGACGTGATTTTCAGAAGAGGAAAAGTGGTGAGGTTATGGAAATTCCTCAGGATTCACATAGCAAGCCTATTTCACAAGGTGGAAAGTTTAATTGGAAAAAGACAAAGTCCAGTAGCAGTGACAGTTCAAGTGTGAACAGTTGTAACAAATGTGGAAGACAACATAAAGGAGAATGCTTATCTGGTACAGATACTTGCTTCTGGTGTCATCAATCAGGTCATATAGCTAAGAACTGTCCTACCCTGGGGCAAAGACCAGCAGGAGAGTCAAAGATGAATACTGGGTCTCAGAGGAATGTTGGAAGACCAAGAACAGTGGAATCAGCTGCATCAACTCCAGGATCAAGTCAAAGCCGACAGAATACTCTGCCTAGAGTATATGCATTAACTCAGAAGGATGCTATGGATTCACCTGAAGTGATTACAGGTGATAAAAATGAGAAGTAAATGAATGTGTATTATGAAAGTATTATTAAAAGAATGATGTGTGTTTATGACTTTCTTATGTAATTTTATAGGTATAATTATGATGCAAGGAAAGCCTGTACGGATTCTATTTGATACAGGAGCTTCACACTCCTTCATTTCAGAAAAATTGGTTAAAAGTGTTGGATTGAATGTTTGTGAAATCAATGTAATTTTGAAAGTTTTAATGCCAGATGGATCATTTATGAATGTAAATGGTGTATGTAAAGTGACTTTCAAATTAAATGAAAGGGAGTTTGAAGCCTTTATGAATGTTTTACCATTGCAAGAGTTTGATATGATATTGGGAATGGATTGGTTATCAAAGCATTTTGTGATCATTGACTGCAACAAGAAAATTTTAAAGTTTAATTTTCCTGGAGAAAAAGAGTTGAAATTCTATGGAGAAAGAAGAGTTTCTTCAATGATAATCACTTATTTGAAAGCATACAAATTGGTATCCAAGGGATGTCAGTGTTTTCTTGCTCAAGCAAATGATACAAATAAGGAAGTTAAAGAGTTGAAAGACATACCTATAATCAGAGAGTATCCAGAGGTGTTTTTAGATGATTTGCCAGGATTACCACCAGAAAGAGAGATAGAATTCACTATTGAATTGATACCGGGTTCAGAACTAGTGGCAAGAGCACCTTACAGAATGGCAGTCAAAGAGTTACAGGAGCTGAAAGGTCAGTTACAGGAATTGCTCGATATGGGGTTCATCAGGCCAAGTTCCTCACCATGGGGAGCTCCAGTACTGTTTGTAAAGAAGAAAGATGGGAGCTTCAGAATGTGCATAGATTACAGAGAATTGAATAAGCTTACTGTTAAGAATAAATATCCATTGCCCAGGATTGATGATCTTTTTGACCAACTGGAAGGGGCTACAGTTTTCTCTAAAATTGATTTGAGATCTGGATATCATCAGCTACGGATTAAGGAGGAAGATATAGCAAAGACAGCTTTCAGAACCAGATATGGCCACTACGAGTTTGTAGTAATGCCATTTGGAGTGACCAATACACCAGCTGTGTTTATGGATTTGATGAACAGAATTTTTAAATCATTTCTGGATATATTTGTGATTGTATTTATTGATGACATTCTAATTTATTCAAGTGATAAAGAAAGCCACTACAGTCATCTGCAAGCAGTGTTGCAAACATTAAAGGAGAACAAGTTATATGCCAAATTTTCAAAATGTGAATTTTGGCTGAGCAGTGTAAACTTTCTGGGGCATGTGATTAGTGGAGAAGGAATTTCAGTTGATTAAAATAAAATTCAAGCTATATCAGATTGGCCAAGGCCAACGACTGTTTCAGAGGTGAGGAGTTTTCTTGGACTTGCTGGTTACTACAGGAGATTTGTAGAGGGGTTCTCTCAGATAGCAGTACCATTATCCAGATTAACCCAGAAAGCAGTAAAATTTGAATGGAGTGATCAGTGTGAAGGAGCTTTCCAAAAGTTGAAGAATTGCCTAGTGACTGCCCCAATTTTGACAATTCCATCAGGTTCAGAAGGGTTCCAAATTTTCTGTGATGCTTCATTGAGAGGACTTGGATGTGTATTGATGCAGTATGGAAGAGTAGTGGCCTATGCTTCAAGGCAACTGAAAATTCATGAAAAGAACTATCCTACTCATGATTTAGAATTGGCAGCTGTGGTTTTTGCACTTAAAATATGGAGACATTACCTGTATGGGGTCAGATGTGAAGTGTTTACAGATCATAAAAGCCTCAAATACATTTTCAATCAAAAAGAGCTTAATTTGAGACAGAGAAGGTGGTTAGAACTCATTAAAGATTATGACTTGGACATACAGTACCATCCTGGAAAGGCAAATGTGGTTGCAGATGCACTTAGTAGAAAAACATTTGGAAATGCAAATTGGCTAATAACCCAACAGGAACAGATTATTAGAGATATGAAAAAGTTAGAGATTTCAGTAGTCAATCTGAAGGAGACAAAAGAGATGATGTTGAATCAACTGATGATCCAATCTACCTTGAAAGATAGAGTGCTTAATTCATTATCTCAAGATGAAAAATTTCAGGCCATCATACAGAAGGTACAAGCAGGACAATTAGAGAACTTTGTTATTGATGGAGAAGGATTATTAAAGTATAAAGGCAGGATTTGTATTCCAAATGCTGGAAGCTTAAGAGAAGAGATACTGCAGGAATCTCATCTCTCAACTTATGAAATTCACCCAGGCAGTACAAAGATGTATCAGGAACTCAGAGGTTTATTTTGGTGGCCAGGATTAAAGAGAAGTGTTGCAGAATTTGTAGCAAAATGCATTCCCTGTCAAATGATCAAAGCAGAACATCAAAGGCCAAGTGGACAACTGCAACCCCTACCTATACCTGAATGGAAATGGGAAGACATTGCGATGGATTTTGTAGTTGGATTACCTAGATCAAGGCAGAGTCGAGATGCAATATGGGTCATTATTGACAGATTAACCAAATCAGCTCATTTCTTACCAATCAGACAGACAGATTCAGTGGAAAAGTTGGCAAAACTTTATATTGATGAAATTGTGAGATTGCATGGGATTCCAAAATCTATAGTTTCAGACAGAGATGCCCGTTTTACTTCTAAATTGTGGAAGAAAATTCAAGAAGCTTTGGGTACACGATTGACTTTCAGTACAGCATTTCATCCACAGACAGATGGGCAATCAGAAAGAACAATTCAAACTTTGGAGGATTTAATGCGACTATGTGTATTAGATTTTGGAGGAAATTGGGAGACTCACATACCATTAATTGAATTTGCTTACAACAACAGTTTTCAAGCTAGTATTGGAATGGCACCATATGAAGCCCTTTATGGAAGAAAGTGCAGAACACCCTTGTGTTGGGTAGAAACTGGTGAAAGAAAGATAGTTGGAACTGAAATGGTAGATGAGGCTACTAGCAAAATCAGATTGATCAGAGATAGATTAAAGGCAGTTCAAGACAGGCAACGGAAATATTATGATGCTAAGCACCGACCAGTGGAATTCGAAGTTGGAGAGTTTGTTTTCTTAAAAGTTAGCCCAATGAAAGGTGTTCAAAGATTTGGAAAGACAGGGAAGTTGAGTCCAAGATTCATAGGTCCTTATGAAATCATTGAAAAGATTGGGAATATGGCATACAGATTGGATCTACCAGTACACATGCAAGGAATTCATAATGTGTTTCACATATCAGTGCTTCGAAAGTATGTCTCAGATGATTCTAAAAGAATACAGTCAAAATCCATTAACTTGCAGCCTGATTTGAAATATATAGAAGAACCAGAAAGGATACTGGATTATGATGTAAAGCAACTGAGGCATAAAGCAATTCCTTTTGTGAAGATTTTATGGAAACATGGATTAGAAAGAGATGCCACCTGGGAGCGAGAAGCTGAAATGAGGAGTCAATATCCTCATCTTTTTAACTAAGGTATGTTTCATTATACTTGTTTAATTTCGAGGACGAATTTTTTTTTTAAGGAAGGGAGATTGTGATAACCGGTTCTTCCGGCCGGTTCAACTGAACCGGCCGGCCCACCCTTTAAAATCCCGCGAACAGAAGGATCGCGGAACAGGAACCGTTCGCGAAATAGAGAGGGGCGCGCGACGGGCGTTCGTGCGGGAGAGCAAGGTGAGTTTCGTTTTTCTAATTTTAACACACGATTGTTTTTAATGATAGGAAATAACGATTCCTTTTCATTCTTATCGTTATCAGAGAGTTATTTTGGGAAAGATTGGAAGAACGAGAGAAACGGACGATAAGGATTAAGGGAAAGGTTTGTTGATTTCTTTTTTTGAAATTTCTCGTATAAATTTCTTCCTTTACTTCATTCAAAGTGAATAATATGTTTCTTGAAGGATAGGGAAGAGATTGTAGCGAAGAAAAAAAGGAAATTGGAAGAGAAGGGATTTTGAGAGTTTGAGAAATTCTCATTTGTAAGTGAAATTCTTTTTATATAAGTTTATTAGTGGATTATAAATTTAAGTTTTCATGAAAGTTATTATTTGAATTTTAGGGTTTTAGAAAGTGAAAGATCAAGTTATATGTGTTGATCCCGCAAGGATTCAACAAGAAGAGAAATTGATTCAAGGATAGATCAAGCATCGAAGACCTGAAGAGTTCAAAGTGGGTAAATTATATTATTTTATGTTTTATTGATTATTTCAATTTTCTAAATGATTGATTAAAAATCTTATATCTTTAAATGTTGAAGGCAAATGTTTATGATTTTACCGTCTTAAGAAAGAATCTATATATATTATAAAGATCTAAAGGCTTATGGAAAAGGAAAAGATTTATTTATGAAAATGCATGTTAATTATGCTATATGAAATAGAAATAATAAAGATGAAAATGAGAAAAGAAAAGAAAAGAAAAGAAAAGAAAAGAAAAAGAGAATAAAGGAAAAGGGTATTGAAAATAACAGGAGTCACCCCCTTATAGTACTGGCTGGGGACGCCGTACTCGTGCACGAAAAAGGAAAAGGAAATTTCTATGGAAATGGGAAAAGGAAATCATATGGAAAAGGTAGTACCTTTCGGTACTTTGAGACGGTGCTCCTGTGCAATTCATATGGGAAAAGGAAATACAAATGAAATAATAAAAGTAACAATTACTTCAAAATTGATATAAATGAAAAATATCAAGAGGAATATAAGTTACGGAAATGAAAGATGTACGTTTAAGAAATGATATAAAATATCGAAATAAATTAATTTTAATGATTAATTTATCTATAATTTTCCCACTGAGTTTACTTAGTAAACTCAAACCACGAGTTTAAATATTTCAGGTAAGTTCCTAAAGAATAATGGCTGAAAGAGAAGAACATGTTTACAGAAGGCGAGGTGCAAATGACAACAGGTAAAATAGATAGATTTTCTTTTTTTGTGTTTAGTGGCTCTTCAGTTTATTGAAAAAGTTTTGATGATGAGTTATTTTATACTTTTGAAAATGTACTATCGTCCGACTTTTTGTACCCGCCTCGTTAGATCGAGCATCCGGGACGGGTCGTGACAATAGCTTAATGATTTTTATTTATTATTAATTCTAATATATCTTTTTGCATGCCATTTAGATATGGTTTTAGGTTGTTTTTTAACATGGTATCATTGTTATATGCATGCGCAATGCTTACTTTATGACAGGTTTAAGATAATCTTGTTGAGTTGGTTATCCATAACAGTAAATTTAAAAGACAATTAATAATAGCTTAATTAGTAGTGATTAGATTGTATTATCACTAGAAACTAAAGTTAGGCAAAGCATCACTAGGTTAGAGATTGGCATCCCGGCCTTGATGTAGATAATAAATAAATTAATTGCACAAGATGGTGCCAATTAGGGAAAATTATTACGTCCGGTCACCGGACCTAGAAAATAGGTACGGACATCCACTAAAAAGTTGCCACGTGGATCGCATTTTGACTGTGCGCTTTGACTGCACTTTAGATGCACTTTGAGTGCGCTTTGACTGCGCTTTTGGCGCGTTTGACTTAAAATTCTGCGGACACATGTACATTCCACACGTCAAATTTTTAGAGGATATCCGGACCTATTTCTAGGTCCGGTGACCGGACGTAATAATTTGCCGCCAATTAGATGCCCTCTAGCATACCAACTATTTTTTTCCTAAGAGATGACCACCCAATTGACTCTAAGATTGTTGATCCGAGACTCTCTGACAAGTTATATATGACTTTTGACAGGCTTTTGTGACCCACTTACCCTATCCAAGTCAAGAGGGCAACATAAACGTAATGGTATAAGCAAGGAGACCTCTCAATAAATTAACTTCAAAGGCCTCTTGTTATAACAATTAATTCTATTTTATTTTTTATCATATATATATATATATATATATATATATATATATATATATATATATATATATGCACTAACATACCAAAACATGTAACCAAAGGGGAAATGAAGGCTTCAAAGGCCTATTGTAGGCCTTCATACCTACATACATACATACATGTCCCTTTTGGTTACATGTTTTAAAGGATTAGGACATCATTATATATATATATATATGTTTGAATGCATGTATCCATATGAACATTAAGAAATATGGTGACCGACAATGTGAGGGTTGGAGAGAATTTGGAGGGATAGATGTATGGATGCATGTGTGCATGCATGTATGTATGAATGTATGTATGCATGCATAAGTTGGGGTGATATTATTTGTTTTCAAATAGGGAGATATTTTGATAGGCTTCTTTTATGTTTTATAGATGAATTTTAAAAAGGGATTTCGTTGTATCTTCTTGTGAGTTTTTCTCATTTTCTACAGAATTTCATATAATATTTATACCTTATTGATTCAATGAAAAAATGCTTTTGCAAAAATTTGTAGCTACAAAGAGTTGGTGTTGTTAGTTCAATTGGTTCACGAATCAACCACAATTAATTTTTGTAACCTTAACATATCATTTTCTCTGTTTTTTGTTATTTCTTATTGTGCTACATGGCAACACCATTTTAAATCCTCAGCCCACTTCAACACTCACAAAAATTGAGCCATATCTCTTCCCCAAAATCTTAACTTCAACTGTACACCTACTATGACCAATCCACATAAAAAAATCATAATCTACTAAAGTAACTAAACACACATGTTATTAACTTAAAACCATTACCATTGGATTGCTAATAGCTTAAATCTTCGATTTTGAGATTCTCATCTATTTCAATCAAAGAAAGCTCAACCATCTACTTGAGGAAAGTCTTAGATAAAAAATTATCTCCAAATTCTAAACTAGTCAACCTTCTCTCTTAGCTTTCCACCAATCTTAAACCTTCTACCTCCATTCCAACAGCCCTTGAAAAACCATCTACCCATCTTTTGGTATAAGAGCCAAAAGTTTCGAAACCGTATAGCCATCGTCCCAAAAGAGTGAGAAACTCAATAATTCTGAAGAGGGACCCCCATCACTATAAGGTTCCCGCCCGACAAAATTTTTTGGTTTCAAGAGGAGATTTTATAGTTCATCCTCAAGGCATTTTGAAATCAAGTGATAATATTTGCTTTTCATTTGCTATTATAGTATTATTTAGTTTGTTAGAAATCCATGTTAATGAAATCTAGGATATTAAAATGTTATCTTGGCAATTTTAAAATTATTTTTTTAGTTCTAGTAGTAAACACCATATAGAGGTCAAACTAATCTTATTTTATAACTTACTATCCCTTTTGGTACTTGAGAGTTTCATGTAGTTTAAGGTCTACGCCACAAAGAAGTATTTCTTGCAACTTATTGAATTTATTTTCTAAAATATAAAAGTTGAAGTCATATTGTGAAGTTTTCTCATGATTAATTAGTTTTATATATGTTTTTCTTCACTTACAAAAATAATTATCTAACAATTGTTTAAAGATTACAATTTTTTTCATATTTACATTTCATTATCTCATAAGCATTTTTTTCTCTTCTCGTGCATAATTATTTTTGCCCATAAAAGAACATAATTGGTTTGTGTATTTGTAATATTAAAATAGTTTTGTCAAATTTTTTTTTTTAATTGTCTAAGGAGAGCTGGGAACTTATGCAGTCCATTGTGGCCCCTCCTCTCCTGGAAGCCCTTTTGGTCAGGCGGTACACAAATCATTTAGTAGTTTTTGTCCTTTCTATGTTGGCATTTTCATTATTTTAAAATTCTTACACTATTTGCTGGACGTTTATAATCATGCAGCTTCATACATCACATTATAATCTCACCAGGACAAAATCTGAAACTTCTATATTTCATGGTGTGCATGACATTAACAATTTGTTTTGATTGGCTCAAATAATTTGATGATATTTTTGATTGGCAAAATGTTGATTGCTATTAAAGAACTAACTTTGTAAATTAAAAGTGTCAGCAAAGGCTTGGGAGAAAAACTCTAGCATTGGTAGAGATGAAAGAAATTTTAAAATCTAAATATTGCCCAAGATAGTTTAAAACTCATAACCATAAGATATATTGTTACGTATCAGGAAGTATCTTTGTACTTTTGATGGAAGGAGATTAAAAGAGTTAGAGCTTAGCATGAATTATTGAACTCATTGAACTGCTGATAGATTCAATCATATTGATGGAAATTAAAGAATTGTAATAAATTGATAAGACAAGTTTCTAAGGATATCAACTTGTGCTTGACTTTACAGTTGCCAAAAAATGTGTCTACAAAGAGTTTTTTCCACCAGCTTTTGGTTTAATTTACGAATTAACTTCAATTAAGGTTTACAAATCTTAACATATCAATTTCTCTGTTGTTTCTTGTTTTTTTACATCCCACCACTTTTCCAAGCCTTAACTCATCAGAATTGTCTTAATTACATAATATCAAATAGGCACCTTAACAAATATTTTGTTGGATGAAGGAAATTCTTATTCTTTTATTTATCTAGATGAAGTTAAGTTTGAGTATATAATATATGAAGAGGCTTGGACTGCCCAAGGATGCTATGGTTTTCAATTGAAGTCCTCAATAGTTGCATGTTAAGAGATTCATTTTCATATCTGAACCTTTTTTAAGGATTGGAAGCAGAGATGCATATTCCATATGTATATGACTTTCAAGGATAAGAGGCTCAAAATAGTCATAAGTTCATGTATAACATGAATTTTATCTTTAAAGTTTCCTTGTAGTCAGATTGACACCTGATCCACATCCAGCTAGCTTCAATATGGTTTAGGTGAATGAGAAAATTTTGTCTATCACTGAACATTATTTAGTCCTATTTAGTTGGTTTGTTACAGAAAAACGATTTAGTGTGACATCCTTAACAGATGTTCCCAGGAAATTGCTAGGGATTTCGGGAGAAGACTGCTACAATGGTACTTTAAATGTTGCTGCAGTGATTTTGATAAAAACTTTAGGGAATTGATTAAATTGTTAAGTAATTACATTATCAATTGTAAATACAATATTTCTATACATATTATATATAAAAATCTTCCCACTAAAATACAAAATTTAATAAAAATGATTTCGATGAATTTTGGAATGTGCGAAAAATGGGTATATTTTTTTCGGGAGCAATTTTCTCTTTTTAAAAATCGGTGTTACATAGCACTCATCATGCTTTGTCTATTCATCATAATATTTTACTATTTCATCCTAATATTCTATATTGACAGTGCCTCTTCACATCTGTGTCGGACTGCAACATCTAATGGGGATTATAAAATGAGATGTGACATCATAACTTGCAGTTCTGCTTTTATCTCACTTTTGGTGTCTGGTAGTTTGCAGACTTGTGTTGATGATCAGGTGAAACCTCTGGATATTAGTTGTTCTCTATCTTCATTTGGAGTGCTTGAATCATGATTCATTTGTATTTTGGTTGTCAAACTGCAGCTCGTGGAAAATCTCATAAAGAATGAACTCATTGATAAAAGGCAGCTAGTCCATGCTCAGCCATGCTGCGAGGAAAACAAGTTTTCGTTGAGCCGACCACTAAGTACTGATTGCATAGCTGCAGGAGCATCTGTCTTTGAAGTTTGCATGAAAATTCCATGCTGGGCTCTCCAGGTTCTTTGCTTATTAACATAGACTCCATTTAAATTGTCAAATATGTTATGCCTCGCCTTTTGCTATGTTGGCTCAAGTCAGAAATGTTTTTGATAGGAAATACTTGAGTTCACAAGCAACCCTAGTAATAATTGGCTCAAAACAACAAGAAGAAACAAGAAACTTGGTGATGTGATGCAAGGATGGAGTTACACAAAATTTAAAAGAGAATTAAATTCTAGCTCAACCAATTATATCAACATGCATCAAAGTCAAGGCAATTATAAATCATTCGCAGCGTTTGATATGCTAGGCAAAGAAATACAACAAGAAAAACCAAGTCTTTAAGCAATTGCGAACGAGAACATAACACAAAAGCTAGTAAATAAAAATTCCCAAGATTAATACCAAGTTGTTCACACTTTGGGACCGTTGGCACTCTCTTCCTACGAAGACTAAGTTGAGCGGCGGAAGATTGTCCAAGCGAGCAAGGAGGTTGCCACTAAGATGGAAGCACCAACGAACGTCGCCATGGAAGAAGATCTCGGAGGTGGAGGAGGCACGGTAGATCGACCTTCAATACGCCAAGTATAGATGGAAAAGTGTTCGTCAATTGATTCTATGAGCGTCGGCACAATGCGGGCTAGATAATCTTCGACGGTATCGTCGAAATCGAATCCGACGTCGAAGAATTGGGAACGGAGGATGTCGACCCTTCCGTTGTCGTCGTACTCAAAGCCGTAATTCCACTCTTGCTCGTCCATGCATCCTTGGATTGGATCCGGATGGTCGCCGCAACCAAAAATCTCCCAAGGGGGGAGGGGTGAGCCGGCGGTTTGGCAAGAGGGAGGAGGGCCGGCGGTAGAGCAAGAAGAGGGGCTGGATGTAGGAGAAGAAACTGAAATTCGTTCTCAGTTTTAGTGAAATTAGGAGGGGAAATTAGTGATTTGAATTATCAATTAAGTGCATTAATGGCATTAATTGAAAATCAAATCCTTGAGGCCAAGGAAGGGGGCCGGCGGCTTCATTAGATGGGCTAGGTTTGGAAGGAAAGCTGAAATTGATTTCAGCCTTAAGTAAAATTGGAGGGATTTATGTGAGCTAATTGTTTGAATTTCAAATTAAAAGAGAGGGAGTAATTAAGCAATTAATGGGCCCATGAAGAGGGGGTGGGAGCCGGCGGCATCAAGGAGGGAAAGGGGAAATTGGGATGAGGTGGAGGATTCCAAATCTAGTTGATGACTAGGAAAGTTTTATTGCATGAATCAGATTTCATCCAAAATGAAATTGAGCCAAAATTTCGAAAACTTGCCTAAATTGGAATTTCCCAATTAGGAAAGAAATTGAAATTAAAATTCAAATTTCAAGAAGATGTTGGGATGGAATGTGAAATGGTGGTGGAGGGGATGATGGTTGGTGGCGAGATGGTGGGCCGGCGGCCTAAGGTGGCCGGTGGGCTAGGTTAGCCGACGGGTGGGAGGAGGGAACTCCAAGGCTTGGTAATTAGCTAGGGATGAAATGGGGGATTCCGGGGTGAGGAAAAGAAAATAAAAACATAAAGAAAGAAAACGATAAAGAGATTTGAGAACTCACTAAGAGATCTCAAATTTTGAAGAACTCACACAGAGATCTTCTTGCACTCACAAAGAGAACACAAACGTGGATTTTCATTCAAATATTCAATAATAAAAATACAAGATACAACGGCCATATAAATAGGCCCAACAGAAAAATAATGCGCAAAGTCTAAATTGCCCCTTGGGGCTACACAAGCAACTATTACCCTCAGGGGTAAAAATGGAAACTACGAAAATACAATCATAAAATGAAAACTAAAAATACAAATGAGATCATAAATAAAGGCTAGCAATCTCGGCCGTCGATCTCCGTGGTCGTCTCTGATAAGCGCGCCGAAATCTCCTATCGATGACCTCATCATTCTCCCCGGGTGGGAGAGAACTCGACCCCGTCGAGTGTGTGCTACGAAAGCTCTCATATAACTCCAGCAGGTCCGGGTCCAGTCTCAGTAGCTCCTCACGATCGATCCACGTGTCCTCTGTCTCCGGAGTTCCTTTCCAATGGACCAAGTACCGTTGGCGACCTCCATCTTTTGTGGAAATAATCTCATCATCCAGAATGGTTTCAATCTTTTCCGCTCTAGGTAAGTGGGGTAAATTGGGGAGTGGAGGAAGGCTAGGGATCTCACCAGGTGGGGTCACACAAGGCTCGTTATGAAGTGGATTGTTGGGGTTTAAATCAGGACCCTCAAAGGCTACTATATCCTCAATATTAAAAGTGGGATTCATATTAAACCCTTCCGGGAGTTCTAGCACAAAAGCATTATCGTTAACCTTCGCAAGTATTTTAAAAGGCCCGGCACTTCTCGCATGTAGTTTCTTTACGGACCCAGGAGGAAAACGCTCCGGGCGGATCCGTACCATCACAAAATCTCCCACCTTGAATTCTTTAAATCTTCTCTTCTTATCAGCATGAATTTTATAATTAGTGTTGCTTTGTTCAATTTTCTTTTTAATTTCATTGTGTAACTCATGCAGATGAGATGCGAATGCAAATGCAGACTCAGATGTTCTAGTCCTAGGACTCATGGGAACTAGGTCAATGGGCTGACTAGGTTGATAACCATACACAATCTCTGCAGGGCTGAGGCCAGTGGTCCGGTTTATTGAGTTGTTGTAAGCAAATTCGGCTATAGGAAGCTTCGAGTCCCAATCCCTAAGGTTTTCTCCTACCAAAGTCCTTAAAAGATTTCCAAGACTCCTATTGACAACCTCAGTTTGGCCATCAGTTTGGGGGTGAAATGCGGTGGAAAATTGAAGCTTTGTCCCCATTTTGTGCCAAAGGGTTTTCCAGAAATAACTTGTGAACTTAACATCCCTATCGGACACGATTGTCTTAGGAAGGCCATGGAGTCTAACGATTTCATCAAAGTAAAGCTTAGCGATTCGGGAAGCATCGAAAGTTTTGGAGCAAGGGAGGAAATGTGCCATTTTTGAAAATCGATCAACAACCGCAAAGACGGAATCGTGCTTCCTCGGGGTTTTGGGTAAACCTAGGATAAAGTCCATACTCACATCTTGCCATGGGCGGCTCGGTACTGGGAGCGGGGAGTAGAGTCCTGTGTTCTGTTTTCGCTGCTTAGCTAGTTGGCAAGTGTGACATCGCTTTAAGAGCCTCCCAACATCGCGCTTGAGACTGGGCCAGTAAAAACGGTTTTCTAGCGCAGCAATAGTTTTTGCCTGCCCGAAGTGGCCTGCTAAACCTCCTGCATGTAGTTCCCAAACAAGATATTCACGAAGGGAGGTTTGGGGAATGCAGAGTTTCTGGGCCTTGAATAGGTACCCATTCTCTACTACAAAATCGTCCGTCGTGTGCCCATATCCGGAAGTCACAAGGGAATAGGTGTCATTAAAGTCCGGACAGTCCTTATAGTCTTCCTTAAGGCGCTCAAATCCGACAACTTCAGTCCTCATCTCTTGGGTGATCATAAGTCTCCTACTAAGGGCATCCGCAGCTTTATTCTCACTTCCCGCTTTGTGCCTAATCGTGTATGTGTACTCCTGCAAAAATTCGACCCAACGGCCATGGCGAGCGTTGAGTTTCTTCTGCGAGTTTATGTATCTCAAAGCTTCGTGATCAGAGAAGATCACAAATTCTTGGGGCAGCAAGTAATGTCTCCAGTATCTAAGGGACTGGATGACCGCATAAAATTCCTTGTCATAGGTTGAATACCGCTGACGGATGTCATTTAATTTCTCGCTAAAATACGCCACGGGATGTCCTTCTTGAGATAAAACTCCTCCAATACCGATCCCGGAAGCGTCGCAGGTTACTTCAAATACTTTGGAAAAATCCGGGAGTCGCATAACAGGAGCTTCCACCATTTTCCTTTTAATGTCCTCGAAGGCTTTAGTGGCAGCGGTCGTCCAATGAAATTCGCCCTTCTTTAAGCAGTCAGTTATGGGTGCTACGATAGTACTAAAATTCCTGATGAACCTCCGATAGAATGTGGCCAATCCATGAAAACTCCGAACATCTCTTATAGTTTTTGGCTCAGGCCACTCGTTGATCGCTCTAACTTTCTCGGGGTCGGCTGAGATTCCTCGAGATGAGATTATAAATCCAAGAAAGGTGACACTGTCAGTGAGAAATACACACTTCTGAGGGTTCGCATATAACTGCTCTTTTCTCAAGATCTCACATACTTGTTTCAGGTGTCCCAAGTGTTGGTCTACAGTCTTGCTATATATTAGGATATCATCAAAGTAAACGACTACGAATTTTCCGAGGAAGGGTCGTAGGACTTGGGTCATAATCCGCATGAAAGTGCTAGGGGCGTTACTAAGACCAAACGGCATAACCATCCATTCATACAATCCATCTTTTGTCTTGAAGGCCGTTTTCCATTCATCCCCTGGGCGAATCCTAATCTGATGATATCCACTCTTAAGATCCACCTTGGAGAACAGAGTTGCTCCAGTCATCATATCGAGCATGTCGTCTAGTCGGGGAATTGGGAAGCGATATTTAACGGTAATCTTGTTGATAGCGCGGCTATCAACACACATCCTCCAGGAGCCGTCTTTCTTGGGAGTTAAGAGGGCAGGAACGGCACAGGGGCTAAGGCTTTCTTTAATAAATCCTCGTTGTAGAAGTTCCTCTACTTGCCTTTTTAGCTCAGCGTGCTCCGTTGGATTCATCCGGTAGTGGGGGAGGTTAGGCAAGGATGCTCCAGGAACCAAGTCTATGACGTGTTGAATGTCTCTGAGGGGAGGCAGTTGGTCAGGTAACTCCTCGGGGAAGACATCAGCGAATTGTTCTAACAGGGGTCTTACTTTTTCAGGTACTTGCCCTTCAGGTTCATCATCCACTTCCCTAGCTACCAGGGCGTACATGGGTGTTCCGTGGTGAATCTCAATGTCCACTTCTTTGGCAGTTAAGAAGTGTAGGCTCTTGTTAGGCTTAGGTGGAATAACCTTAGCTTCGCTCTTATCGGGTCGGGGCTGTGAGGGGATCAACTTGATTTTCTTCCCGTTGTGTTCGAACACGCAGGTGTTCGTCCTCCCATAAATGTGGACATCATTGTCAAACAGCCAAGGGCGGCCAAGAATAATCTGACCCACATCCATAGTTAACACATCACACCAAATTTTCTCCTGATATCCATTGAATTCGAGTGGTATAAGGCTCCTATCTTTAATTTCCATAGAAGTTGAGTTAATCCAAGCGACCTTATACGGGTTTGGGTGAGGTGTGGCCTTAAGGTTGAGCTTAGAAATCATCGCTGATGAGACAGCGTTGATACAGCTTCCACTATCGACAATAACCTTACAGTTCTTATCCCCGATCTTGGTAAAGGTATGGAAAATGGCTGTTCTTCTCCAATCATCACTCGGCTTGGGTTGGGACAGCGCACACCTAACGACTTGCAGGGTGACGGGTTCATCCTCCGTAAAAGAATCTTCCTCTTCATCCACATGATGAACTACGTCAGTATCGGGTTCCTCCTCGTCATCGTCGACTTCTTCAATTATGGTGACCTTATAGGGGCTGGAACACTGTGAGGCAATGTGCCCATACCCATGACATCTATAACATTTGGTTCCAGAATTGGGTTTTTGGGTGTCTCGTTCAGGTGCTTTACCTTTATAATCGGTTCGAGGTTGGGTTTGGTTAGGAGCAGGCCGACTACCTGAGGATCCAGTGGGTTTGTTGTACGGTTGGTTAGAGGAAGACTTGTAGGGGTTAGGTCGAGAGTCTTGGGTCCTAGGGGCGTGGCTCCTTGATTCTTCTAAGTCTAGCACAAGGCTACAGGCAGCCTCGTAAGTGTTCACTCCTCTAGCAAAAAGTTCATTTCGAAGATCTTCTCTTAATCCGGCTCTGAACATTGACAGGAGTTGCGTAGGGGTGGTGGTCTCTTCTCCGTTACAACGAATCAGAAAATCATCGAAGGTCGAGATATACTCCTTAACGGTCTTGCTTCCTTGGGTTAGCCTATTCCAACGATCTAGAAGCCTTGGGTAGTATGAGGTGGGAAGGTATTTCCTTTTCAGCTCTTGCTTCATTGTGCCCCAGTCGGCAATAGGGTATTCTCCTCGAGTCTCCCTCATGTGCTCTATATTGGTCCAGTACTGGTTAGCTTTTCCCGTTAACTTCATCTCAGCGAATCTAACCTTCTTATCTTCCGAAATGTTATACCATTTGAAATAGCTGTCCATTCCCTTGATCCAATCAAGGAAAACTTGAGGCTCTAATGTACCGTCAAACGTCGGGGCGTCTACCTTAATACTCTTGAGGAGTTGGGTGTCGTTGTCCCTCCACGGGGCTTCACGTCCTACCGGTTCGTGAGGGGGTCGGTGGTTGGGTCGGTAGTAATCCCTAGGAGGTCCGTATTCAGTTCGGGTATCTTCGCCATATGGTGAGTGAGGTCTAGAAGGTGTGTAGATAGCCGGGTGTCCCATTCTTTCAATATTATCTAGTCTTTCTCCCGAATGACGTCTAAGTTCAGCTACACTTGTTTGGGTATCCTTCATTTGTTGTGTAAGTGTTCCTAATTGACCCATAATCATGTCTAAAGTGGTTTGTAGATGGGTAGGGTCCATGGTTGGGTGTTGGGGATCACTAGAAAGGGTTCCTAAGTCAAGGACAGCAGGCAATCTTACTGAAATGCTTGCTGAAATTGAGGCTACAGCAGCTGGAAATCGCTGGGCAGCAAACACAGTCGAGGGGAAAGTCACCTAAGTGATTTGGTGGGGTTCCCGGATCAAAACAGCAACTAAACAGTGGTTAACGGCTGACAAACAGCCACCCAACAGCTGCAGAAAACAGTGAACAGCCGCTGCGCAGATGCCTAAAGTCGTTCTAGGAGTTGGGGCAGTGTCAACAGGGTGGACAGCACATGGTCGGTGGCTAAAAGCCTACTAAACGCACTCTAATAGTGGCTGGAATCAGCAAAGACAGCAGTAAATGCAAGGGGAAAAAAGGTTCTAACACTTAGAACTCTAACAAGTTGAGTGCAAGCAAGTGATACCACAATTGATAGGCTAAGACTTAACTATATGCATGCAGGAAATGTCAAAACAGTGAATGAAAACAGTAAAAATTTCTTAAAGGCTAAATGATGTGCATGCCAAATAAAGCTACAATGAAGAGCTAAACCCTAGGATGTGTTCTAAACATGCCAAGCATGGTAAACCATGCTCTGATACCAAAATGATGTGATGCAAGGATGGAGTTACACAAAATTTAAAAGAGAATTAAATTCTAGCTCAACCAATTATATCAACATGCATCAAAGTCAAGGCAATTATAAATCATTCGCAGCGTTTGATATGCTAGGCAAAGAAATACAACAAGAAAAACCAAGTCTTTAAGCAATTGCGAACGAGAACATAACACAAAAGCTAGTAAATAAAAATTCCCAAGATTAATACCAAGTTGTTCACACTTT
Source organism: Dendrobium huoshanense (assembly GCA_016618105.1). Taxonomy (NCBI): domain Eukaryota; kingdom Viridiplantae; phylum Streptophyta; class Magnoliopsida; order Asparagales; family Orchidaceae; genus Dendrobium; species Dendrobium huoshanense. Next base: position 30,220,427 of record CM028350.1, on the reverse strand, counting down.
GGGACCGTTGGCACTCTCTTCCTACGAAGACTAAGTTGAGCGGCGGAAGATTGTCCAAGCGAGCAAGGAGGTTGCCACTAAGATGGAAGCACCAACGAACGTCGCCATGGAAGAAGATCTCGGAGGTGGAGGAGGCACGGTAGATCGACCTTCAATACGCCAAGTATAGATGGAAAAGTGTTCGTCAATTGATTCTATGAGCGTCGGCACAATGCGGGCTAGATAATCTTCGACGGTATCGTCGAAATCGAATCCGACGTCGAAGAATTGGGAACGGAGGATGTCGACCCTTCCGTTGTCGTCGTACTCAAAGCCGTAATTCCACTCTTGCTCGTCCATGCATCCTTGGATTGGATCCGGATGGTCGCCGCAACCAAAAATCTCCCAAGGGGGGAGGGGTGAGCCGGCGGTTTGGCAAGAGGGAGGAGGGCCGGCGGTAGAGCAAGAAGAGGGGCTGGATGTAGGAGAAGAAACTGAAATTCGTTCTCAGTTTTAGTGAAATTAGGAGGGGAAATTAGTGATTTGAATTATCAATTAAGTGCATTAATGGCATTAATTGAAAATCAAATCCTTGAGGCCAAGGAAGGGGGCCGGCGGCTTCATTAGATGGGCTAGGTTTGGAAGGAAAGCTGAAATTGATTTCAGCCTTAAGTAAAATTGGAGGGATTTATGTGAGCTAATTGTTTGAATTTCAAATTAAAAGAGAGGGAGTAATTAAGCAATTAATGGGCCCATGAAGAGGGGGTGGGAGCCGGCGGCATCAAGGAGGGAAAGGGGAAATTGGGATGAGGTGGAGGATTCCAAATCTAGTTGATGACTAGGAAAGTTTTATTGCATGAATCAGATTTCATCCAAAATGAAATTGAGCCAAAATTTCGAAAACTTGCCTAAATTGGAATTTCCCAATTAGGAAAGAAATTGAAATTAAAATTCAAATTTCAAGAAGATGTTGGGATGGAATGTGAAATGGTGGTGGAGGGGATGATGGTTGGTGGCGAGATGGTGGGCCGGCGGCCTAAGGTGGCCGGTGGGCTAGGTTAGCCGACGGGTGGGAGGAGGGAACTCCAAGGCTTGGTAATTAGCTAGGGATGAAATGGGGGATTCCGGGGTGAGGAAAAGAAAATAAAAACATAAAGAAAGAAAACGATAAAGAGATTTGAGAACTCACTAAGAGATCTCAAATTTTGAAGAACTCACACAGAGATCTTCTTGCACTCACAAAGAGAACACAAACGTGGATTTTCATTCAAATATTCAATAATAAAAATACAAGATACAACGGCCATATAAATAGGCCCAACAGAAAAATAATGCGCAAAGTCTAAATTGCCCCTTGGGGCTACACAAGCAACTATTACCCTCAGGGGTAAAAATGGAAACTACGAAAATACAATCATAAAATGAAAACTAAAAATACAAATGAGATCATAAATAAAGGCTAGCAATCTCGGCCGTCGATCTCCGTGGTCGTCTCTGATAAGCGCGCCGAAATCTCCTATCGATGACCTCATCACTTGGACTAATCAATCTACAAGCAATAGATTGCGATAGTGGAAACAAAACAAAGCAAAACTCAAAACAAGATACAATTGATCCTCAATTTGAGAGGAGGATCGTCTCTCCCAATCTCTAGATTGTAGATCTAGAGCCCAAGACGCCAAGGAATTCTCCCAAAGAACAAACAATACAAGCCCCCTAACTATAGCCTCTCATCCTCTTTAAATACATCCTTCCTAATTAAAAGCTTCCTAATATAAATTTATTTCAAATTCCTCTCTTGCATGAACCACCCCCCTCCTCTCTCTCAAGTTGCCGCCCAAGGAGGTGGGGCCCACCCACTTAAGCAGCGGGTTTAAGAGGAGGCGGCTTAGTCCGCCTCCTGTATGTCCGAACCGGCCCCTCCTGGGCTGGTTTAGGCTGCTTCGTTACAGTTTTGTCCTGTGTATAAATGCTATTTTGATCTTCTTGGGTGAGCATCGTTCTGAATGATATATGAATAGTTTTCAACCTTAGATTGCAACTGTTTTAAGATAGCACTTGCACTAGTGGGAATCCTTCAATTATTATGGCTTAAGACTGTAATTCATCATGTTCTTTGGATCCATTAAAGCTCATTATCTTAATTTATTTTGAATAGTTATCTTGCAACATGCCATGATTCTATGAACTCGCTGCTGTACAGATTCTAAAGCATCTTGCAAGTGATTTCTCTTGCCGTAGCCTTGTCACTCTTGGCATTGCAAGTATACATGGCATTGCAGTTGCTTCCTTTGAAAAAGAAGATGCAGAGCGCCTAATTTTCTTTTTTGCTAGTGAAGGGAAAGAATTGTCTAAGGAAGATGCTTTCCTCTCTGGTCTCCCTATTTCATCTTCAATCACCAGTAGTAAATTAAGTGCTAGACCTGAAATTCTTATTGATGGAAATTGGAAATATTGCCATAGTCTATATTGGAATGCTAGAAAGAAGCAAAAGCAGACGACAAAAGGGACTCATATGCAGGGACTAAAGGTCGCTGCTATGAGGCCTATTCCACGATCTCGGAGGCAGAAAAATATTTATTTCGATGTTGCATATGCTGGAAAGCAGTCAAATCTTGAGGAACAAACTACAGCCTCTAGAAAACGAAAAAACATGTCATCAGCTTCTCCAAGATATGGGATTTTTTCACGTGATAGGGACCAATCCAAACCCAGGGAGCATTCTGCATCCTCCAGAAAACATAATTCATCAATCCGTGGATGCTCTATATCAAAACCCACCTCTTCAATGCAAATAAGTTCCACAACAAAATCGGCTTCTTTTGTTAATGAGCATTCAACTTCCATTCACAGATTAGCTTATTCTATTAAAAGAAGGTCGGAGGCTAAATCAGACCTTGCAAAGCAGAGAATTTCTTCAAACCCAATACCTCTGAAGAGACATGAGTGCAATCGGTGCTCAATTCATGACTGCTCAGAAGTAAGCCTTATAATGCTGGTTTGTTTTGTTTAGCACCTTTGCAATCAGTGGTTGATACTTCTTGGTGTTCTTTACTAGGAAGAATTTCTGAAGGATTTGGTGGACTTTCTTATCCTAAGGGGACACCAACGGCTGGTTCCTCCAGGAGGTCTTTCTGATTTTCCTGGTGCTGTACTTAATACAAAGCGCTTAGACTTGTTTTGTCTTTATAAAGAGGTTTGTTTCTATAAAGAGTACATCGATGAAATATAGCTTTCCATCAGAGGCTTTCACTTGTAACATTTTCCTGCATGGAAATTTGTAAGTTCCTATTACAAACTTGCTGTATGTCAGTTCAGGTGGTTACCAGGGGAGGCTATTACGTTGGAAATGGCATTAATTGGAGAGGTCAGGTTTTCTCTAAAATGAGCAACCATTCAGCCAATAATAAAATGACTGTAAGTTCATATCCTAAATGGATATTCTATCGTAGTTTTTGCTTTAAAATGTATAGAATTTTTCTGATACTTGCATGCATAAATGATAATGCATTTTTGTTGTAGTCGATTGAAGGCTCATTGAAGCTTATATATGAAATCATTTCTGGCTTGTTCAGTTTTTGAGCGATTCCTGTGAAGGTCATTTGTTTTCTTAACTGTTCATCACAAAATTGGTTTCGAATGTACTAGAAAAATTGAAATAACTTATTCAATCGCTAAAAAATGATTTTCCCTTCAGTATATGTGCATTGGAAAACGATTTTCTAGGATTAGATGGGGAAATTTAAAGAATATTAGCAAAAATATTTTTGAGAATAAGATTTTAGATCTTAAGATTTTGTCTGTGCATGAGGATGCTAATGTTATGTGGGAAAAAGTGACTAGTGATATTAAGAATATTGCAAAAGATGTCATTGGAGTATCAAAGGGAAAAGCTCATAATAGTAAAAATAGTTGGTGGTGGAATCCAACTGTGCAAGAAAAGATTAAAAATAAGAAGTTTTGTTATAAAAATCGGTTTAATTTTAAAAATTCTGATAATTGGGAAATATATAAAGTGGCTCGTAAGGATGCTAAGAAAGCAATATGCGATGCAAAGACATTAGCTTTTAGTGATTTATATAATAGATTAGATACTAAAGAGGGAGAAAGATATATGTATAAGTTAGCCAAACAAAGAGATAGGAGTAGTAAGGATTTAGTTTAAGTGAAGTGTATTAAGAATGAAGATCAAAAAATATTTTTCTTAGAAGATGATATTCAACAAAGGTGGATGAGATATTTTGCTAAACTTTTTAATGAAGATTGTGAAAATAAGATTGACTATAGTGACCTTAGCACCCTAAATGAAAATAAAGATATCTGTTTTTATCGACGTATTAGTAAAACTGAAGTTAGAGAGGCTTTAAAGAAAATGAAGGGTGGAAAAGCTGTTGGGCCTGATGATATTCCAATAGAGTAGTGGAAAATGCTTAGGAGATGAAGGAATTTCATGGTTTACTAAACTTTTTAATACTATTTTGAAGACTAAAAAGATGCCAGATGAGTGGAGAATGAGTGTGTTAATTCCTATTTTTAAGAATAAAGGTGATGCACAAGATTGTTCGAATTATAGAGGTATTAAGTTAATGTGTCATACTTTAAAACTATGGGAGCGAGTTATGGAGCATAGGTTGCGGCGTGATACTAATGTTTCTCAAAATCAATTTGGATTCATGTCGGGTAGGTCGACTTTGGAAGCCATACATTTATTAAGAGATTTGATGGAGAAATATAAAGAAAATAAGGAAGATCTACATATGATATTTATTGATTTAGAAAAAGCATATGATAAAGTTCTAAGAGAAGTGCTATGGAGAGTTCTTGAAAAGAAAGTAGTCAATAATGCTTATATTCAAATCATTAAAGATATGTATGCAGGAACTATTACTTGTGTTGAAACACAAGGTGGATTGACTAAGTATTTCCATATTTCGGTTGTGTTACATCAAGGATCAGCCTTAAGCCCATATCTTTTTGCTTTAGTCATCGATGTTCTCACTAGACATTTGCAAGAGGATGTACCTAGGTGTATGCTTTTTGTTGATGATATTCTTCTTGTTGATAAGACTAGAGAGGGAGTTGAAGGTAAACTTGAATTATGGAGGTCAACCTTAGAGTCTAAAGGTTTTAGCTTGAGTAGATCTAAAACGGAATATATGGAGTGTAATTTTAGTAGTAATATACCTAGTAAGGGGATTGTTACTTTGGGCGATCAAGTCACTAATAAGAGTACACGTTTTAGATATCTTTGATCTATTGTTCAGAGTGATGGTGAAATAGATGGAGATATTATCAGCAGAATTCAAGTTGAATGGTTGAAGTGGAGGAATGCATCGGGCTTGTTATGTGATAGAAATGTACCCCTCAAACTTAAGGGAAAATTCTATAAGATGGTAGTGAGGCCTGCAATGCTTTATGGTGCTGAATGTTGGCCATTAAAAGAGAAGCATAATACTAAGTTAAGTGTGGCAGAGATGAGGATACTCAGATGGATGAGTGGCTTTACCCTTAGAGATCAGATACGAAATGAGCATATACGTGAAAAGGTTGGAGTAGCTCCAGTAGAAGATAAGATTAGAGAGAGTCACCTTAGATGGTTTGGTCACATAAAACGACGACCTTCCGATGACCCGGTTAGGAGAGTAGAGGTATTAGATTTGACTTATGTTAAGAAAGGTAGGGGTAGACCTAAAAAGACTTGGTTAGAAAATATTAAAAATGACCTTTCTTTATTAGATTTAAACGAGAATTTGACTTTTAATAGGACACAATGGAGAAAACGGATTCATGTAGCCGACCCCACGTAGTGGGATAAAGGCTTGATGTTGTTGTTGTTATTGTATATGTGCATTGGAACAATCTTACCCTACCCAATTCAAGTTTAGTTCTAGTTGGATTGATTTGTGGAATTAGCCATGTCAAAACACGTGAACTGACTAACATAGGACATTATGAAAGGAGTTAATCTCAATTCATATGACATAAGGCTAACAAAAAAAAAATGTTTAACAAGACATGAAAATTCTTAAATGTTGTTTCAAAAATTGACTCAACCCACCATCCAGATCCGAAAAATTCAGGTTTGGGTTGACCCGTTTAATAAATGAGTTTATTGAATGGATTGTGTTAAGGTTGACTCGAAAACTCATTTTTGACCCAAAAATGACCCATTTAACATATTGTTTCTTATTTTTTTTTACATGTGGGTTTAACCTTTATTATTTTTTATCAAATATCATAAATTTTATAGCTAATAAGTTATAAAAGAATTTCTTTAACTAAAATGGGTTAATGAGTTGGTTTTAGCTGGTCGTGTTTGGGTTTGTGTTTTTGACCCATTTATTAAACGGTTAGAATTCGGTTTGACTAGATTTTAGTCGGGTTAATTTTGGGCCGGACCTGAATCCGTCCGGTCGACCCGTTTCTACACTCCTACTTTATTGCTATTCTACAATAACAAGCCATTGGACATGTGAGCTTATTAATGAAATAATAATACTAGTAGTTAAATCACCAAGAAAATTGAAATGAGTTTACTAAGTGAATAGAAAGATGACGTCTTGGAATAAAAAATCTAAACTAATTCATAATTAAGGCATCTAAAGAAGAAACTACTACAATGACGTGAGTACATGACAAAAACCCATCTCAAAACAAAATCTACTATTGTTTTACCATTCAAATGATCTGGATCTGCAATAATTTTATTGGGGTTAGCTTGCAAAACAGCTTAGCATGTAGTTTATCAAGGCATAAACGAGATGGTATCAGACATTCAAAATATACACTGGGTGGCATGAATAACAAGGTATAAGGTATAGAAAAATGGCTACAATTAATTCAAATAAACTATCGTCATACTGAAATTATTAATTTGTCTAACAGATAAATGAACTGATAATGAAACGTGCTATAAAAATCATAACTCACATGCTAAGTAACATTGATGATGAGCATTCACATCATATATATAAATTAAAAAAAAAAAAAACCATAAAGCCGTTCTTTCAAGTCCTTCATTACGGACTTCCAAGCAAAGGCGTCTATGTAACTATTTTGGGAAAGAGTTTTGTTGGTCCAAGGGAATCAATGAAGAACAATAAATCCGTTCTATATATTTTTAGGATTATTTTCGATTATACTATTTACATCAGGATTTTGTTAATTTATTTTATTTGAAGTTAGGATTAGTTATTCTTTTGGATAATATTAGATTTGAATTTTAAACTATTTAGGATTTTATAAGAAATACTTCATTTTATCTTTGTAAACTTTTTTTTATGAATAGGCCTTTCTTGATTAGATTTTGGAATTGCTGACGAATTAATTGAATTATAGATTCCTCTTCTAGTCTCCCTCTATCTATCCTATCAGGCCCCTTCCATTGTTCCTGATCTCTATGTTTGCTCTGTTTCCCTGGCTCTACATTAGATCAAGTTATTGCAAAATCTTAAACAAATATATCTTCAAAGCACTTGCAGCTATGATTAACTAGATTGAAAAGAAGAAATGGATCATTTGTCAACAAGAAAACAAGAAATGCAGTTATGTTTTGGTTTTAGCTACGTATATTATGCTTTCTTCTTCTGCTGTGACTTCATCTATTTATTTGTCTCTGGTGTCTTATTGAAATGCAGTTGATTAATTCCTAAGAAAGACTGAACCATATCCTTTCTCCCTGCAAAATTCTGATAGGGAATCACATATGCCTTAAAAAGACATTATGAAACTTATCTGCTGGAGTATGAGTTAGCTCATAATGATGTAACTATCGATCAGTGTGTTTTGTGTCACAGGTGTGCCGCTTTAATTTTCTTATTTTTTCTTAAAAAGTTTGTTCTACATTTCTTCCTATGATTAACAATATGTAACTTATATCAGTGGCACCACTTCCGGCGATTGGTTGAGCTGTGGAAGGTGCAGCAAATGGGTTCATTTAGGTTGTGATAAAAGATCTCTTGCTGCTTTCAAGGTGTGTCATTCTTGCTGACTCCATATTAATATAAATTTATATTTTCATTTGTTCATTCTGTTTTCGCTTGAAATTTTTGGCAAAAGATTAACCCTGTGCTATTTGAGGACTGACTGCCAACTACGGCTTTGTTTGGGACGGCTTTCTTCTTGCTTCTTAAAACGGCTTTCTAGTATAAAATTTTAATTTTTGTACTAGAAAGTCGCTTTAAGAAGCAGGAAGAAAACCATTCCAAACAAAGCCTACATCTGTTCACGGCTATCAATATAAAGCTTATTATCCTAGTACAATATGAATTCAGGATTATTCGAAGACAGATGGAATTGAGTACATCTGCCCGCACTGTGGCTGAATATGCACAAGATTGGACGCAATGACATGATTTTATCTTCTCTTTTTCAATCTTTATAAAGAGGGGCTTCCACTTCATAGTGCCACATGGTAATTATCGAAGAAAAATTAGGTCACATCTTTCATTTTTCATTTTATTTTCTGCTATCCAATATGTGCATTGAATGGGGGTATCGGCTTGAACCAAAAAATCAGAACATGGAAAAATCAAATGGATGTAGTTGATTTATCATCTTTTGCCGTTCTTTCATTCCCCCATTTTTTATTGCCACTTTTTTTTTTTTTTTTTTGGAAATCTTGCAACTTGTAACAATTTTTTTAACCCAAGCTTATTAAAATGAGTTACAGAGGATCAGAAATCAGGCTTGCTTGGGCAATTTCCATGTTGAATTGTGAATGTCTTTGGTGGTTCCCTTTGAAGAAGTTTCTTCCAGACTTTTGACGTCAGTTTTGACAGGACACTAAGGAGAAAAGCATATATTTACCTGTAGTTAATTTTTATTTCTGTTTAGTTTTCATTGTCTTTCGTACTAGATAGAAGCATATGCCCAGTTCCAAATGAAAACAGGTAAACTTTGAAGGTGGGAAATAGATGTATTCCTTTCAGCATAAGAAGACAACATATGATGGTATTATAATAAGTAATTATTCCTAGGGGTGTCAATATTTGACACGATCCAAAAACCCGACTCGAACCAGATCGGGTTAGGGTCAACCCGGACCCAAAATGGCTTGGGTTCGGCCGTTCGGGTTCAAAAATTCAATCCTTTTAAATTCTTGTCTGGTTGACCCTTTGACTCAAAATTGACCCGTTTTGACCCGAAAAGCGGAGATTGACATGCTTTTTGATCTGAAAACTAGCAATTTGTCATTCGTATATGTTAAGTTTGTAGGAAACATGGAAACCTTTTTAATTAAAAATGATAAATATAATTAATATTAAAAATTAATTATTTCAGATTATTAATAATGATTTATAAGATATTAAGTAATTGAAGTTAATATTCAGTTATTAATTATTTCATTTATTTTTTATTGGCATGTAATATGAAGTAATTGATGAACTGGGAGGTATAATGCTGGTGGCTAACATCAAGAGTAGGATTGCCGAAACTATATTTCTCCCCAATAGATGATATTCTTCAAATTTCTCCTAGTCTTTTTCTCAAACCCGCATGCAACCAACACAGACAATGCATATACTGACTTTTATATTGAGCACAAGCAACTGTCTACCTCTACTTGTTCGATGCAATGAAGATAAGTTGAACATTGTTCATGATAGACTAGCCTTGTAAAACAAATTGCAAGTTTGACTTCTGGGTGAAACACATCCCCTCCATCAGCTCAAGATGAGATTGAAATTCTTCTTCAACCATGTTATAATCAACACTACTTTCAAATCACTACAAGGAAAATCACTTTTATCGGTGATTTTTTTGGTAGAAAATTGTTAAGTTTTTGGTAGATTTGAAAAGTTTTTGGATTTCATGTGGAAAAAAAAACTTTGGAATAAGCCTGTTGAAGCTAAAAACGATCGCCTGTCTGGATGACTCACCGCTAGCCCTCCCTGTTAAGGGTGTCATTTTCGGGTCACGGGTTCGGTTCGGGTTGAACCTGGAACTGATCCGGCACTATTCTGGTTTAGGTCAACCCGACACATTTTTACAAACAGGTAACTTTTTTGGACCCGAACATGACCCGCTTCGGGTTCGGGTCAACCCGACCCGCTTGGGGTTCGGGTCAACCCGACCCGCTTGGGGTTCGGTCATTCGGCATTTTTCGCACAGGCGGTGACTCGCGGGAGATGGCAGCGGGATCAGACAGCGGCCGGCGGCGGTGCAGGAAACGCGGGGTAGGCGCCAGACAGGGACGCGACTCGGGCTGTCGGGCAGGCAACGCGCGTTACGCGGGCAGGCGACCGCGACGCGACTCCGTCTTGGGCAGGCTACGAGCGGTCACGCGAGCAAGCGACCACGATGCGACTCTGTCTCAGGCAGGCTACACGCGGTCAAGTGGGGCATCCAGGGCAGTTTCCGGGTTAACTCGAACTCGACCTGATTTTGCAAACTGGTCGATTTTTCAGACCCGAACCTGACCCGCTTCGGGTCAACCCAAACACGAAATTTTTGGGTCGGGTTTTCGGTCCGGGTCCAATATTGACACCCCCACTCCCCGTGTTGCTCAGACGCATAACCTCCAGTCCGCCCGCTTTGCCCGGATGCCTGACCACCTACTTGCACCCTCCGGCCTTTCGAGCTGCCCGACCGCTTGTCCTCGTAGTGGCGGCGTTTAAGGTATTCGAACACAGCACTTGTGGGATTTCAAGTACTTAATCACTTTGTTGTGGAAGAAAATGCATAATTAAACAAACTCTTATATATTTAAATATAATAATACAAAAATAAAAATTTAAAATAAATTAAAATAAAATTTTAAAATAATTAAATAATTAAAATAAGTTATTAGATTACTAATTATTAAATTAATAATTAATTAAAATAAGTTAATTATTAATTTAACAACTTATTTTAACTATTTAAGTTAATAAATTATTTTAGTTAATTATTAATTCAATAACTTATTTAACAATTAATTAAATTAATAATTAATTAAAATAAGCTATAAAATAAAATATTTGAATTAATAATTTTAATAAGTCATTTAATTAAAATTAATTAAATTAATAATGAATTAAAATAAGCTATAAAAATGAATTAATTAAATTATGAATATATAATTTTTTAGAAATTATTAAAATCTATCGGAAATTTCGCCAAAAAATCTATCGGAAATTCGTCGGTAATGGACGATTTTCTTATAGTGAATGTCATTCCCGTTCCCACTGCTGGCTCGTACTACATGCTTCTATGACACCATTATTGTCTATATATTTGCAGTCGCATTGCAATAATTTTGTTTGAACCATCACCATCTACATTCATCTAAATCTTATTTGACATGTTGCATCATCAATAACAAAATCATCTTTGCTAGATCCATTGTTCATTAATCCATTATCTCATATAATTTATCGACAACAGACATTGTTGGTCTACAATCAGTACTAGCCATCATATTCAATGAAGATGTTTGGTTCGATCAACTTGCAACATCTACCATCTACTCCACTATGACGGAATGCCACCTCATCTTCCAAACCAAATGACTCACTGTTTTCACAAGTCAGTTTCATGAGTGTTGCTGCCAAAAGACTTTTCGACCTCAATGACCCATTAGCATGAGCTAACACAAGTCACATCCTTCATCTTCATCAACATGTGACGCAATGAACTCACTCCCAACTAGAAAATGACATACTATGTTGACTGAGAATCTAGATAGATCAAACTTTAGTACTGTAAGCATTCCAATCTTGAGTTGCTCCAATTTAGTATTCAACAACACTAGCAATGGCCGATTCCTACAACTAATATATGTTGTCTCAAACTTCTCATCTAAAATTAGTTTCCCATCATACATAAGTAATAACGATGCTTCTCGTCCACTCATTACATAAGCTCTAAATCCCCTAAAAAATCAAAATCAACATATAACTTACTATTGATGGATTATAACATAATTAATAAATTATTAACTTCTTTGTAAAGAATTACAAAAAAATGTTTTAATACAAATTTATTAAAATTCATCTTATCAGAAAAAAAAAAAAAAAAAACATAAGCTTCATTTACCATTTCATTGGCTTAAATTTGTTATGTAAATTTTCTATTTAAATATCAGATAATTTAATGGATAAAATGAATTATATATTGTGTAAGCTTTATTTTCTAGAGTTTAAAGACTAATATAGATCGAAGGTATGAATACCCTTTATTTATTTAGTTAAGTATGATAAAAATAGATTATTATAGATTAAAAAATTAAGTTGAATGAAAAAGCAAAACTAAACCAAATTAAAGAAAGTAAGAAAGACTAAATATTATCGGAAAAAAAAAAAGCAAAACTTTCATATTAACATAAAATCTAACAAAAAACTGAACCAACATATTTAACTCTAACAACTTAGATCTAACAAAACTTGAATAGAAACTTGCTAGACGTATAGAAAGAGCTATGGGGAAAGCTAAAGAGAGATCCTCGCAAGTCTTCCTCCTTTCCTTCTCCTATCCACATTTTTTGTATGAGTGGAGATAAGGCCATCTTGATGTGTGTGACAAAGCATTTAGGCTGTTTAGGGATTAATGGTTGTGGCCCTTATCTATTCAAAGCATTTAGTACAAGTGAAATTAACTTTGTGATTAAATTTAAACCTAGGTTTAACTATTTAAATAAGCTACTTTTGGCATATGATAAAGTTCCAAGAGAAGTGCTATGGAGAGTTCTTGAAAAGAAAGGAGTCAATAATGCTTATATTCAAATCATTAAAGATATGTATGCAGGAGCTATTACTTGTGTTCAAACACAAGGTGGATTGATCAAGTATTTTCCTATTTCGGTTGGGTTACATCAAGGATCAGCCTTAAGCCCATATCTTTTTGCTTTAGTCATGGATGTTCTCACTAGACATTTGCAAGAGGATGAGAGGGAGTTGATAAGACTAGAGAGGGAGTTGAAGGTAAACTTGAATTATGGAGGTCAATCTTAGAGTCTAAAGGTTTTCGCTTGAGTAGATCTAAAACGGAATATATAGAGTGTAATTTTAGTAGTAATAGACCTAGTGAGGGGATTGTGACTTTGGGCGATCAAGTCATTAATAAGAGTACACGTTTTAGATATCTTGGATATGTTGTTCAGAGTGATGGTGAAATAGATGGAGATATTATCAGCAGAATTCAAGTTGGATGGTTGAAGTGGAGGAATGCATCGGGCTTGTTATGTGATAGAAATGTACCCCTCAAACTTAAGGGAAAATTCTATAAGATGGTAGTGAGGCCTGCAATGCTTTATAGTGCCGAATGTTGGCCATTAAAAGAGAAGCATAATACTAAGTTAAGTGTGGCAGAGATGAGGATGCTCAGGTGGATGAGTGGCTTTACCCTTAGAGATAGGATGCGAAATGAGCATATACGTGAAAAGGTTGGAGTAACTGCAGTAGAAGATAAGATTAGAGAGAGTCGCCTTAGATGGTTTGGTCACATAAAACGGCGGCCTTCCGATGACCCGGTTAGGAGAGTAGAGGTATTAGAGTTGACTTATGTTAAGAAAGGTAAGGGTAGACCTAAAAAGATTTGGTTAGAAAATATTAGGAATGACCTTTCTTTATTAGATTTAAATGAGAATTTTGACTTTTAATAGGACACAATGGAGAAAAAGGATTCATGTAGATGACCCCACGTAGTGGGATAAAGGCTTGTTGTTGTTGTTGTTGTTTTGGCATATTAAGGCTTCATTTGGGACGGCTTTCATATTGCTTTCAAAAGTAACTTTTTAGTACAAAAAATTTCATAAACAAAAAAAATTTGTATTAAAAAATTGCTTCAGAAAGCAGTAACAAATCTGCCCCAAACAAAGCCTAGGAGTTTAGCTTTTTGACTGCTCCGATTTTTAGGCAACAACCACACTTTCATTAGGCTATCACATTCTCATTGTTTTAAGAAATTTCTATTATTTTCTACAATCATAGTAGTGAAGTTGCTCTCTTCATTACAACTTCATAACAAACATTATAAAATGTTGCAGCTGTCCCAAACAAATCCTAAGATTTCGAGAATTAAACTTTAGTTTTAGTCGAGTGTTTGTTGAATACAAATACATTTCCAAACACTCATCTTTCCTCTTACAATTATCAATAAATGCTTCATTTTGGTATTTTCATCATTGCTTGGATATATAGGCCCATTGGTTGGCTGAAATTACTCCAAGGGATGAGCAATAGAAATATAATTACCTTCCTTTCCTGGACAGGCTTTATTAGGCAACTACATAATTGACTGAACCTAAAAAATCAATGCAGTTTGAGTGATATCAAGAATTTCATCAAGAAATTTAGAAGCAAATTCATTTGTCCAATTTATAGGGGTAATTATGGGATTAATAATATTACTCCTAAAAATTGATTTTTTATTTGAAATAATTTTATCATTGTTATTGATTTAACCAAACCATTTTCAATGCTTATTTAAAAACTTCTAAGTCAATAAAATAATCAGTAATATTATCAGAGAATATTAAACATCATTTGCTTAAATCTTAATATGCTATGAATAAGGAATAAATATTTCATTCTTATAATTTTGAAATTCACTTTGAACTTTTTTTAAGCCAAATTACATAACATTCCATTTATGATATCTAAAAGGAACAATAAATTATTAAATTTTAATGATATTCTTTTCGAAGTTGGATTTGTCAATATCCTTATTTTAAGTTAAAATTTGAAAAAAAATAATTTCTGAAAAATATATTTAAGAGGTCCTTTGTATTAGAAATATAGGATATTTAATCAATTTTAGAACTTGGTTAAGATGGTTATAATTTATCACTGATCTAAGTTCGTCTCTTTTTTTGGATCCAAGTTTATTCATTAGTGACACCCTACTCAGTTCTAAGGGAAAAATAATCTTCTAGCTTAAGAGTCTATATAAAAGATCTAAAAATATAAAAAAAAAAATATTTCTCTTCACTTTTTATTTATAGGAATATGAGGGACTGAGGGTTATAAAAAGGACAACAAAAAGAGTAACAATTAATGACCATTGGTACAAATTATTTTAGACATGTATCACACTCTAGCTAGCTCTATATACTACCGAGACTCTTATTTTTACTCCTTTATATTGAGGCAAGTTCCCTTATGTCAAGTGCGTACATGAGAGTAGGAGTAGATGAACCTAGCTACTTATGAGGGTCGAGTTTAGAAGCCTAGCTAGCTCTATATACTACCGAGACTCTTATTTTTACTCCTTTATATTGAGGCAAGTTCCCTTATGTCAAGTGCGTACATGAGAGTAAGAGAGTAGATGAACCTAGCTACTTATGAGGGTCGAGTTTAGAAGCCTGTGGCTAACAAACACTCCAAAGTTATCGACGACTTATGGTGAAGTCTTGAATTGCTACAATGTGGGAAGCGAGTATTTCCAAGTAACTGAGGGTAGTAAGCACCATGGTCAGCTGATTGTGAATGGACAAGCTTTAATTCTCTTGAGAAGGCCTTTTCCTACAACTTGGATGATGTGTACAACTAATGATGTTTCATCTTCAGTAGGGACGACTGACATTAATGGGCATTTCTCACTGGAGGGCAGGTCCTGATGTGTGTGCTCTGTATACATTCTTGGCTTTCTCATGGAAGGCGAGTCCCCTCTGGCTTTTTCGCCATGTTAGGGACTAATAACTCTCGAGCTTTTTCACCTATCATATGCGAGCGTTCATTTTTCCTCTTTAACAACATTTATAACATAGAAAGCCATGGAGCTCCTGAGAGAGTAAGATTTATGAATAAAATCTTTTGGTACTTCTTATTTATACTAAAAAAATACTTTAAAAAACATTAAAAAAAGAAACCGTTCCAAACGAAGCTTTAATCTCATTTTTACCATGTTATAGATAATCTTTGTTCATTTTACAAGAACTAGTTTTAGTTGGAATATTTTTCTCATTGAAGTTACTATGTATGAATGAGCAACATAATGAGTTTTCCTATTCTTAGAAGTAGCCATACTTTCCCCAAAGAAATGCAGGGGGGCATCATAAAAACCAAATCAACTCAAATATTATTTGACCATACATCTGGAGATAAAAGAAAGAGAGACAAAAAAACAATCAGATAGCATTACAAATATTCTGGCATTTGAGCCTTATACAAAAGCAGAGAATTTTCAAATAGAAAGAAACAAAAGCCCTCTCAGCAGCTTCTACAGTCTTATGAAGTTTGAAATAAACGGAATAGAACTTTCGACTTTGCCCGGAATTTATTTAGTGCTGTTGGCAACAATCTCTTAATCATGGTGCAAAGGAACAGACTCTGCCTGAAATAGTGAAAGGAAGACAAAGCATGAACACTCCAGTTGCAGTAATGGAGTCCCCTCAGACATAAAATATTATTCAGAAAGTATACTTACTAGTTTACGATATTTGAGGGCGTAAAACATCTCCAGATATCTCTTTGTCTCGCGCCTGTCCAAGTTAGAAACATACTTCCAAAAACCATAAACACCAGCCAAGGTCATCAATCTCTCAGAATACAGTTTCCAGGTGAATCTGCACAAGAAAAAGAGTTCAGCTTTGATGCAGTAGCAGTCTGATTGTCGGAAAATTATTACGTGCGGCGTCCGGATTCGTTCGGAGGCAAATTCGGACACGTCACGTCAGTCGGGTCCAGGTGCATCCAGGTGACGTGGCTCGATCCGGACACCGCACGTAATAATCTCTCATGATTGTCAAGTTGTTAATGCTTACTTCTCTTCAATGCGCTTCATTGCTCCCTTGGAGATCTTTTCCCAGTAAGTTGGATCCTCCTTGCATTTTTCGTAGAAATTCACCAGCAGCTCTGCAGCCTTATCGCCCTGGTAGGGGTCAATGTGGAAGCCCGAGACTCCATGAACAATGATCTCTGCTGGACCACCATGAACTGTGGCGAAGGTTGGAAGGCCGCAGGTCATAGACTCCACAACTGTTAGCCCAAAAGCTTCATAGAAGGCAGGCTGAAAAAACACAAATAAAGGCACAAATTAGATTAGAAGTGAAACTACAGATCTTCTGGTTTCTTGTTAGAAGATGAGATTACCTGCACAAATACTCCCTTTTTGTCAGCAATATAGCGATATAGCTCGCCGTTCCGAACACGATTCATTTGAGCAGAAATCCACCTTATGTGCCCATCAAGCTTATACTGCTCAATGAGACTGTACATTTTGTTCATCTCAGCTTGTTCTTCCAAGTCCTTGGATGCCTTGGCATGATCTCCAGCAACCACCACAAGGTTAACAAGCTCCCTAAGCCGAGGATTCTTACCATATAACTCAACAAGGCCAGTGATGTTCTTTACCCGGTCGAGCCTCGCCATCGAGAAAATTATGGGCTTGCTCTTGTCCTTCAATACACACCTAAAATATGCCACAGCAATCAGTTAAAATGGAGTCTAAAAAAGCCAATGAAAGATAAGAACTTACTTATGCTCAGTGTTCTCAACATCACTGAAAAGTAGCTCCTCAATTTCAGGGTGGAGGGCTGTGAGCCTTTTGCTCTCCTCAGAGTAAGAAAAGTAGATTGACATATCAGCTCCTGGAGAGACAATATTGAACTTCGGATCGAAGACATCGATCCCGTGAACTACGCGGTAGAGCCCGGGCATCGTAAAGGCAGTATGAGATTCATATTGCCCCACAGTATCCTTGCTGAAACAATTGAATTATATATATATTTTTTACTTGGATCAGTAGCAGAGAGACAAAACAACAGTTTTGAGTACATTTTCTACAACTTCTAGTACCTTCCAGCAATTTCTTGGAAAGTGCTTGTTATGATGAAATCTGCATGGTTCATGGCAATAAGATCTGCAGTAAATTGGCAAGAGAAATGGTATTGTTCCTCAGACTTCTTCCAGTAGATATCAGAATTAGGATACTTCGTTTTCTCCAGAGCATGAGCAATCGTACACTGAAAATATATATTGAAGCTAAATACTAGCAGGCAATCAAAAAATTTGTATTTAGAGAACAAAGGATTTTCTATTTGCAAACCTGAGTAACTCCCAGTTTCTGTGCCAACAAAGATGCTACTAGATTTCCATCGCTGTAGTTTCCAATGATGAGATCTGGAGTAGCCTGCAGCTCCCCAGCCAACTCCTTTGCAACATCCTATAGCCAAAAACAAGATGAGTTTCAACATCCAAACATGCAAAAATATAGCTTTTAGGACATTTATTAATTCTTCAAATAGATGTAGGCTTCATTTGGGACGACTTTCTTCCTGTTTCATAAAGCTGTTTTCTAGTAAAAAAATTAAAATTTTTATGCTAGAAAACCGCTTAAAGAAGCAATAAAAAAGCCGTCCCAAATGTAGCCGTAGTTTGAAAGCTTTCAAGAAAAATTTAAGCCTTGCAAATTTAAGATTCCCTCACATCAGCATAAGTTTCAAGGTAAGGCCACACTTCGAATCGCGAGATCCATTTTCGAATGATTCCTTTCTCAGTCCTGAAGGGAACCCGAAGTATGTTTGTGTGCTCAGTGCCAATGACCTTCTCAAGACGCTGGCCACAAGTAGTTCCAACTGCATCTGGAAGCAATCTAGTCACCTGCACAGAAAGGTGATAATTCTTAGCTACTAATGAAGAAACAATTTATTAATATTACTATCAAAACTAATAAATGGTCGGGCATAGCCCATGATTAGTTTGTGTTTATTGTGATATTGAGCTCACATTTTTAAGCTGGCTATTCACAAATAAAAAGGTAAAATTAAATTGTTTGTAGGGCTACGTTGCACCGATACGGATACGGTGACACGGATACGACACGATACGGATATGGGACACGTCAATTCTTAAAAATATAGGATATGGATACGGCGCGGACATGTCATTATAATTTATAAATCATAAATAAAAATTAAGAAAACAATCAAAGCATAATATTTGAAATGAAAAAAAAAAAAGCATCATTTGTAACCTTGTAGCTTATAATATCAAAATAAAAGTAAACATTAAATGTCTAGTAACTCCTTTTTCCTTCCATACTCCTTTGGTTGGCTCGAGCAACTTCTCAATGTTATCCCTTTCTCTTCACATAATTTTTTTAGTTTTTCAACGGGGACACGCGTGTCCTTTTGAAATAAAATATTATTTTAATTGGATATGGCTTTACCGTATCTGACACATATCAGTGCCATATCAGATGCGTATCTGTGTCCGACACGTATCCGATTCAACATGCCTTCATAAATAGGTGTATCAGTGCAACATAGGTGTAGGGTACCCTCCCTAAACCCCAAATTGACGGGAGCTTCATGCACAGTCAACCTTTTCAAAGCCAGGTATCAGATAATTTAAACTTACTATGAGGATATGAGGAATGATATCAAGTCCCTGCTTCTTTATTCTCAGAAGCATTTCATTCTCCAGTGCACGAACTTGATCCAAAATGTATACAACCTGCCAATGAAGCCTCAAGTCAGAATAGAATGAAAACCAGAAAATAATAGAACCTCAAAGTTAATTTAATACCTGGCCACCCGTGTCAGGATAACCCAAAACATTGTCTTGTGCGAAGTAACCATGAGGAGATAAGATGACAACATTAAACACCATTGGAACAGCACCAAGGAAGCTTTCAAGTGTGTTTGGATCAGGTGCTTCAAGAAGATCGAGGAGGAGATGTATGGTCTCATGTACACGCTCAGCTGTATCACCCCAGCCTTTCTCCAGACCAAGCTCTTGGAATCTTCACATTGTTAAATTGAATTACAAAGCTTAAAAAGACATTTTTCATATAATCTTATTGTGTGTGTTATAGATTAGGAGTATCCGAGACTACCTATGGTTGAACTCAGAATATGGAGTGTCCTGTGGGATGCTTATTAAATGTTGCTCAGCCTTCCGTAGCGCAGAACGAAGAGCACTTAGGCTGTGAATTCTGTCATTCAGCATTATGCTCTGCATGCAAATTTTGTTATGGAAAACCAACTCAAATGTATCAAGACACACATAAATTAGATATCTGTAATGATTTGCTTTATGGTAGTCATTTCGAAAAGCTCTAATGCATATTAAGGCTTCGTTTGGGACGGCTTTCTTACTGCTTCTTAAAGCAGCTTTCTAGTAGAAAAAATTAATTTTTTACTAAAAAATTGCTTTAAGAAGCAGCAAGAAAGCCATCCCAAACGAAGCCTAAATAACATGAATTCAGTCTTGACTTAAACCAAGGGATCAATGATGCAAGATACAGAAAGAAGTAAAAGTCCACATTGGGAAAATATTGCAGATCTCAAATCTGAAGAAAAATTTAAAAGCTAGTATGCGTGATTAGATGAAAGTTCCAACAAATGATACTTAAAAGAAAGTTTTAACACCAAAGAAAGAAAATTTACCATTCCATTGTAGTTATGTGCCTTGAGGAAGTTGAGTAGTGGGTACATGCTCTCCTTGTCATGGAACAATTTCGAAGAAAGATGCCTGTTAAGAAATTGCACCCCATTGCCGATGGATTTCGAGAGCGAAGGGCGTGGGAAAGAAGCATTGAAAGGCTCAAAGTCCAACTCAAGCACAAAATTGCTTTCAGATCTGAAAGAAAACAGAGAATTGCAGTAATAAACCCCTCATCTTTGTTTGTCATAGATCTACAAATCAATAGCTCCTCTATTCTGTATAAATTTATAGAATTTTGTAAGCCAAACCTTCCGTCCACAAGCTCTTCTTTGAACTGCAAATACTCGGGCACAGTCAATTCCTCAACAGCCAACTCACTCACATTAACCCTGACATATTCCCACACTCCAGGTCTTGGTCGGATCGCAAGAGCAACCCATGGAGGTGTGACAATAGCCTCCTGAGAATCAAACCAGAAATTTAAACCACAAAGCAACAAAATAGTAGTCAAATAACAAATTTAAAATGCAAACTAGTTCATCTGTCACACCTGAGCAGCTTTGAGAACATCTTCAAAGCCACCATTTTTAAGCTTTTCTCGATCCGCTTCAGGGATTACAGATTCATACTCTGCCAGAATCTGGTGTGGTAACAACATACCCTTTCCCTGCTTAACAAACCTACACGATGCGACCAATATCTTACTCTCAAACTTATCAACCTCCATGATCCATTTACTTCAAAAAAAATTCTACCATGCTAAAAAATGATATGAAATCCAATCTTTTTGAAAGTTTTGGATTGCATGCAACAACCAAGGCACCTTAAATGCTTCAAGAGTATAACTAAAGTCCAGAGAGAAGGATTTAATACCTTGAGAAGAGGGACAGCAACTCATTAGTGTGAGCTGATAGAGTATCTCCAAGCCGTTCGCGGATGCTGTGGATGCGGGTCAAGGTTCTGTGATCAGCCATTGTTTCTCCTTCCTTGTTTCAGAGTTTCAGAACAACTCAGAACTGCAAATAAGTGAAAATCACAATATGTAAGTAATGAGCCAACAATTTCCACGAATACTTATAAAACTGAGAAATTAGACTTGGAAAAAGCCAGGAAGACTAACTTCTTCTAGAAACCTAGAATTTCTTGAAGATAACAGTAAAATTGTTACATGCAAGCACAGAACAGAACGTGGTTTATAATTCTTCCAAACATTTATGATGTGTAAACCAAACAAATGGATAAGATTGACAGATAAGCGAATAAAATTTCTGAACGCTGCCAACTCAGGTAGAAGCGTTTCTTTCTTTTTTTTCCCACGGATTAAAACCGACGCCAGAAAGCAACTCTTGACTTTTTTTTCTTTTTTGACAAAAGGCGTCGGGTTCGTCACAACGTTTACCAATTACCAGAGGTACGTTTGAATACGGAACAAACCCCATTTCCATGGCAAAAATCGAATTTTTACCGGAAGCAAAATGAAAAAAAAAAAAAAAAAAAACTAAAAATCCTGTGGCATCGTTTCATGGCTTTGATCTCCAGAAAATAAGCTTTTTTTCATAAAAAAAAGGAAAAATACTTCCACAAATCCTATGAAGTTCACTTGAAGCCCAGAAGCAAAACTTCAAGCAAGCAGCAGAAGAATCGGAAAAGGAGACAGCTTTGAAATTAACAGAACTATCAAATAAAATTCCACCATGCGCATTCTAGAATTAATATATGAGCCACCCTACCTAAAAAGAAACCTTTTTGTTATATATATTTTTAAAATTGCTGAAGTGGAGATAGGGTTGAAAAGGAGACAGCAAAACGTGAAAAACACTCTACAATAATCTCCACTGCTGTAAATGAGAAAATAAAAAAGAATACATCATGGGAATTGTGAAAAAAATCAAACATTTATAGCAGAAACGGAAGCTTTACCTTCTTGAAGACTCAAATGGCGGACTCAACGAAGGCAAAGCAAAATGCCAGAACTACAAAGAGAGAGAAAGGCAAGAAAATAGAATGAACGCAGTTGGGAACAATGGATGGAGGTAAGTGCTACTCTCGGCCCCTTTATATACCCGGAATTTGGTTAGGGGTCTTCTTTACTTATTATTTATTAGGTAGGGCTCGCTCAGAGTTCGCTTTCGTTTGGAGAGAGAGAGGGAGACGGGAGGCGGGAGGCGGAACTGTAACGGGAAAACTGCTTATTGAACTTGAAGCTCTTGCTCCTTGTTTTCCTTCCCGCGGCCACTGCGCCTCGGAATTTGCTGTTTGGGGCAGCTTCCGCACTTTTTTTTATTTTAATTTTTTCAGAATTAGATTTTAGGAGTTTGATAATTATAATTATTTTTATTTAAAAAAAATAATGATACTAATTTTTTACTTATATAAAAAATAAATATTTAGTTACATTTATCTCATTTATAAATAGTTACTCTTATTCTTATTTTTCTATATTTTAAAAAATTATGTATTTTTTATTATTAAAAAAATAAAAAAATAGCTCTTAAACTCATAAAAAGTGTAAATTAAACAAATTATGTTACCATAATTGAGCTTGATTATTAGACTAATGGTTGAATTCTATCTAAAAATTAAAACTTTTGATAAAAATAGAATAATAAGAAAATTGATATTTTATTTTATTTATTTTTAATTGTTTTTAAAGTTTTCTCAAGTAAAAATTTATGGAATTATCTGAAAAAAAAATGAATAATTAGCTTCAAACTAAGCTCGACGGAATTGGATTAAGGAAAGCACGGCCTACGATATTTTACTTTGAATCGTACAGTTTGGTGGGGCCCATGTCCATTCACAGATCCAGCAGATGTTGCACGTGCCCCTAAATTTCAGAAATTATTTTTAATTTAATGATAAATTCATATATATGTAAAATACCAAATTAAATTCCAAAAAAAAAAAAAAAAAAAACAAATTAAGACATCCTCAATCAATAAATTATATATATATATATTTTTTTTGGGAAATTTAAATAATTTTCAAAAATATTTCTCTTAATTCTTATGTATCTTTGATAGATTCATGTCCTTTGGATTTGCATCAAGCACCAATGATTTAATGCTTGGAAACGTCTTGCTCTTCCGATAAGTGATGTGTATCTTATTTGAGTATTCGACCCATTAAAGTATTCGTCCGGGTCAAACTTTTGACCCGTTTCCATTTGAATCCAGATCAGTTTCGTGTTCGAGCCAAACCCAATTCGAAACTCTATTTTGACACTCCTAATCCTAATATTGTTTTAAAATCTTTTTAAATAATATATATATATATATATATATATATATATTCAATAACAACAATAATAAGGTTATTTCACTACGTGTAATAAGCTGCATGAATTATTTTTATCCATTGTGTTTTATTAAGAGTCAAATTATCATTTAAATCTTTTTAGATCTATCTAATATGATTTTTATTTTTACAATTAAAAAATAATATAAGGTGATTCTCTCTAATTTTTTCTGGCACCGGTACTACTCAAACTTTTTCACGTATAAAAAATATTAATATATGCCAATTTAAAGCACAATTATAATAAAAATTAAGCCTACTAACTTGTTTATTTCCACAATAAAATTCATCTAATCCCCAATATAATAAAATTCATCACATAATCTTCACTTAGACTCAATTGAAGGAATAAGAGTAAATATAAAAAGATTTAAAATTTACTTTTTAATATAAATTATAAGTATTAACATTTATTTAGAAAATGTGCAAATATATATATATATTAATGACAACTTTTACCAAACTATAATAAAAAACTATCGCACTATTTTTGCCATTTATATATTCTTATTTTTACAATTAAAAAAATCTAAATTTATCGATTAAATAAAAATTTAATGATATTTTCACCCTCTTTTTTGATTTTTTATTTTTTTATCGATATTTCACCCACTTTTTTTACGTATGAGATTACGGAATCTATAAAAATTATATACTAATTATTAATTAATCATACCCACTTTTTTTTTTTTTTTTTTAAAATTAATCCTACCTATTTTTTTGTGGTGAAGGTTTGGATTACCCAAGCCTTTTTTTTTTTTTTTTGAAGAAAAATATTTATTCATTCATAAAAGGAAGGATACAATCAAGTCCAAGAAAAGGCCAAGTTAAAAAAACACAGCTAAAGCAAAAAGATGCATGAATCAGTAATGAAGGCAAAAGTCGATCAGGCTCAGTCATTGGAAAATACACTTTCTGCAGCCTCCGAGTAGCTAGACAAGGACCATCCAGAAGAGGAATCACATAATAATCCACATTGATGATATGGGCAAATCAACTCAAAACCCAAAAAGGCCACCAAACATAACAAAAAGAAGTACCACCAAAGCTTGCCAACAAGCCGCAGCCGACTAGGTGGTGAGCAAAAAGTGGCCACATCATTGCCCTGGTCACAAAGAAAATGAAGGGCAAATCCAAAAAAAAAGAAGTCATTTCTTTTTGGAGTCGTGTCGTCTATGCTTACGACTGTTTTGTATTTTAAAAACCAACATTAGCAATTTGAAAAATACTCAAATCAAAATTATCCTGAGACACAAAATCTTTCTCAATAATTTCCTCCACATAATCATCATCTAACCATTCACCAAGCCTCCTTGAACAAGAATCAGTTAACCAATCCCCTTGAACGCCCACTTGATCTTTGGAAGCGAATTGGGCTAATAAAATTTCCTTATCAACAATAGAAATAGGAACATCAATTAGATGCCTATTATCATCCACATAAGCTTTAGAATAAATAGTCGTAGCAGCCAATCAAACAGGTGTGACAGGCCCTGAATTCCCAACAACATGGCACTCAAACTCTCCAGAATCCGCACGGCTAGAATAAACAACCACCTCTTCATCAGGCACTTTAGCATTAGGGGATAAAATGGGACAATCAGGGAGGTTAACCATACAATTGCTAACACCCACATTACTATTAACATCCTTTCTATTTTCATCGGCACAATCCTCATGTAAACCAACGGAACAATTTCCTCCTCATGATGAACGAAATCATCCCTATGATTAACATCAACAAGAGTAATAGCATCAACAATATCATTGCAATTATCCTTATTTGGAAACATTTCAGTGATAGGAACCAAAGTAAAATCCACATTATCCTTAACACTAGCAATATAAATCAGTTTGGACCTACAAGTTTAAAGGCTACACATTCTTTTTTGTCATGATCTAAAGTTTCACATTGATCGCAAAAGGAAGATAAATATTCTAAAATCACATATTGAACATACCCTAAGCCATCAGGACAGATCCACACATAATTAGGAAAACGTTTAGTAATATCGAGTTCGACTAAAACGGGAGCAACTGAAGGTCGAGAACCTACCAAAGTAGCATTGTCAATACGCAATGGCCGACCAAAAAAGAAGAAGAGAAAAAATAACAATGTGAGTAAAAGACAACTAAATATTCTCTAAGTAAATAGTAAGGTTTATATGTTAACTACATAAACTAAATAGTTTTGAGTTTTACTCACCTAAATCGGCCTAAATTCTATTGAATTAAAGACGAATTTTTCTTGCATCGATCCAAGTGTCACATCTGCTTTTTGGCAGGTTCAATCTTTTGAGTAAGATGTTAATATTTCATTTATTGACGTTTGGCATACCTAAAAGGAAAGTCCGATTAAGAGACGATCTCCTTCTAGAATTTCAATTGATACTGAACGTTGAAACACAAATTCAATATAAACAGTATTTAATCCCAAACTTTCCCAACAACTTTTAATGTTCTTACTACTAAAGTAGTGTTTGTGATAGCTTTTTTATTGATTTCTATTGATACTGAACTTATTATGAGCGATCACTGGACGAAATTCGGAAGTGAATCTCATGATACGTCACATCACTTCTTTGTTGTGTACCGACATTATGTACTGGGTGACATGGAGCATCCTGATTCACCTCCGAACGGTCCGGAGACTGAACAAAATAATTTCTCAAAAGAATGAGAACATCACAGACGCATAGAAAAGAATTTGAACTTGACATGCATGGGATCAAATGTCAGCCTTGAAATAGATGATTGAAGTTCTCTAAAAGAAAAAAAAGATTCTTCTATTGATCAATATTTTTAGTTTTGGAATGCTTAAAAGTATTCTTTTTGTATGTCTTTGAAATAGGCCTAAATTATTTAATTAGTTAGGCAAATCCAGATTTAATTAGGTTGATTAGAGGGTAAAGTTTTAATTAAGATAAATGTAGCTTAATTAGTTCTTAATCATGATAGTTAGGATTGGGACATGAGCTAATTGTTTAATTATTTGGTCAATATAACTAAAATTAAATAATTAATTAATTATAAGGCTACTTTAAAATGGATTAGTATTTAAAACAAATATTGGTCAATATATTTTGATTCTGTTTTAATTAAAAAAAATCTCAAAATTATATATATATATATATTTAAGCGATTTATAAACCACCAGAATGAACCGCGTAGGAAATGAAAATCGGCGGTCATTTTCCGGTAGTTTAGTGTTTAATGCTGGCGGTCGAACCGCCGGTTAATAGTTGTGGTCATACCGCCAATTTAACCGCCGGCAATTCTGGTGATCAAATGACTGTTGGAAATACCGACACATAGACTCGAACCCTAGATCTCTTAGTTGAAAGCCTTAGCTCTCAACCAACAGATCAAAGAAAGCTGTGTATATCATTTATGGTTCATTATTAAAAAGAAAAAGTTGGTACAGGAGCCGTCCTCTTCCATCTAAACATCAAAAAGAAAAGATGTTTGCCTTTACATGTCTCCACTAATTTCAAAGGCAGATTCAAATTCAAAATCTGGCAAAAGAAAAGCAAAATTCCATACCAAAAGATTGAAAAAGATTACATATGAATGGCTAATATGATCAACCTTAGATCTTTGACGATGGAATTATAATTATTGAAAAGAATTTGGAATTGACTAGAGATCTAGGTTTCGTTTGTGACGACTTTCTTGCTGCTTCTTAAAACAGTTTTTTAGTATAAAAATTAAAATTTTTATACTAGAAAGCTGCTTTAAGAAGCAACAAAAAAGCCGTCCCAAACGTAACCCTAGTGTTACCATTGAAATAGACGTGATATAAGTTTCTCAATGAAAAATAAAAAATTCTAATAAAATGGTTATTTTTGAAATTTTATTTTACGTAATTAATTAATTAAAATTCATATTATATTTATTTTTAAATTAAATTTAATAATTATCACTAAGGCTTCGTTTGGGACGGCTTTTTTATTGCTTTCTAAAATGGAGTTTTAGTAAAAAATAAAAAATTTTGTACTAAAACTCCGTCTTAGAAAACAGTAAAAAAGCCATCCCAAACGAAGCCTAAGTATATATATATTTTTTAAATACTGCTTTACTTTGCCAATAAGACATATTTAATTTTTTACAGTAACTTTAAAAAGAAATAATTTTGTCGCGGCAGCTTTGTAATGGCCGTGGAGAACGGAACGGAGAAGCAAAGGAATCCTCTTACCGGATCCGGGTCGGCACTTGTACCTCTTTCGCTTCTGACCCGATAGTGCTTCAGTGGCCATCAATTGCTGGTACGCCCAATTGGATTTGACCCTACTCTGTTCCGGACCACTGACCCGTCAGAAAACCAAATACCATAGTGCATGAGCTGTATGCACGTTTACACGTACTGGCTGGTCCAAAAGTAATTGACGGAGGGACTATTTGGCTTAAAAAAAAAAACAAAATAAAGTAAATACAATATAAAATAAATATAGTTAATTTAAAATATTTTGAGGTTATTTGATTATTTGCAAAGTAAATGCAAGTAACTTTTTTTTTTTTTAAATTTATTTGGTGAGATATATGCAGGTTAAAATAATATTTTAAAAAAATTTGCTATAAAATTAAATAAAAATATGACTGAAGATTCCATTGATCCAGCAGGAATAATGTTACGAACCATCATGACTTTCGATCCGATAAAGACGGTTGGTCGTTGACAAAATTGAATGGAGCTTTTTAGCGACTCATTCAAAAGTCTACCTCACACAAAGGAGACGAAACTGCGAAGTCGAACATCAATGAAGACATTCATAAGGGGAAAAGCAAACTCTTGACAGGCCTAAGGCAATCGGAAGAGAAGTTATATTATTGAAATAGCCAATATCATAGAAGATTACTAGGCAAGAGAAGGAACTTGCAAAGCTCGGTGGGAACTTCATGGATGGTCAGGACGTGAGAGCGAAGGCTTGCAGAAGTGGAGGAGGTGAAGTCGAACATGAACTAAGAAATGCACTTGGAATTTCTCTCCTTTTCACACGAGAGAGCAGTTGCGGTGTATTTGGAACTTGCTCGATTTAAGCGGGTTTTGAGTACACAACAAATATATTGTCGAGCAAGTTTGGAAAATTTTACTTTGACATTGCAGCTTAACTTTCCGTCGTGCCAAAAGCAAAAATATTCAAAATGCTCGTATTCCTTTTGTAGTGCACGCTAAATGGGCCGAACTAAACGAGCCCTTAAGCTAAGATTTGAGAGATTTAGGCTTCTTTGGGATAGCTTTCATACTACTTTCTATTATAAAAATTAAGCACATGTGATCATAGAGATATAATAATACAATCCTTTAAAATCAATGTGAAACATATTAATTTAAGTATGAAGAAAAAGGGCAGAGATGCGGCTCATCATCAAAATGGTGTTGGGAACGCTATTTGCATTAGCTGATTAGTATTAACTAATTAGAAAGATGGAAGGCATGGCTTTGCTAAGTTATAAAGACACATAGAGCGAGTATGTTGAAATGGGAGAGTTTGCCAATGTCAGTGGGTAAAGGGGTGACATACTGGTTTAGGAAGAAGGAATTGGTTGCTATTTAGATATGTTGAAGGCTTGGTGAGTATCCAGCTATGATTTTGTCTTAGAGGTCGATCACCAGAGGTTAAAATGGGATTGATGCTGTTGATTCTAAGTGAGATGGTGTAAGATGGCTCATGCAAGAGATGCTCAATTGGAGGTTAAGAGATTTCATGGAAAGAGATAATTAGTGATTTAACTAGTAACATAATGAGCTGTAGGTCATGTGGATTAAGCTCTAGAGATCTATATTTAGGAATAAAAGCACCCATAATATTATTAAATTTTTATCATGTAGGTCATGTGGATTAATCCTTTAGTAAAAAAAGATAAAATGACAAATTTTTATCAAAATTAATTTTAATATTATTAAATTTATTTTAAAATGAATAAATAATTTAAATTCATACTATATTTATTTTAAAATAAATTTAATAATTATCACTAAATCTATTAAAAAAATTACTGCTTTGTTTTTCACTTTTTCATCACATATCTTCAAAAAATTTTTATTGTTCTCGCGGCAGCTTTATAATCGGCCGTTCCAAACCTAAATTTTTCCGAAAAATCGATTAGTCGAGGAATCGCCGCGGAGATCAACTCGACGAACGGAACGGAGAAGCAAAGGAATCCTCTAACCAGATCCGGGTAGGGGTGCAAACGAGTCGAGTCGAGCTCGAGTCAGGAGTTGTTCGAGCCGAGCTCGTCCGTCAAATGTCGAGCTCGAGCTCGAGCTCGAACTCGAGTCGAGCTCGAGCTCGACTCGACCGAGAAAAGAAAAGCTCGTCGAGCTTGACTCGACAGAGAAAAAAAAAATTCCCTCGTCGCTGCTCGCGTCTGCATCCGTCGTCTCTTACCTCGTCGCCACTTGCATCCACGTCGTCTCCAATGTCGCATCCACGACGTCGCCGCTCGCGTCCGCTTCCGTCGCCAATGTCGCATCCACAACGTCACCGCTTGCGTCCGCTTCCGTCGCCAATGTCGCGTCCGTCGATGCTCACGATCGAGTCCGTCACGATAGAGAAAAATTGGACAAAGAACCGTCCGTCTGAGCAATGAATAATAAAAAAAAAAGGAAAGACGCTGAACAATCGACGATAAACTGCACTCTTTGAAGGATACAAAAATCCAGGAAACACATTCTGATTAAACATAAGCTTGAAGAAGGAGATTCCCTGATTTCATGGAATAAACGATAAGCTTCAACTTTCACGTTATCCCACTTCGCCAACATTTTTCCCGCTGTAATTTCCTATTTCCCGCGTCGGTGGTCGCTTCCCTGATTTCATATGCCCGCCGCAGTTTCATTTTTCCAGCAAAACGAGCTGCTCGACGAGCTCTCGAGCCGATCAACTGGCTGTTCGAGCTCGAGCTCGATAAGCTTTCGAGCTCGAAATTGTGTTCGAGCTCGACTCGCGAGCTCGATAAGATCGACTCGTCGAGCCTGTTGTCGAGTCGAGCTCGAGCCGGCTCACGAGCCGGCTTGACTCGGTTGCACCCCTGGATCCGGGTCACGACTTTTACCTCTTTCGCCTCTGACCCGATAGTTGAGCTGGTACACCCGTTGGATTTGACCCTACCGTTCCGGACCACAGACCCGTTAGGAAACCAAGCACCATAGTGCATGAGCTGTCATGCATTAAGACGTACTGAAAGTAATTGTCCTACGCTAAGATTCTTTTTTTTGGGAATATAAATTTTTTTTGGGAATATCTACGCTAAGATTCCAGAGATTTAGGTTTGTGAAAAAAATTTTATTGTTTTTTTTTTTAAATATTTTTCAGTTCAAAAAATTTATAATTCATAATTTTTTATTAAAATATTATTTTAAAAATAATAAAAAAATTGTCTCAAAAGAAGCCTTAGAGAGCCTCAATATATTTATAATACGAATAAAAATTAACTTTAAATAGTATTGTTGTGTCGTGATACATTCACGGTGATAGAGAGATTTAGAGTTTAACGTTCAAATTTTGTACGAAAATTCAGCACACAACCAAATGATAGAGAGAGAGTGAGAGTTACAAGAGTTATAAGAGATATTAAAATTTTTATGTGGAAAACCCTTAAAAGGGAATAATCACGGGGTCTAGCATAGTTAAAATGATTCTATTAGTGTTTGTAATTGATTACAAATGATATCTTTCCTCAGGGGAAGGCCTTGACTCAACGTAGAAAATATACATCTATAGAGCATAATGTTGTTGGCTCAAGAAAAATGGCACGAATGCATGAATCCCGCTTTACAGCTGTAGGATTCCATTTCCCTTAAGTCAAATTGAAATTAACCAAATTTCCATTGAGGATAGTGTTAGGGTTTAAAAATCTAGAGTCCTTACTTCCCATGAGCGTAAGCACTCATAGTTAATTATCTCACATACTACGTAAGGGAGAACTCTCGATTAAAGCTGAATAAATTTTATATATTTTTAGTCTCAATAATGAGGGAAATAGGGGAAAACTCGATAAGATCTCATGGTTCCGTCATCTCGGATATACTGTAGTTTTTAATCTACCAATACTAACAATCATTGACCGTAGTGCCTAGGGAATTTGATTAGCAGCCATGAGTTGCCTCATCTCAGGGATCCCGAGTAGACTGAAATGTTTAGGTGTGGGTTTTAGTTTTAATATTATTTTTTATTTGGGGTTTACATCTATTAGAATACCCAAACATTAATTTGGTATGGGATTTATGACTTCGTTTAAAAGTAACTATGGAGTTTGGTTTAGAGTGGGTCTTATGGCTTCTTTAGGAAATGACTCATATATTTAAATTTAGTTTGGGACTTACAGCTTTCGTAAAAAGTAGCCCGAGAATTTAAATTTGGAATGAGGCTTACTGCTCTATTTATGAGTCGTCCAAGGATGAGTCTTACAACCTAACTCTATAGTAAAGCTGCCTGAAGGTTTTAATTATTTGGGTATGACTTATGGCTTCCCTTAGGAAGTAGCCTAAAAATAACAGGTCTTACAACTTAATCTCTTTAAATTAAGATGCCCATAGGTTTGAATTAGATTATTTAGGGTTTAGGATGTTATTTATAACCATTTTCCTAAAGTGTGGGTCTTACGGCTTCACTTAGAAGTTACCCGATAGCGAGTCTTATAATTTAATCCTATAGACTAGGATGTCCTTAAATTTTAATTGGAAGGTTGACTGGAAGATTCAGTGGCTTCCTTAGAAGTTACTTGGTTATTTGTAGAAGCTTTAGGGATGTTGTACTTTATTTTAAAAGTATCCCTACCACATGGGATTTACGGCTTTACTTAGAAGTGGTCCGTTGGCGGGTCTTACAACCTAACCTTATAGGCTAGGATGCCCGAAAGTTTAGATTTGATTTGAAGTTGATACCAATTATTTCTTGCTACATCTACTCTTTTTCTGTTTTAGTAGTTCAGCATTTTACTTTGCACTTTTTTCTTTCAACGTTATTTTACTTTTTTTTTAGCTTAGTATGTCATCTGTTCTTTTTTTTTGTATTAGCGTTTAAATTTCAAAATTTAATCGATTTCATTCATTTGCCTTTTCAGGAGCTTGCATTATTTTGGAGCTTTATTGAATGATACCAAAGAGTTTGTATATGTTGAGTTGAATTTGAGTTTCAATTGTTTGTTATTTGAGTTTGAGTTTGGTATTTAGAGAATTTGCTTGAGTTTGTTGTTTGAAGAGTTTGCACATGCCTTGAATTGATGAAAATATTGATTTCTTACAACATTTTTATAAAGATTAAATTGCAAAGAGATTTTATCATAAAATGTGTGTTAGTGCTTCAAACAATTCTCATATATATATATATATTATTTAGATTGCTCATCCATAAAAAAAAAATCTGATTTAAAAATCTAATTTATAAAATTTGATTTAATTTATAAAATTTGATTAGAAATTAGATTTTTTTAATCAGATTAAAACAAAAATATATTTTTATACAAATGCTCGGATTTCTTTTAGATAATTTTGTGGCTGAAGGCTATCGAACACATTCTCATATAAATTGAGAAAATTTCGGCAGCCTCCCGGCATCCCCTCCCCATAGAGGGAGAAATCGGGACGGCATTTACCGTTATTTTCTTCCCACCCGGACCTAAGGTCGACGGCGTGAGGCCTTGAACTTGAAACCATCCCGACCAGACTTAAAGTCGACGGTGCAAGGTCTTGTATTTTAAAACCAACTCGACTGGACTTAAAGTTGACGGTGCGAGGTCTTCACTTTGAAACCATCTCGGCCGGATCTAAGATCGACGGCGTGATGTCTTCTTTAAAAAATTCTTCTCAACCGGATTTAAAATCAACGGTACAAGAACTTCTTTAATTTATTATTTATTCGATGCTAACATAAATATTTCAATTTCAAATCAATGTAATTATTTGACATATTTGATTATAAGCAAAATTAGAAATTGAAATTAAAACGGAATAGAATGATCACAAGACAAACTAGAGAATAGAATTAAAAAATGGAATTGAAATAGAACATGATAATTTGATATAACATAATATCTTGATATTAAACTTCATTATTTAAGAAATGAGATAAGATTGAATTCTTATGTGGGCAAAATAGTATTCTTGCATTTAAATCATTACAATCTGAATCAATGGACTTCAGTTGCACGGCAAATTATTGCGTCCGGTGTCCGGATTCGTCCGGACACCAATCTGGTGTCGCCACGTCATCAAAATACACCGGACCCAGTGTATTTGGGTTACGTGTCATCACCGGATTGGATGTTCGCAATAATTCGCCTAGTTGCACATGCAATTAAAACCTGTATGAAACTTTTAGATATGCAAAGGATACTTTAAAAGAAATATTTGCTTATCTTTGAATTTAAGAGAGGAATCACACACGGAACAGGAAAAGGAAGGCTTTGACGAATTGTAGCGAAGATCCACGAATGAGAGATTTATTTCACGATTGAAAGTGGATTTGTGATCGCCGGCAGACTTACGGAAGACGACGGACACTGGCGTGGTGTTTAAAGAAGGTGGAGTATATTAGAATATCATTACACATTGTATTTAGTATTTACGTTTATACCTACTTCATGCCTTTATATAGACTTGTACTCCATAATATGATTAATGAGAAATACATTTACTTTCTTTCTATTCTCGGTTTTGGCTGCTTTTCCTCTGTCTCCCTGCTCCGTGTCCTCTTCCTCTCATGGTATCAGAGCCAATGGGAGATCAAGAACCAGCCGGAACTCTTCCCACCTCCTTCTCCTCCTCCTTCTCCAATCAGACAACCACTACCACTAATACCATCCATATCCCTCAACCTCTCAAGTTTCTTGTCTCCAATATCAAGAATCTTGCCCCTCACCCCCTCACGACGGACAACTACTCTATCTGGCGCGTTCAGCTGCTCCAACAATTTACCGCAAATGGCTACGCCGGACATCTCACCGGTGCCGTCCAAACTCCCTCGGACACCACCTCCGCAGCCTACGCCCACTGGCTCCTCGTCGACAACAACTTGCTCTCCGCCCTCCGGTCTCTCAATCGATCCTACCGTACATCATCACTGCCTCCTCCGTTCACGAAGCCTGGACGGTTCTTGAACGGCATCTCCAACCCATCAGCCGCTTCCGGATAATTCAACTCAAGAACGAGTTATACCGCGTTCAGATGAAAGATCAACCAATGCAACAGTATCTCACGCGCATCAAGTCCATCGTTGACAAAATATCTGCGTCAGGTTCAAGAATCGACCAGGAAGACATAATGCTGTACATCTTGAATGGCCTCCCTCCCACATATGATGGTGCCCCTCCTACTTATCTATTTCCACCATATGCTCCACCATACTATCCCCCACCACCCCATCAGCCCGCTACAGTTGGTCCTTCGACAGCAGCTGGACCTTCGACAGCAGCGGGACCTTCGACAGCAGCGGGACCTTCGACAGCAGCGGGACCTTCGATAGCAGCTGCAGTAGAGCAGGATACAGATGGTAGAATGTTGATAGCACCTGAGGGTGACACGTACGTACATTCTCTTTTATTTTTTTAAACTAACAAAAATTTTATTTTATATTTTATATTTGTTTTATATAATTTTATTTATGTAGGTTCTACCCATCAAAACAACCGACACATAAAATACGGGACATATACGGAGTAGGTTTGACGCTCCTTATGTTTCTTGGAAGAAAGTCCCGAAAGAAGTCCGGGAGATGTGGTTCAGAGAGTTTGAGGTATTTTTGAGTTTTAAAATTTATGTTAAATGATTTATTTTTCTTACTTAAGCTAATAATCTTATATATTATATATCATATGTATTTGATTGCAGAAAGAGTTTTGTTGGCTGCCCCAACACAATGACAGGATTAGAAAAAATTTTGAGAAGCGTGGGTCTACTCGAATGCGCGACATGTTCATAGATATTAGAAAGTCTGGGAAGCGACCATTGTGGATTGGAGAGGTTATATGGGCTGAGTTGAATGCAGCTTGGGGCAGCGAAGAGTACAGTAGGAAGAGGGATCATAATCGATAGAACAGAGCTTCTGATGTTGGTGGGTTGGGAAGTTCACTTCATACAGGCGGCTCTGTTCCACATACTGAGCACAGGCATCGTTTGGTAATGAATTTTAAATATTTTTTAAAATTGTTCTTTAATCTATATTAATAAAATTCTCTTAATTCAAATAGAAATCGATGCTTGGTAGAGAACCAACTCCTATTGAATTGCATAGTCGTACTCATAAGCGACAGGAGGATCAACAGTGGATTGATGAGAGATCAAGAAAAGCCTATGTAAGTATATTTTTATATATGTTTAATATTTTATAAGTTTTAGTTTAATTATATATATTTATATTATACTTTCACAGGAGGATTATACACGGCTTCGAGAGACTCATGCCGCATCAGGTGAGGGCTCTTCTGGCGGCTCTATGGAGTATTCTGAGTATCGCATCTGGTCGCAGGCCGTTGGAGGAATGCAGCATGGTAGAGTATATGGCTTAGGTGCGCAAGCTCAGGCATACGAGGGGATGACATCCTCAACTGCATCCAGTTTCGCATTCAGTTCGCATGAGTCCTTACAAGCTCAACAAATAAGTGCCCTTCAAGCTGAGCTAGAACAAGTAAGGAAATCACAAGCTGATTGGCAGGCTCAGCTGCAAGCACAGGTTCAAGCTCAGCTGCAAGCACAGGTTCAAACAAGTATTCAGCAACACAATCAGTTGTTGGATGAAATGCGCAAGATGAGGGAGCAGCTGAGTGGAAAAGATGTAGCTCCACCTGAGGAGGAGTCCACGGAGTCAGAGTAGTTTAATTTAGTTTATATGAACTTGTTTATTTCTGTGAACATGTTTTATTGAACAGTTTCTTTTAATGTGATGTGTTTAGCTGATTGTTAGTACTGAACTGTTTCTTTTAATGTTATAAACTGTTGTGAAATTGTGATGAAATTATTGACATGTTGTAATGTTACAATTGAATTGTTGTGGAATTGCTATTTGTATTGGTTTGTATGTGTGGAAATTTGATTGTTGGCTGGAAAGGAATTTTTTTTTTGTCAATGCTACAGGTTTCCGGTGGAATTTGCGCCGGACGTTCGCCGGAAACGACGTTACAATAAATCGTATCGTATGTACCGTCGCCTTTGTTCTGACGGAACCTATCGGTGTCATTACCGACGCACAGTCCGCCGGTAATTATCGGCGTATACTTTGCGTCGCAAGCGAGTTCGTGGGTTTCCTACAGGCATTTTGCGTCGTTATATCCGCCGGTAATGGCCGGCGCATCATGCGACGCTAATTACCGGCGTATATGGCGCCAGAATTAAGACGTTTTTCAACGTCGAAAACGATTCGTGTTTTCGCCGGTGGTTCGTCGGAAACTGCGCCAGAGAAATTTCCAACGCAAAGTTGGCGCCGGAAATAATTTATCGACGCGGCCGAAACCGGCGTATGAATTTCCGCCGCAACATGCACCGGAAACGTATATTTCCGACGGAATATCTATGTTATCCGGCGGATTTCGTCCGCCGGTAATATGGGGTTTTCCTGTAGTGGAAGCAAGTGAGGAGATCAATAAAAAACAAATATTAAAAAGAATACCCTAAATAGTAAATATATATTACAATAGGAACTGTTGCAAATCTCAATTATAAATATTTAGCTCACATGATACCATTGATATTATAATTGATAGAATAGCTTCAATATGAGAGAGAGAGAGAGAGATCATGAAAAGATTTCATTAGTTTAGGATATGCTCTTATTTGTTTCAATCCATTTTATAAAAAGTGAGAATAAGCCACTTCCAAAAACTCCTTCAATCATTTGTTTGATGTGAAATGCTAACCACAATTTTGGAAGTCACTTTCATAATCCTACAATGTCATTCATGGCAGTGACAACCAACTTATCCTTTCTCTTCCATAGTATTGTGTTATTTATTAAATCTACAACATTAACTTCATTAACAATTTATTCCAATCTTTTTCTAACCTCTTTTCTTACAACTCCAATAACACCTATTTGTAATATGGACATGCATACCCTTCTCTTAGGTTTCGTTTGGGACGGCTTATTTATTACTTTCTAAAGGTGATTTTAGTACAAAAATCTATTGAAAGCAGGAAAAAAACAATGGTCTAAAACTGTCCCAACGAAGCCTTAATATTGGTTTAGCTTTCATGCTTATTGGTTTCTTATATAAAATAAAATCATATCTTATTAATAAAGTTTGCTAAAACTTGGAAAAATAAATGACAAATGTGTTTGATCCGAGCTTATATATTTTAATTTGGTGTTCTCTTGTTGTTATCTGTAAATATAATTATGAAATTATTATTGTAATTAGAGCTTTTAATTGGTTACCTAATTGTGTTGTTTATTTGATGTAGACGCCCCATTATTGAGTTATTTTAACCAATTAGGGATTTTTGGCCTAATTTATTCTATGTTTAGTGAGAGCTGTCATCTTCAAGGTCTCACAATTATTAAATTTGATGAAATTTCATTTTCTTTCTTCTATTTCCTACAACCATTCAAATGATGGGAAATAGACATTTAAAGTTTTAATAGCCCAACCAACCAATTTTTTTTAGTGTCCTATCACTTTCACTAATCTTTCGTGAAGCTGACACCTGTATCGTCTTAGATTTTATTTGAGACTCTTTATTATTATTTTTTAAAGCAGCTTCATAGTACGAAAATTGTATTGGACAGCTGCTTTAAGAAGCAGTAAGAAAGTCATCCTAAATAAAACCTTAAGGCTCTTTTGAGGTGATTGCAACTTTTTATTTTGTTTAAAAAATCAAGCAACATGTTTCTTATAATTAAGGACAAGGCTCTAGCTTATCTACTACTCAAAAGCAGCTTCTTATTATATAAATTTATGAAAAGTAGTAAGAAATAGCTAGATATGAATCATCTAGTTCATATTTTGATCAATTTGTTGATGTTTTTTTTTTAAATAGGTGAATAGATATAAATAATTTACACTAAATAGTTTTATTTAAATTTATAAAACATATCTCCTAGATTTTTTTATTTTATTTAGCAGCTCTTTTATTGTTATTAAACAATGTTTATTAAAACTTGTAAGATATTTAAGCAATTGAGCATACAAGATTTCAAAGAATTATATGGATTTTGCTTATGACTACAAAAGAAGAGATTAATCACTTTGATATAGAAGGTGTATAAATTTAAAATTATAGATGATATTTTGCAATGCATGTTCTATATTTTATAAAATGGTTCTCTTTATTTTTTCATATATTTATTTGGCCTATACTTAGGAAAGTAGATGTATTAAATTTGGCCTATATTAAGAAAGATAGAGATATACTTAAGACGACTTGATTAAAAACTATTAGAAATGACATTTTTTGTTAGATTTAAATAAAAATTTGACTCTTAATATAACACGATAGAGAAAAAGAATCCATGTAGCCGAGCCCACGTAGTGGGATAAAAACTTGATGATGTTATTCTTCTTCTTGTTCTTCTCTTTCTCATATAATGGCATAACATTATTATAAGTTGTAGCTTTTGAATATCTTTAAAAAAAGTGGAATATACAACCTCCAAAATAATACTAATATCAAATTCTTCAACAACTGAAAAGGGTTCTCATTGATAAATAGATATTGTGTTATCAATTCTCTAACTTCACCAAGTTCCCATTTGAATGTTTTCAAAATACCTTCTTTTAGACTTGTTTGGGAACATCTTAAATTATGAATATATGTTGGCAGAATTGTAATATTTTTTGGTGCCTTATGGTAATAATCTTAGCTACACATTGCTCCAAATGCCTTTACTACATAAATTACACCATTGTTCACTAAACATTTGTTTTTTCAATAAAAACATTATGCTTTTCTTTGACCATTATGGAGAATGATTTTGTGAAAATCTTCTTTGTGATGTCCTCTTCCTTTTTTCCTATTAATTGGATTTTATTTTTCAATTTTCTCATCAATTTACTTCATCAATCCCCTCACTATTTCCTTTATTAATAAAGTAAAATAAATAATATTTTAGGTAAGTAATGCCTAAACACAATTTTCATATATTTATTGAACATAGATTTATAAAAACAACTCAAAACCCTTTCAACGAAAATGGGAGCTAGCTTTAGCTACTTTTGAAAGAAACCCAATTGCAAGGATTTTATTATTGATTTAAAATTAATATAGCAAGCTACTTGACTTAGATTACTTTTTAATAGCGATATCCACAACCACATAAATAATGGAGTAGCCACACATTCAGTCATCTCAATAACAGTGATCTTCATAACCATTAAAATGATGGAGCAACCACACTCTCTGCCATCTCATCAACACCATCAGATTATAACATAAAATAAAATCAATTCCAGCAATGTCTAAAGCCAAATTATTTTATCTAACCAAAATCTAGTACACCAGCTTTTACAATATATATATACTCATATAATGTATTGGAATGGTGAAGAAACCAAACTTAAATAAAAATGTCCTCCTTGTAAAAGTTCATTTTATGTATTGTTGTTTCTTACTTTTTGACTAATGCAGAAAGCTTGTAGTTGTCTCTTCTCAATGCTTTTGAAATCTATTTTGACTAATTACACATATAGGAAAATTCCTTCAATTATAACAACCTTCAACATGGTATTAGAGTTATAGCCTCAGAAAACTTGACAACTTAAAGCTCTTCACTACGGATGCAATGGATCTAGCAGCTCTCAAACTCTATATACATCTTCTTACGCTTCCTTTTTCCAGAAGTACACATTTCCCTTCTCTTAAATTTTTCATCTCTAACATCAAAATCATTGGGCCTACCCAACTCTCCAATAACAACTACCCCATGTGGAGATATTAAATTCTCAAGCTATTTAGAGCTAATGGCTTTCCTACTCACCTTGAAGGCATTGCCCGCCCCCTCTTACTTACCCCGAGTGCTGCTGGACATTCCCAACCCAACCCAGACTACAAATAAGGGCTCTTTATTGATCAAAACCTTATTGTATCCCTTTGCTCCACTCTTACAGTAGTCATTCTTCCTTATGTTCTTCACCTTGAATCATGTCATAAAGAATCTTTCCATTACATAGTGCCTTACTAAAATCAAGACTCTTGTGGACAACATTGCAGTTGTTGGCTCCACTATCGACATTGAAGACATCATTCTCTATACTCTAAATGGCCTACCCTCCTCATATCAAGCATTCAAAACTGTTATCAAAACTAAGCTCACACCAATAAGTTTCTAAGACATATATGCTTGACTAATCCATGAGGAAATTAACATAACAATTGATTTTGCTAAAGAGCTTCCAAACACAGAGCCAGATTTTGGTCTTTACACATCCAAAGGTCGCGCATATAGAGGATGCTGAAGACATAACCAACAACCTGCTCCTCATATTCTTTTCCCTACTAAAGGAAATCGCTCCAGTCCAACTCCTATAACATGTCAAATTTGTAAAAATGTGGGAACTCGGATTTAACATGCTAGAATTGCCTCAACACAAACTACAACTCACCACCATCTACTCAATCTTTCGAGGCTCTAGTTACATCTTCCTCGCAAACTTCATTGGACTAGTACCTCGACTCCCGAGATTTATCTCACCTTAATTCTCACCTTGATAACCTTCGCAATCTAACTAAATATGAAGGTATTAATCAAATAACTATTGGTAATGGTGGTTCTCTTCCAATTGCTCATTCCAGTCAAGGCCTCCTCCCCACACCAACTTGTAACCTAGGACTTCCTTCTATAATTTACTTTATGTCTCTCTCTCTCATAATAAACTTTTCATTTCCAATATCACTGTTGACATTAGCATTTCTATTTACTTTAACACTCATGGCTACCAACTCAAGGATATGACTACCAACTGCACCTTCCTCCAAGGACCTTATCGTAACAGTCTCTATCCCCTTTGACTTTCACCAACGCTACCTTCTCCATCTGCCCTGGTTACAGCACTGTCATTATCGACTTGGTCATCCTCATCCGCACACAACTGCAACAATCTCCAAGCAAAAAAATCTCTTTATTCATGCTTTCTCTTCATTTTTCAATTCATGTATTGTCTTGAAAGGTCGTAGATTGCTATTCACTAAGTCTACTAATCATCACAATAAATATTTAGAACTAATTCAATCTGATTGATGGGGACCCTCCTGGTTACTTTCACTGTAAATATATATATATATATATATATATATATATATATATATATATATATATATATATATATATATATATATATATATATATATATATATATATATATATATATATATATATATATATATATATATATATATATATATATTTTGTAGATGATTGCTTGATATTTGTATGAATTTTTCTTATGTACTCAAAAACTTAAGTAGGCTCTTTATTCATGAAATTCAAAATATTTAAAAAAAAAATTGTCATTTCAAATAAAATGTCTCAGCACTGATAGAGGTACATAATACCTCACACACTTGCAAACCACCTTCAAATAAATGGGATTAAACATCAAATTAGCTATCCATACAAAAAAAAAAAAAAGATCTTATTGAGTGCAAACACCACCATCTCATTAAGACCA
This sequence comes from Dendrobium huoshanense, assembly GCA_016618105.1. Classification (NCBI taxonomy): domain Eukaryota; kingdom Viridiplantae; phylum Streptophyta; class Magnoliopsida; order Asparagales; family Orchidaceae; genus Dendrobium; species Dendrobium huoshanense. Next base: position 30,178,245 of record CM028350.1, on the reverse strand, counting down.
CTAGAATACTACTTCATGTTGCTTCCATTCCATACTCTTACTCTATGGAAGCTCTTTCAATCACTGCATACACCATCAACTATATACCCTCTCCCAAATCCAAAAATAAATCACCCTTTCAGCTTCTATATAACACTCTACCTCAATACTCTCAATCGCAAACATTTGACTACGCTTACTTCCCTTGGTCTCCTCCTTGCATATGCAATAAACTTGAACCATGGTCACAAATGTGAATCTTTCTTGGTTACTCAGATAACTACAAGGGATATAATTACCTAAACCTCTCACCATATAAATTATAATTTTCCGACATGTAACATTTGATGAGTGGAACTTCCCATATACACCCAACCCACACCTTACTCACATTCTAATCCCCATTTATTAACTCCTTCATTTCAACCCTCACCTACTTCCCAAGATCGTTACAACCTACCACCCACATGAACTCTGTTCCCTAATCGCCAACCCTCTGCCTCACCTCTCCTCTACTCAAACCACCTACATCTACCTCCACTAACCCCTCTTCAACAATGCTCAACTCAACTAGCTCTCTTCTCCACCAATACCTCCTCTTCCCTCGTGTCATCCCATGATAACTCGGCTTAAAACTGGTTCTCTCAAGCCACATCAACTTCCTAAACCTTTTCCATTATAACACCCAGCAAGCTGACCTAACCTTCTTCTCTGAAGTTGTCAAGTACCCTCATTGGTGAAAAGCTATGGCAAATGAATTTAATGCTTTGCAATAATAGGGCACATGAAAACGTTGTAATATATGTTGTATGGATGCCAGGTAATTATGTGCTTAAAAGTGTAAAAGAATTTAATTGCTTTAGTAAGAAGTAGCGCTATTAAGTCATTTAGAACTTAGAATGCTTAAAGTTTTAGATTGAGGAAATATGATTCTCTACGAGTGTTGCGGTTTTAGAATTGGTATTTTGATGCTCTGCTCTCGAGAAAATGGCAAAAACTAAGGTTTTGGAGGAGTGTTTTGGCTAGATAATGCCAGTTTAGTGTTGAAAAAGGATCATATGGTAGTTTGTGAGATTTTGGAAGAGTTTGAGAATTTTCCTAAGAGCGCTATAGAGTTAAAGGCTTTAGTACATATTAGGACTTTTTAAAATAATAAATATCTAAAGACACTATTGCCCAGCCCTCACCCCTGCATCTTGTCAAAAAAGAAATGAAAGGAGGAGGAAGGAAATTAGAGAAGGGAAAGGAGGAGATTTGAGGTCCGAAATTAAAATTTTTTTATGCTATAAGAGAATTGTCAGGCTCGAAATAGGCAACTGATACCCCATTTCTATTTTCAATTCTGTTGGGTAGAATGATGGTTTTAAAGATTGATCATCATTTCATTCGTGGCCACATCCACTCCAAAGATATTCGGGTCATACCAATCAGCTCTCAAGATCAACCGACCAACATTTTCACCAAAGCTCTCACAGCTCACAAGTTTCAATCTATTCGTCTCAAATTAACAATTTAACAAGACCCCTTAGTTTGCATGGGACTAACAATGACATCCACAACCACATAAACCATGGAGCAACTATGCTCTTAACCATCTCAATAACAACGATCTCCACAACCACAGAAATGATGGAGCAACCACACTCATCAACACCATTAGCTTATAACAGAAAATAAAATTAACTACATCCATGTGTAAAGTCAAATTACTTTATCTGAACAAAACTGAGTACACTAGCTTTTACATTATATATATACTTATACAATGTATTGGAATAATGAAGAAATCAGGCTTACATAAAAATGTCCTCTTTGTAAAAGTTCATTTTATATATTGTTGTTTCTTGTTGTTCAATAATACATAAAACTTGCAATTGTCTCTTCTCTTTGCTCTTGAAATCTACTTTAATTGATTACACATATAGGAAAAGGCCTTAAGTTACATCAGCCTTCAACACTTTTGATGAGTTTTTTTTTTTCATATTTATAAGCTAAATCACTCAATAAGGAGCCATTCTAGAAAGAATAAATGAAAATATTATGAACTATATTGCATAAAAATTTAAATAAATACTCCATAAAATTGCATATGAAATCACTAGTCAAATCCTTTATACCTCTTTGTATCATTGCGTGCTAGATGGTCATTGACTTGTTCTAGCTTGATGGACGCTGCTTCTTAATAAGTTTGAAGCTCATAGATGTCCTCAAAGATGCCCAATATAGATGCATTGAAGAAGCCCTAGGAATGTCAAAGCAAAGCCCTGTCTCCAAAAGCTATCACACCATCTGTTAACTTCTCTAGAGAAGTGAGGAATCAGCTCGAGCCATTGTGGAAGGCAGACATTAGAGATGTGATATTTTTCAAAAACGAAAACCATAAAATTTAGTTATTTTAATTCAAGACTTCACATTTTGAATCTCTAGGTCATGAAATGAGAGAAGTGTTCAATCTCTTGCACTTGATTCAGATTTGGATTATTAGACAGCTAGTTTAATTCCTTCGGAGGTTGGGGTTCGAAGATTTGAGGGATGTGTAAATTCTTAAGTAGAGTTGTTCGACGAGTAATCAAGTCAAGTCACAGTAAGTTTGGGCTTGTTCAACATATGAGTAATAAGATTGGTTTGAGCTTGAGCTTGTGGCTTAACAAGCTTCATTCACAAGCTCATTAGCAAGTTGAATTCAAATTGATAGACAAGCCGATCTGGCTCACCTACACCCTAGTGCGGACATAAAAGTTAAAATTTAGAACTTTTGAATTGTTAATTTGATGTGCACTATAATTTTATTTTGTAATGGCTTTGTTCTTATTAGAATTAATATGGCCTATTAGCTTCCTTACGAGACCGGTGGTGGTGGTTGTTCTAATTAACTTCCTTGCAACTAATAAACAAATATTATAATAATTGTTCTCTTAAAACGAAAACAGTTCGATCATTTAAAAAAAAAAATCCGAAGGAATGCAAAATTGTACCAAAGAGGAGGAGGGAAAAGAGCAACTAAGGCAAGAATGTGATTTCATTAACCAGAAGAAAAAGAGGAACACCATCAGGAAAACATCCGGCGAGGGAATTGCAGGTCGCCGGCCGCCGGCCGGCCGAACCAACCATAATAACATAAAATGTACAAACAATTTCTTCACCAAACAAATTCCGATACCACCTTAGATCTACTTCCTCTTCACCGCTGGCGAGCGCCGAGCTGATCCTCTTCGGTTGCCATCCCAAAGTCTGACTACGCTGCCGTTAATCGCCTTCCAATCCTGGTAACCATACCACCCAAGATCTCCCCTCCATCCCCAATCCAACAGATCCAAACACTCCCCATCGCCAAGCCCGTCGTAACTTTCCCACTCATACTCCTCGCCCTTATCGTCGCCATCAGTCTCCTCCTCCACTATAAAATAAGTGGTGAACCTCCCCTTCGTCGGCGATCCACTCGCCTCCTTCTCACCACAACCCGACACAAGCATTTTCGATGCAATCGGAACTGATGTCGACGGGGTCGACGGAATCGCCTGAGAAACGGTGGAAGGAGATGTAGAGACGGGAACAGGTGCTGACCTAGATGCTGACCCGAGTAATCGGAAGCGCCATAGACCGATCCCGGCGGCGAAGAGGGCGAGACAGGTCCATATGTATCCGGCTATGGTGGTGGAGTAACGGAACACGAGGGCTTCGAGCGGCGATTCTAAATGAAGCTCCATTACAGAAGACAGCTAGCGAAGGCGAGGCGGTTGAGAACGGGGTACTATTTATATGGGAGGGAGCAGAAATCAGAGCCGTTGGATGCCGAAGGGAGATGCTGGGAATCGGAAGCGGGATATGCCTTTCGCCGGTTGGTTCGATATCTGTTGGGACGGGCCAGCTGGGCCTCGGCCAACAAGTGGCTGAGATTTTGGGTTGGTGTCTAGTGGGCCCGGAATGAGATCCAGTGTGGGGTCTGCCACGTCATGTTGCGTTGTCATTTGTGGATAGGTTCGCTCCGCGTTTTTCATTGGGCTTTTTTTTTTTTTGCCGGAAGGGATCGATGAAGGGAATTTATGACTGGACATATATTGCAAAACTTATCAATATTGTTGTCATTGTCATCTCATCTTCATTTAATTATTAAAATATTATAAATATATTTGATTGAAGCTTCCTTCTTTTATTGCACTTTAGTTGTCGCTTGTCAATATTTACATGTTGCATCTTGGAATAATCACGGCGATAGAGAAATATATAGTTTAACATCTTAGTTTAATACGAAGATCCAGCACGCAATTAAATAAAAGAGAAGGTTTAACATTCATAACAGGCCAAGATTTTTATGTGAAAAATCTTGAAAAAGGAAAAAAACCACGGAGCATAACTCAATTTGAATGAATCCACTAGTATTTTCAGTTGATTACACATGAGCCCCTTTATTAGAGGGAAGGCCTATGCTTGATGTAACAAATATATATAATATGGAGTGCATTACATTGTGGGAATATGAAAAATCATTATTGACATATTCATTTGGTCGGAAGGATCATGGTCAGTGGACGACATAGGTCGGAAAGATCATAATTGGATGATAGTGGTCGAAACGATCGTAGTAGGTGGAAGTCCGGTGCCGAGTAAAAGTTCGTCGAAAGTCCAGACATTAGCAGAAGTCCGGTGACCGGCGAAAGTCTAGAGTCAAGTAGAAATCCAGCGATGAGTGAAAGTCATGCGTTGGATAGAAATCTGATGACGAGAGAAGTTCGCTGTCGGGTAGAAGTTTAACGAAAGTCCGGCGATGGGCAGAAGTTTGGCGTCAGGTAGAAGTACGATGAAGGTCCAATTTCGGGCAAAAGTCCGGTGACGGGAGTAAGTCCAACATCGGGTAGAAATACGACGATGAGCGAAAGTCCGACGACGGGTAGAAGTCTGACAAATATCCAACGATGGATGGAAGTCCAACGTCGAGTAGAAATCCAACAAAAGTACGTGGATGAGTAGAAGTTCTGTGACAGGAGGAAGTCTAGCTTCAGGTAGAAATTCTGCAACCGGCAGAAGTTTGACAGCATGTAGAAATCTGGCGATAGGCATAAGTCCAACATCGGGGAGAAGTTCGGCGTTAGGTAGGAGTCTAACGAAAGTTTAGTGACTGGAAGAAGTCCGACATTAGGTAGAAATCCAGAGATGAGCGGAAGGCCTGCGTTAGGTAGAAGTCCGACGAAAGTCTGGCGATTGGCAGAAGTCCGACGGTGGGCGGAAGTTCGACGCCTGGTATAAATCTGGCATTGGGCTGAAGTCCGACGTCAGTCGGTGGCCAGGAGGTGGCCGAGGAGGAGCTTGGTGGCATTTGATTTCTCTTCCTCTCCTCTATTCTTTCCCTCATTGCTTCGGGGACCCCTTTCCATGAGGAATGAGTGGTCTATTTATAGTTTTCTAAGAGTGACATGACATGTAATTAGGAGGAAGATCAATGGTAAATTGTGAGTGGTTTGAATGGATAGTCGATGTTGATTCCTTTGATCATGGACTATTTATTGGGCATTTGAAGGTCTTAATGATGTCAAAATTTTGTGATTATGAGCTCGTTGGAATTTTCTCGTCAAGCCGCACGATTCAACTATAAGCATGTCACATTTGAAAACTGTTTGATAATCCAAATTATGGTTTTAACCTTCCAAATGTGGTTCATGTCTTTGATTTAGACTCATTTGGGCTCGGATTGAGTCGAATTTGGTGTCGTTGGGTTCGTATTTTCGAGACGTTCAGTTCGATTATAACTTTGCTAAAATTAGAGTTCAGATGGTCTCCGATTTAATTTTTTTTAATTTTCAACTTGATTTTCCCTCGAGATTCGTGCCCGATCAATCGATGTGAATAGTTATTGGGTGAAGTCACATATATAAATTTTATATTCATCAATCGAGACAATGAGGCTGTCATTTTATTGTAAAAATTCATCGACCTGCCTCGTGAAGTTGTGACTTGCTCGGTAAAGTCATCATCTATTTAAGCTCGTGGAGCCGGCGATGACATCTTAAGATTGGACTAGGCACTCTTTATGGAGTCCACAATGATCCTAGCGAGTTCATGGAGATCTAGATGAGTTCAAAATCTCCATTATTCTTATTCTACTAAGATGACTTGAACTAGATGGGCTTAGCTTGAATAAAGCTCTTGAGATATATTAATGTACATTGTACCATTGAAAAAAAGAATGAAAAAAATATAAGAAAATAATGTGTAAGAAGAATATCTCTCTATGTTGAGCTTTAACGTGTCTATTAGTTCATTGTATATTAAGAAGAAGTTCTCGATTAACATTCATATTCCTCTTAAAAAAGGCTAAATCCAAGAATTCTTCCCCTTTCTTCTCGAGCAGCAACCTCTAGCCCCCAATGGTTAAATATGTGGCTTCTTGAATTTACATTCGTGAAGTTTTTAGACAAAAAAAACTATATATGACTAAGAAACTAACCTCCAAACTTGGAAGCTAAAAGAATGCTTAGCTTTTACTCTTAGGAAATTTATAAAGACAACTTTTGGCGCCTTGATATGGAGAGGTATGAGGGATTTGGAAATCATATCAAAGATATCTTTATGTGAAGAAATTGTTCTGTGCGGAGACTGAACGCATCTCTATGTTTGGAAGCGAATCGGGTGCAATCACGTCAGCGGTATCGAGCAACGGTACCAAACAGTACCGAGCGCGGTACCGAGGGAAGGGGTGATGTGGCGCACTCTGGTTGGTCTCCGAACGGCGTTCAACGTTCGCACACATTTATCTTTCCTTTATTTATGTGAGGATATACCCAATGGTGAAAAAATATTTTTGATATATATATATATATATATATATATATATATATATATATATATATATATATCCACATGTAGTGATTTCAACATTATAAATGGATCATATAATGCTTCATCTCCTATAGTTTTTAGAATGAATTTAATATAAATGGTTGATTCCTAACTTCCACCTCTTTTTTTTTTTTTCTTTCTCAATGATATTTCTCTAATTGAAAGCGATGTTGAGGGCATTCTGAAGTTGTACAATGGATTTTATGAAGGAAAATTTTGGATTTTCTTCATCAATCATCGATCAAAGTGTTAAGTGATTACAAGTGAAGTTTGGTGAAGGCTTTTGTGATATTAGCTTCAGAAGAAGGTGAGTTGTGTCAAATAGGGGTATCAAAATGGGTCAACAGGTCGAATTTGAGTCCAACTTGAATTGACTTGGGTTTAAACAGGTTGACCCTAACCCAACACGATTTTCCAAGCGGGTTAGGAATTCCAACCCGGACCTGACCCGTGTCGGTTACCTGGTTGACCATAACCGACCCACAAACCCTGAATACAGCGAACGTAGGTGTGTCACACGTGCGAGGTACGGCGGGGGAGCAGTGCTAGTGGGGCTGCTGGTATGTGGGGTCGAGCATAGGCCTGAGCGAATGCTGGATAAGTGTGGGTGAGGGCCTTGAGATAGGGAGCGTGTGATGCCTCATAATCAAAGTTGAAAAAAAATTATGTATTTTATATTTTTAATTTGTCAAACAAATCAACCAGATCTTCTAAATAATAAATTTGTATATCCAATAAAAATAATTAATAATTACATAACTCAAAATATTGTACTATATTCATTTTCTCGATATCTATATAAATAGTCAGGAGATTAGTACAATCACTAATATATCACAAACTCCTAACTAAAAAAATTAAAAAAATATTTAAACAAAATCAAAAGAAAACCTAAGAATCTCTTACAATCTCACTTCAACTAGTTCTGATCTCTTCCTTAACCTGAAATCATAAAAATTCTCATAATGAGCTAAAAAGCCTATAAAGAAACTAAGTCTCAATCACTGCTCAATATAAGACAAAAAAATTAATATGTATCTTCAGTTCTAGTTAATATCAATCATCATACAATATTATGAGCAATAAAAATCTTAAGAAAATAAATAATAAAATCAATATGATAAGGAAATCAAAAGAGAACTATCAAACTATTAAATATATGGAAAAGAATAGTATCATTCAATGAATCATATCAGTATGTTATGCTATAATGTATCAATATTAATGTCAAAATGAACTATCATCTATCAATCAGTTTAATGTACTATCAATCAGATGAATATCATTTGAGTATAATTATAAAATGTAAGACATCACATTCAATTGTAATGTGGTATTTACTTTCGTACATCTGCTATCTATCATAACTCTCAATCTATCAATTTTTATAAGTGATTTCAATATTCATTTAAGAGTTGTCATCTTCTACCCATCTGCGTAATTTAATTAATCAATTACATACTTCAATAAGGATTACACCACCAATCTTTTATTTAAAGAAAAATCAATCAGCCCACCCTCATATGCAAGATATTATATTTTAAAATCTAACATGTATTTATTATAATGTTAAATGCCAGCCTTCATTGTATACATATAAATGCTATCTTTTTTCTATGCAATATAAGTCAATATCAGGTAAGAAATTCAAAAATATATAAACACAAAAAAATTTATCGATTTGTATACTGTGCATTTACTTCAAAAGATCATATCTTTCAATTTAACCTGGTAAAAATTCAATATGTTATAGTCAAAATTCAAGTTGATGAAATCTATCACATATAAAAAATTATACGGTGAAAGTCTTACCAACACAAACTTATCCTCATTTTTCGGTAATGAAAACACAAATTTGATCAAAAAATTATCAAAAATACAAAATTATTAAAAACTAAAATAGGATAGCGGTCCCTCACAGTGAGACAAGTAAATTTCCCAGATGCTCGACAAGAAAAACTCATTCCGCGACCTCCGAAACCAATGTTCATTTTTCTCTCTCCACTCTTTCCTCTCTCAATTCTAAAACCATTGGGAAAAAATAGATTAAAAAAATTCTTTTAACTTAATGAATTAGTATATTTAAGATATTTATAATAAAATATTAATATAACTATTTAATTTAATCATTTTTTGATATATAATTCATATAAATCATTTTGGGGTTTTAAAAATTATAGAAATATATTTATAAAATAAATTATTTTATTTAAAAATTATTGGTAAAATCAGTTTATAAAATGGACTCTTGATGGTCCCAAAGTCTCACTTGTATTAATAGGTGTCAATTTTTTAAGGATTTGTATCAGCTCCCAAAAATTATGAAACAATTAATGTAATTAAAATAATTTAATGTAAATACTATGTCAAATATATTATTCAAAAATGGCTTAAAATAACTCCTAAAAAATTTATTTTCTTAGGTCAAAATATAGGCTATTACAGCACGGGTGTGAGAAGCCGAAGGGGAGTTGAGTCGTGAGGGCAACGATGCGCTATAGAGGATGATATCGCGCGCACGAGTGCACCATGCTTGCATGAATAGTATGGGATGCGAGATCTACTACGGAAGACGAGCTATGCGGGAGCGGGTTGCAGGTGGGATTCAGGGCAATTAGATATATCGGGTCAATTTCAGGGTGATCGGGACCGAACCCATTTTTTAAATGGGTCAAACAATAAAACCAAAACTCAACCCGTTTATTAAATGGGTCAACCCAAATCTAGATTTTTTGGGTCAAGTTTAGGTCAGGTTATTGGGACAGGTCAATAATTAACACCCCTAGTATCAAATATATTGAAAATAATAAATTATGTTTATACCATGGCCAATTTTAGTTAGAATTGTGACTTCCCTTTTTCTTAAGGTGTTAGTCATTCTTCAACATTATGGCTTCATGCATACCCAAATTTTCTTGAACACCTTTGTTGTTATGACCATGTTTATCCTTTTTTTATTATAATAATAGGGTTCAATGAAATGTGAATCTTTTTAGTTATATGTTCAAAGTGAAAGCAGACAAGGATGGCTTTATTCTTTTTTCATTGAAATTAAAAAAAAAAATAGAAGGATTAAAGAAAATAAAGGGAGAGTAAAGGAGTTTCTTTTATGTAAACCAATCTTATCCATGGGCAATACATAACCTTGCAAGCACCATTTATATGGTAAAGCAAAATAATAGAGAGAGAGGGTGTCAGAACCTAACTCAACTAGGATATGTCCTATCGTGTTGAGCTATGACATGCAATTCTCAAGATCTAATTTTACAATATTTTAGATTCTCTTCCAATTGTTTTAAATAAACTATATACTACAAAGCTACTAAACATCAACATACTAATAAACTCATTCAAAAGATTTCTTTCATTTTATCAAAATATATCTATACCATAGTATATGGTTATATACATAAGCTGCATAATTGAATTGAATAATAAATTAGCCATGGATGTACAAAAATCAAAATAGAGAAATACCTATAAATTTAGATATGATATTAAACTGCTAATATACAATCTCCTTCCCCTTCATGGATCCTAAAAATTAGAAATAAATTCACATTGAGCTATAAAAGCTCAACAGACCACACAAATTAATCTAAAATTTTATGTTATTAAATGTTTTATTGAATATTTAAAAATAGTTAAATACAGTCTAATAGACCACTGTACTATGAAATATAATAAGAGCATATTAGTTATTCAATTATTTAAATAATATTATTAAGTAAATAAATAAACTATAATTTATATCATAGAATAATTCATATCACATTTCTTGGACCCAGATAGAATCTCAAATGATTCTAGCCCCTTATAACTCCATTTTATGCTTATATCACTAGAACATGCTCTTATGTACCATAACATGGCTTATAACCACTAGAATAAGTCTAATATGCTCTAGAATATTCTCTAATATATACAAAATCTAAAAGGATTATGATCCCTTATCTCTCCCAGTAGATATAATTTAATTATATATGCACATTTTTTATCATATTATAATAGTTAAATTATAATTAAGCATGTATCAAAATTGTATAGTTTTCTATAACAGTAGATAACAGAATACCTTACTAAATAAAAATATATATTTTTAACAAATAACCAAATTATGAGGGAATGTGAAGAACACTATTTTAATAATTTAATTGTATAACATTATTTTTTTAGAGTCTAAATTATTTTCTATTCGATAAAAATTATATAAATTTTAAAATCTCCAGTATAAATTTTCAAAAAATATTCAATGTGTTCAAAATCTCAAATTCTATAACATATAAAAAGTTACGCAACGTAAATTTTACCAGCGTAAAGTTATACCTATTTTTTGGTAACAAAAACAAAAATTTTATCAAAAAATTATATAAAAACTTCATATTTTTAAAAATTAAGATAGGCGTAGTGTGGCCTATCTCAATCTGGATAACTTTCTGAATTGGGCCTATGGCTAAAAATGACATGAAGCAATTAAAAATCCTCTTCTTCCTCCCCAAATCTCTTTTTGCAACTTTTTTTCAATCGGGTTGGAATAGGTCAATCCAGATACTGAACTTGGAGGTGTCACAACTCTTCCCTTATCAGAAAAATGTCATCTTTGACATTTCAAAACTCAAATCTCAGATCACAAAAAAAAAAAAAAATCACGATATAGTTGTCTCATCTAAAACTTTTTCCAAGTAGCATCTCTTTCAACCATGTCTTTTTTTCCAAGTAAATTCAAATGGTCCAACATACTTTAGACTCAACTTTCCTTCTTTGCTAAATATGTTAATACCTTTCATCTACCTAATATCCACATATATAAAATCTCCTACTTGAAATTCCATAGCCCGATACTTAGCATCAAAATACTATCAAAGCTTATTATGTATAACCTTCAATTTACATATTATCAAACAAACCTTTTCAATAGCATCATAAACTAAGGCTGGCCCAATCAGATGTCTCTCGCCCATCTCTGTCTTGGATAACAGTGTACGACACTTCCTACCATACAGAGTTTCATATGGAGCTATACATATACTTGACTAAAACGTATTATTGTAAGCAAACTCGATTAGAGGAATGTGATCTTTCCAACTACCGCCAAAATCTAGAATACATAGTCTCAAAAAATCCTCCATATAACCTCTTGGACTGTCCATCTGTCTGTAGATGAAAAGCCCTATTGAAATGTAGTTTAGTTCCTAAACTTTGTTGAATACCTCTCCATAGTCTAGAGCTATACCTACCATCACTATCAGAGAGTATAACCTTTGGCATTCATGCAATATGATGATCTCACACAAATGTATCTAAGCCAATCTATCTACAGAATTAGACTTTCATATCATAATAAAATGTGCAAACTTTATCAGTCAATCAATAATAACAGAGATAATATATTGACCTTATCTCAACCTGGAGAAACCCATATCAAAATCTATAATCAACTCTTCCCACTTCCACTCATGAATGGGTAATAGTTGCAAAAAACCTCTGGATCACTGATGCTCTGTCTTCACTAACTAACTAACTTCACACTTCAGTACAAAATCTATTACATCATTCTTCAATCCAAGCCACCAAAATATACCTTTCAAATCACCTTATATTTTATTGCTTTATGGGTGAATAATATAACTTGACTAATTAGCCTCATACTGGATCTCTCCTCATATTACCAAAAATTGGAACCCATAATCTATTCTTATAGAAGACAATACCAAAATTAGATATGTGTAGTTTTAATTTCTTACCATATCTAATCAAATCAATTAACTTTGGATGCTATATATCTAACATCTAAGATTCATGAATCCTTTCTTCCAAAGAAGGTTGAAAAATTATTTGAGCCAATATACCAGAATCCCAATCAATAAAAGAAATCACCTTCAATTATAATCTCTTCATATCCCAAATCAAAAGCTTATCAGAAGTAAGCTGAAGAAATAAAATTTTAAAAGATTTCCTGCTCAGAGCATCTGCACCACATCAGCCTTAACAGACTGATATTGAATAACTAGATCATAGTCTTTAATCAACTGAAGCCATCTCTTTGCCTTAGGTTTAGATCCTTCCAAATAAATATGTATTTTAAACTCGGATGGTTAATAAAGATCTTTCATCTGACTCCGTACAAGTAATGCTACAAAATCTTTAAAGCAAATACAATAATAACTAACTCCATATCATGTATCGGGTAATTCTCCTTATATGACTTTAATTGTTTGGAAGCATAAGTTATCACTCTTCTGTGCTGCATCAGAATACATCTCAAATCTCTCAATGAAGTGTAACTGACTACCTAAATTTTTTTTATACCAAATGGAAGAGTTAATTAAAACTATAGTATAAGTCAAACAATCCTTTAATCTCTAGAAACTAGTCTCACACTCTAGTGTTTAGATAAAAGTTACTAACTTCTTGGTTAATCTCATCATAGGTGCAAAAAATGAGAAAATTCCTTCATAAATTCTTCTAATATTCAATCATACCTAGGAAATTGTGTACCTCAAACATAATAATAAGCCTTGGCCAATCAATAAATATTTGAACCTTCAGGAGATCTACAGAGATACCAACACCACTCACATGCCCTAAAAGAGAAAGACTCATCAGTCATAACTCAGATTTGGCAAATTTAGCATATAGTTGTTTCTTCCTAAGTCTTCAAAATAATCTTCAGACACTACAGGAAAACCCGCTATTACTGGCGGATTATATCCGCCGGTAACATGTAAAATCCGACGGTAGTCCTGGGTTTCCAACGCATTTACGGCGGATTTTCGTTCGCCGGTTTGGTTTGCGTCGGAAAAAACTTTCCGACGTTTATAAGATGCCGGAAATATTCCTGCACCATCTCCGGCGCAAAAAATGCTAGCCAAGCCGGCGATTTTCAACCAAAAATTTCGGTGATAACTGCACCGGAAGTTTACGTCGTATTGATCTGCAAGAAATTACCGGCGGATAAAACGTCGTAGATGCGCCGTAAATAAGCTACGGCTTGTTTACGGCGCATAACGGACGCCAAAAAACGTCGGCGAATAGGATGCCGTAAAATGTGCCGGAAATTTTCAACGTCCAAATAAACGACGACATGATTGTAATGATTCGTTGTATCACCGTTTCCGTCATATCTGACGCAAAATCTGCTGGAAACCTGTAGCATTGACAAAAAAAAATCTTCCCAGCCAACAATTGCATTTCCACACCTGCAAACATAAACAAAAACACTTCCATAAGACAGCTATACACATAACATATATACATACAACTTCCTTGATTTCTAATATCCATAACCTACATATAAGAGCAAATAATTAATGGATTATCGCGCTTAAGTAGATCTAAAACTGAATATATAGAGATATTAATATAGAATTCAAGTGATGGTGAAATAGATGGTGACGGCACCATAAAACATTGCAAGTCTCACCAACATCTTATAGAATTTTCGCTTATGTTTGAGGGGGACTTTTATATCACACAATAAGTCTGATGCATTCCTCCACTTCAACCATCAAACTTGAATTCTGCTGATAATATCCCCTTCAATTTCACCATAACTCTGAACAATAGCTCCAAGATATCTAAAATGTCTACTCTTACTATTGACTTGTTCGCAAAAAGTTGACCTCCATAATTCAAGTTTACCTTCAAGATATCTAAAATGTCTACTCACAATCTCATCTTTAGGTCAATTGCTACTAAAATTATACTCCATATATTTAGTTTTAGACTCGAAAGTTGACCTCCATAATTCAAGTTTACCTTAAACTCCCTCTCTAATCTTATCAACAAGTAGAATATCATTAGCAAAAAGAATACATAAAGGTACATCCTCTTGCAAATGCCTATTGAGAATGTCCATGACTAAAGCAAAAAAGTATTAGCCTTGAGGCCGATCCTTTATGTAATCCAGACATAATAGGAAAATACTTGGCCAAACCACCTTGTGTTTGAACACAAGTAATACCTCATGCATATATATCAATAATATTTTGAATACAAACATTATTAACTCCTTTTTTTTCAAGAAGTCTCTATAGCACATATCTTGAAACTTTATCATATGCTTTCTCTAAATCAATAAATATCAAATGTAGATCACACATATTCCCTTTATATTTCTCCATCAAAACCTCTCAATAAATGTATAACTTTCATAGTAGACCTACCCGGAATGAATCCAAATTGATTTTGAAAAGTTTGGAAACAAAACAACATTGAATTTAAGCGTTATTAACAATTATTTTTTTTGCAAAAACTCTCAATAGCACTCCTCTTGAAACTTTATCATATGTTTTGTTTAAATCTACTAAAATACATATGTAGATCCTCCTTACTCTCTCTATATTTGTCCATCAAACCTCTCAAAAAAATGTATAGCTTCCATAATAGATAAACTTGACATGAATCCAAACAAATTAAACGAAAAAAACTTACAATCAACGGGTAATCGACGGGAGGCGGATGGCGAAAACTTGCGGTCGGAACTGGACCTCTCACCGGCGAGGAATGTTATGACCGTCGGCGACGTCCGATGATCGTCCAGAGAGCTCGGCGACCTCGATTGAAGGCGAGCGACGGAGGGCGACGAGGGAAACAGCGGCAATGTGAGAGAAACGCACGAAAGAAATGAGCAACCAGAGGGGCTCGGGTTCAGAAATAGGGCTTTGGTCGGCGGATTTTACGGCGTCCAAGACGCCGGAAAAAATTCTGGCGCAGAATGCAGAGGTTTTAAGTTGTTGAGTTTAAATACACCAGCGCAATATCCGCCGGTAACTGCGCCGGTTATTTTCTACCGTAAAGTGCACCGAAACCAGTAAAATGCTGTTCTATTCAGATGTCTTTTACCGGCGCAACAGACGTAGGAAACTTTCCGGCGCCATATGCGCCAGAAAAAATGCCATAAACGTTCCTTCGCACGATGCACCATATTTGCCGGTGCAAATTTTTTCGCCGAAAAATCCGACAGTAATCACATGTTTTTCCGTAGTGAGATATCTTGTATGATCTTTCTCATAAGTAAAATAAACCAGAATGGCATCTATGAAAGTAATAACAAATTGATCTAAGAAATCTCTGAACACTTTATTTATCATATTCATAAAAATGGCTGGTGCATTGCATGACCAAAAACTCATAGTGTTCATACCTCATACTACAAACTATCTTCATCACATTAGCCTCTCTCACCTTCACCTGATAGTATCCAGATTCTAAACTAATCTTTAAAATATAAAAGATCCAACAAGTTAGTCAAATAGTTCATCAATTTTTGGCATAGGATACTTATTCTTGATAGTGACTTTATTTAATTAAGTCATTATAGTCAAAATGCATACGCATTGTACCATTTTTTTTTCATAAATAGGAAATGTGCTTCCCACAAAGACACTCTAGAATGA
The DNA here is from genome assembly GCA_016618105.1 of Dendrobium huoshanense. NCBI lineage: Eukaryota > Viridiplantae > Streptophyta > Magnoliopsida > Asparagales > Orchidaceae > Dendrobium > Dendrobium huoshanense. Next base: position 30,162,034 of record CM028350.1, on the reverse strand, counting down.
AAAAATCACTTGTTAACTAACTCCTGAAGCTAAACCTTTAACTCCTAAAGCTTCTTAAGTGACATCCTATATGGAGCTTTAGATATCGAGATTGTACCTAAAAATACATCAATACATAACTATATGTCTCTATCTATAGTTAAACTAACTAAATCTTTAGGAAACACATCCAAAAATTCTTATACTATCAGGACATCGTAAAGAAGACCATAATATATACTCCTATCATGAACTGATGCTAGAAAAACATACAATCATTCTTCAATAATCTATCTACTTCCATAGTAGAAATCAAATAAGGCAAAACACCTATAAAATATATAACTAAATATATATATATATATATATATATATATATATATATATATATATATATATATATATATATATATATATATATATATATATATATATATATATATATATATATATATATATATATATATATATATATATATATATATATATATATATATATATATATATATATATATATATATATATATATATATATATATATATATATATATATATACATAAAAAAATAATAATAAACACCCAAATAGACTTAAAACTACCCCACTTAATTTACGGATCAATTCTGATAGCTATATTTTTTGATCAATTCCAAAATTATTACTCTGATACCATAAAAACTTATCACAACCAAACCCAACCAGGACATGTTTTATTGTGTTGAGCTGTGAAAGACAAATCCCAAAATTTAATTTTGAAATATTTCAGATTCTGTTTCAATCATTTTAAATAAACTACATATTACAAAGCTATTCAACATATACAAACTAAAAATATGCTCATCTATAAGTTTTTTTTATTCTTTGAAATATATCTACACTACAATACATGGCTACATGCATAACCTATATAACTGAACTAAATAATAAATTAGTCATGGCTGTGTATAAATCAAAATACAGAAATACCTATAAACTTAGATGTGATCCTAAACTACTAATCATGGTCTTTTTCCCCTTTATAGATCTTGAAAACTAAAAAAATTATAGTGAGCTATAATAGTTCAGCATACCACACAAATTGATTTAAATTTCTAAATTCTTTTATTAAAATTATTTTGTTGAATATTTAAATGCAGTTGAATAAATCATTGTATTAAGAAATATAATAATAATATAATAATTATTTAATTATTTAAATAATATTATTAAGTAAATAAATAAATTGTATTTCATATTATAAAGCATTTCATATCACATTTCTCATACCCAGACATAATCTTAAAGGAATTTGACCTCTTATGACTATATTTTATGCTTTTAGCATCAGGATATGGCTTATAGCCATTAGAATATGTCTTATAAGCACAATAATATTCTTTCATACAAATAGAATCTCAAAGGATTATGCTATCTTATCTCTTCTAGTATAAATAATTTAATCATATATGCACATTTGTCATCCAATTATAGTGGTTAAAGTGTAATTAGGCATGTGCCAAGATAACATGATTTTTTATGACAATAGATAATAGAAAACCTTACTAAGTAAAAAAGACATATTTTTACTAAATAATTAAATTAACAGTGATAATAAAGAACACTATCTTAAGACTTTAATTGTATAATATTATTTTTTTAGAGTTCAGATTATAATCTATTTAATAAAAACTATATAAATTTCTAATCCCCGGTACAAATTTTTTAAAAAATATTCAAATTGTTCAAAATCTCAATATCTATAACATATAAAAAGTTACGATGTGAAAGTTTTACTAGTGCAAAATTATCTCCATTTTTCTATAACAAAAATATAAAATTTATTAAAAAATTAGATAAAAACTTATATTTTTGAAAATCAAGATATGCATAGTGTAACCTATCTCGATTCAGATAACTTTTTGAATTGTGCTGACGACTGAAAATGACTCGAAGCAGCTAAACAATCCTCTTCTTCCTCCTCCTCAAATTCTCTTATTGTGGATTTTTTCAATCGGATCATAATAGGTCCATCCATAAATTGAACATGGAGGTGTCATAGAAGGAGAGAGAGAGGAAGGGGGGGGGAGAGAGAGAGAGAGAGAGAGAGAGAGAGAGAGAGAGAGAGAGAGAGAGAGAGAGAGAGAGAGAGAGAGAGAGAGAGAGAGAGAGAGAGAGAGAGAGAGAGAGAGAGAGAGTGTGTGTGTGTGTGTGTGAGTGTGTGTGTTTGTCTCCTACTAAATCTATGCATAGTTGCACCTATTCAAATCTAGTCTGGTAAGAGTAAAGAAGAACATTTTATACATTCATGTTTTCTACATGTGTCTATCAATATTTTGTGTGCATAAGTGTTTTTGAATCTACTCTAAAGCGAGTTCCACGGATCTATGTACATGCATGAAGAATTTAAAATTTTCCCTTAGGATCATGTAACTATGGGTTGGTAGCGCCGGCCGTGGTATTAAACCCTTCAGTAGAATTTTAAAAAATGCATTTAAGTTGTGGTGTTGGGGTTGGGCACTATGGTGTTGTGCTCTTTAATGAAGAGTATTTCATCACTATAAGGTCAAGTGTTGATGTGTCAGGTCAACTTTTTATAAAAATATCAAAATCCATTTCACTTTACTTTAATCAAAATATTTTAAACCCCCTCTAAACCGATTAAATACAGAGAGGGAAATCATAGTGAGAGAAGGTAGGTTTTGGTGCCTCTAAGCTATTTCTATCGTCGTCTCAATTTAGGGAAATTATTTTGATCGAAGTATGTTACATTCCACCTATCTCAATTTTAAAAATATGATAAATTTAAGATTGTCCTAATTTAATTTATAATTTTGTAGAATATACTAAGAATAATTTAATACCCACAAAATTTTTATTGTGTAACTTTCTTTATATTATAGATATAACATATTTGGATAATTAGGCATTTGTTTTTTGAAAAATTTTAACTAGGTAGATAGAAAAAACATGATTTTTGGAAAATTTAATATAATTTTGATCCCAAAAAATATGGATATTGTATAATTAAAGATTTAAAAAAATATTTTAAATAACCCCAAGTGTTTTGATAATATTTTGAAACTATAAAATTATGTTCAATAGTTAAATTTGTTGCGCACTGATGAAGCATTCTATGAAATTTTATAATTGGTTTATATATATATATATATATATATATATATATATATATATATATATATATATATATATATATATATATATATATATATATATATATATATGCAAAGTATCGATAGTCAAAAGGACATATTTTCTAATATGTTAGCATAGGGAGCTATATAGGCCTGTTTCCGAGAAGAGGTACAAGTGCTTGAAGGAAATATTTTATTTTTCTATTCTGATATATAAAATATTTGCTTATTGTTGACCTCATTTTGGTATGAGGTCATTAAGGACCCATCCAGATCAATCTTAACCTCCAGACCCTAGATCCTAGGATCTATCTGATCCTTAGGACTATTTCAGATCTAACCCTTGAGATGATCTAATCTAGAGCTCAATACCCTCCTAGAATCTATATTTTAAGACCTATCTAGATTCTAGGATCCTTCTAGACTACAAGCCTTAGGATCTATTGTTGACCTCGATTTTGTCCAGAATTGGACTTGGAGAGTTGACTTGGTCAAATTGACCATGCCAGACCCCAAGACCCTCTCCAATAGGTTCGTGGGGTCGAGTCGAGTCCGTTGAGCCCGAGCTTGGACCCTGAGTCAACCCAGTTGACCAAGTCAACCAGGGTTGACCTTTGGATCCCTTTAAGCTTAAAATCTATTTCAAATCAATTTCATGGCATCCAAGGCTCAAACCCACGTCCCCCTTGACCTATTTGACTGGATTGACCAGGTCAATGGTTGACTTGGTCAACCCAAGTCTTAAATAGGTCATAATGACCTATTTGGGTGGATTTAAGAGCCCATTAAGTGCATTTAAAGCCTCCAAACGTTTTGGAAATTCAAATCCCGCCTAAATCACTCCCTCTCTCTCTGAAATTGATCCTTGATCTCATCTCCACCGTCCAAGGGAGAGAGGGGAGTTTAAATAGCAAAATTTAGGTCGTTTTTGGGACTTTTTTGCTCTGACTTCTGACCTAGCGGCTCTTGATCCGAGAGATTTCGTGTGAGAGCTCCCTTAGGTCTCCTCCACCTCCCCTAAGCCAGAACCGAGCGTTTGGAGTCGCCGGCGGCGAGCTTTCAGGCGAACCGAAGGCTACAACGTTCCAAGGCTTCTTCCGATCGATCCATCGCGTTTCGAAACGTGGTTTCTTCTACAACTAGGAGCGTGGACAGTCTACAAGTGCAACAAGCCAGAAATCCCTCGATTCTATCGGGTATTTTCGGTATAATCCTAAACCCTAGTTGGAAACACTTAGACTTAATTAGGTTCGCATATTGTACGTTTTAGATTCCGAAAAATAGTCCCCAAGGATGCTCTTCATACCTGGAATCTACAGTAAAAATTTCGTGGGATTTCGTTGAGCGAATTGAGAGAACGAGGTGATTATCCGTTTAGGGTTTCGGTTGACCGCATGCATGGAGTCCCTGTAGATCAGACCGTTGATCCTCGAATCAACGGATCTGATCAAGCGGGACCGCGGGTCCGTCCAACCGCGAGGTCCGTCTGGGCGTAAAGATCTCGGTCCGCCGAGATCACAGCCGTCCATTCGGATAGGCGGGGATCAAACGGCCCAGGGCTTTGATGACTCATTTAAGTCAAAACCGTGTGGACCCCACGCGGTTTCAATCAGCCCGCAATCATTGCGGGCATGATTGCGCCGCCTCCGGTACCGCGGGATCCAACCCGCGACTGACACGTAGCCCTAGCCGCCGCCACGTGTCGCGTCCAGAGCATGCCGCCGCCGGATTAGGGTTTTAATTAGGATTTAATTAATTTTAAATGTATTTTAATTCACAGATCTTTAAAAAATCATAAAAAATTCATTTTTCGTCCGTTTTTTACGTACAATACCTCGTTTTGATCGTATTTTTATTCTCCACCTATTAAAAAATTTTTTTTAATTAAAATGAACTATGGATTTAAATTTATTTTTAAAAAACAGCAAACTTTTTTTTTATATATTATTTAAATAATTATTTTTAATTTAATTATCATTATATTATTATCTTAATAATTATTTATTGTACTAATTATCATTATTTAGTTCTTTATTTTGTTTTATTGTAAGTTTATTGTTTTGTCTTTTATTGCCATTATTATTATTGTATTAAATAAAAAAAAAATGTATATTTTAATAATTAAATGTTAGTTTAATTATTTTGATTATTTTAAGTGTTATAAAATATTATTATTATTATATATGTATATGTTTAAATTACTTTAAAATTTCAGAACTATCAAAAATTTTATTTTTATATTTTATTATTTTTATGATATTTTAATAAATATATTTAAATATTATCTATTTTTGGTCATTTTAAAATCTATTTATTGTTTTAAAACTTCGAAAATGCATAACTTTCTCGTTTTCGATCCGATTTTGACGCACAACCCCTTGTTTTGAACGTATTTAGATTCTGCATATTCTGGAATTGGTTTTAATTGAGATTTTTGGGTCTATGTGCAATTATTTTCAAAACAGCCAGCTGCAATATTTAAAAATATTTAATTATCGTCTTTGAATTTCCAAAATTCATAACTTTGTCGTTTTAAGTCCGCTGTCAACGCACAATACCTTGTTTTGGATGTACTCTGAATTATGTATATTTTAAAACTATTTCCAGATGAAAATGTTGTCTGTATCTCCTGTTATTTAAAAAACAGTGAAACTACACTATTTTAAAATATTATCTTATTGTATTTGAACTTGTAAATTTCATATCTTTTTCATTTTAAACCAGATTTTTACGTATAACCTCTCGTTCTTTTCAGAAAAGCGAGCTTTATGTTTTGAAACTATTTCCAGCCCTTGATTTTGGCTGTTTTGACAGATCACTATTTGGATTCGATCATTCGAGTATTTTTGGTATTAAATATTAATTATGATAATTATTTTCAGGATACAAATTATTTTTAAATCGTGGTGAGAGTGTTTAGTGGGTCTCCCTATATCTATGTATTATGAATTGATTTACCTTTTAATTATTTTATTTTCTAAAATATATATTTATATTTATAAGTATTTTGAAACTATTTTTAAAACTACTTATACATAAATCCTAATTTTTGGCAGACTCGCTACTTCGTGAAATTTTAGACATGGATTCTGGATATGAAGAGCAGTCATGGGGGAGTGGGTTAGTGAATGGTTGAGTCCGAATCATTCACTAATCCTTTCTTTAGGTGTCTTTCCTTTTTCTATTTTTTTTGTAGATTGCATGTATAGGATTGCACCACCACCACTTAGTTTGGGCTCTCCTAGATTTAAGGACATGGCGTGTTTATTTTGTTTATGTACTCCATGCATTTACTACCTTGAGGGTTAGTATGAACTTCAGTTTAAGCCCATATAACGTAGTGACACCTTAAGGACAATAATTAAGGACCCGTCTAGCGAACTTAGAAGTTTTCTAGGAGCTAGGATAGATCACTGATTGACACCAAAACTCCAACATTTAAACTCAGTGACATCATAAGCCTTTCATAATTTTCTAGGATTTTTTAGGAGTCTTTAGACCCCTTAGTTAACTAACCCTAATTAACTTGCTAATTAAGGCCCCGAGACCTTCCGAAAAATGCAATAATTACATATTAGGTCAGAAAATTACCCACCATACCTTGAACTGACCAGAATATGACCCTTGACCTTAGATAAATAGGGCTCCCTAGTTTGACTTTAGGTTGACCCCTAATTTGACCATAGGTGGAAATTATCGTTTTGCCCCTAATAAATCATTAAAAATTATTAAAAATTCCAAATTTTCTCCAAACACTTGGGAACACTTTCTTAGGTCATCCCTGATCTTTGGGAGTGATTTCAATCAGTTTGGAGCTTGTTTGGATCAAAATAGTAAAAAAGGCCCTTTGTTAGGAAATTTAGAAAATCTCTTAAATACCCCGATCTTTAGAAATCCATAACTAATTGTAGAAAATTCCAAATTAGGCAAACTCACTTGCATTAGACCCCAATTAGGGTCTAGTATTTATTGAAAATCTTAGGTTTCCAGAAATTGGTCTAGATTAGAAAGTCAACTATTTGGTCAACCGTAGTTCATTTAGAGTCCGAAACTTAGAAAATTCATAACTTTGGATAGGAAACCCCGATTCCAGCCTACTACATGTCTAACTACTCGTATTAAGGTCTAGTATTTTCCTAGGGTGTTAGGAATCCCAAACCCAGCCCATTTCCTATAGTGACCTTTTGGACCCTTAGCTTAGCTCCTAGGAGGACCCAGAACTTTCCAAAATTGGCTAATATAACTTTAACTTCAAATATCATCACCCTAAGTTCTTAAAACTGATCAACAAACTATATTAACTAAAACGCACCCCAATTCATTAATATTTGAATTTCAACAAAAATTTCCTTTTCTGGCCTTCAACAGATTTGAACTTTAGACAATTTTAACTAATTACCCTGCCTAGGACCTATCCAAGCCACACTAGCCTTACACACACATAGAATGGTTTGCTAGGGCACCACTTCTAGATCTAGGTTAGGCCGCTGGGTTTTATTTTTCTGCTGTGTGCCGGAGCTTTCCGTGATTTTCATTGCATGCTGTTTGAAAAATGATTGTTGTGTTTGCTTACTTTTTCTGCACTCTGGATGTGAGCGTTAGATTTACCCCTAGGATTAGGAGCGCCATATATATACTGTTCTTCCGTGCAGGTGGTCATGCTCATGCTGATAAAAGGGGGGAGCAATGTCATGATTTCTAATAATGTGTTTTATGCAGGTGCTTGCTCAGCTCCCCCTAAATAAAAATGAGGGCTAAATTAATTATAACTGCACAGGTGGAGCGCTTAGCCCTCAAAATTAAGAGCATGGCTTGGCACAGGATCAATGGTGTTAGCATTTTCATTCTTTATATAAACTGCTTGGGATTTTTATTAGGATAACTATGCAGGTCCTTTTAGATTTTTATGCTTTTCAATTAATGTAAAAATTTGTAATATTGTTAAGAGTTGTGAAAACAACTTCGAGTTGGGATATTCTTATCCAGTTCGGGTTCCAAAAGAAGAAGGCATCCCTAAGGGGAGAGTCTTCTTCCATTTGGAAGATCGAGCTGGATGGCTTTAGATATTCAAAGAGAAAAGGCAACACCCCTACTGGGGAGAATTGTCTCTTCGTTTGGATATTCAAGCCACGACGGATCCAAGGAGTCCAAGGAGAAGAGATCCAAGGAGGAGAGATCCAAGAAGTCTAAGGAGAGGAAACCCAGAAGACTAAAGATTTGAAGACCCAATATCCCACTCAAAGTTGTTGGCGTCTGTCATAGGCTTAGAAATCCGGGTTGTTGGCAGTGGTGCCCGGCCACTTTACTTTTCTGCATACCCTGGGTTGTAATTAAAGGGCAGTTGGCCTATGGACATTTACTTGATTAGTTTGATTTATATTGATGTGCTTACCTGATTGTGCAGTAGAAATACCTGCTTTTCTAGGTTTATTCATTGCATGCCGATCTTTGTTTTCGCCTGGATATCGTTAGGCTCTTTAAGGATTATAAAAATTTTTATACTCATAACTAATTTTCTAATATTTTAAGGCTTTAAACAACATAGAAACTTAACGAATCTAGGGAACTGCCGGAACCGTCCGGGGTCGCATGCATATTACTGCATCTTCTCTCTCCTTCTAATAAGACATCTCCCTGCCTGCGGGTAGAGTCCGGATAATCTGGCCTATGAGGATGAAGTGCCGGACCTAGGGAGACTCAGTCTTTTCTAAAAATTATTTTATATTAAGCCTGTTTTTTAAAATCCAAAGCATTCATGAGCTGACATTTCAACTAGCATGCATTGCATTAGTAACCAACTAATTAAAATTTAATTGCATTAGCTAGGGGCATTCACCCAACATAAGTCCAGGACCACTTAGGAAATTCTCTAGATGTCGGTCTTTTTTCCAATAAACTGTACCTCCCACCCATCTTTCATAACTGACTTGACAGCATGGTTTTAAATCGATTAGGTGGTTAGCTGGCTCCCCCAATCCAGGCCGGGATAAGTCCAGATCTTTGCATCGCATTAGCTAGGACACTGGTCTTAGTGTGTGTCGAACACTAAGTCCAAACTATATTTAGGATTCGAGGCTATTACATTCGGTCTCGTAGTATGCCTTAAATAGTAGGTAGGTCCCTTCTGTTCAGGGACCCTAAATCCTACTTATCCGCGTCACAGGATGACGCCACCTCCATCCTTCTCTCACGCATGTGATTGAATGCTTGATTTTATTTCCTCCAGTTTCTCTTTAGTACCTTAGAGCCTCCGAATGCTGGTATGAACCACGCATGTTGATTCAGCCCTTCGGACATTTTTTTCCCTTTGAGTAGGATTTCCTAGTCTATACCCTTGTGCTGATCCCACTTTAGGAGAGGATAATGTATGATCCTTAATCGAGAGTTTTCTCAGGCTCCGGTCTGAGATGTAATTAACCACGGGGGCTTGCGCCCGTGGGAAACTCGGTCCCACATCTACTAAACCCCATTCGAGCTCTTTCATCGGATGGGGGAAACCCGTGATTTGGTCGTGTATATTACTACCCATCGAGGTGTGTTGGTGAAAACCTCTATCCTCAATGGTTAGTCGTATGTGCGATCCAATCTGTCCCTTCCAATCGGCCCGTTTGCGCGGTGCTCTTTCGGAGGTCCACATCTATTCCGGATCTTATGACCCTTCTAGATCCAGACCCTGTGATCTTCTCAGGCCTTAGCAATTGCCTAGACCTTAAGATCAATTTAGATCCCAGATCAATCTAGACCTCAAATCAATCCTGACTCCAATTCAAACCTGATCTCAATTCAATCCAATCCTCAATTAAAATCCAGACTCCAGTCTAGTTCAAGATCTTAATCTTCAGTTCAAACCTTGATCTTATTTTTGATCGAACTTCAACCTTATCCAATCAATTATGATCTTCCAAATGATCATAAATGATTTAGATAACTCAAACTTAATTAATCAAACTCAAAATCTAGATCAAACTCAAAATCTAGACCAAATCCAAAAATCTAGACCAAATCTAAAAATCCAGACTCAAATCCAAGGTCCAGAAGCCTTGTCCTAAAGGCCTTTTCCAGGGATTTTTCAAATACTTCAAAACCCTATCAAATGACCTCCGATTCAGAGTCTGTCAGTTGCATATTGATAGGACATGTCTCTGGAGGCAACCCTCCAAATTTGAACCCATTCTGAGGTCTCTAACCTCAGAATCCAAATATAAATTCAAAGGCTGTAAAACCTTCAAATATTCACGGCCTATGCCACTAGACCTGCCATCCAGTGGATTTTGACCTTTGAGCTCTCTCCAAAGCCTCTAAGTACTTCCAGACCCTTAATTATAACTCACTGAACAGTAAACTGCATTTTGGTTGACCCACTTTGACCCCCAGTTGACCAGGGGTCAAAATGACCAAAATACCCCTATGGGGCTCAAATGGTGATTTCAAACCAAATGAACTCCGAATTGAACGAAACCACCTCCAGCAAGTTTCAAATGTCATTTCAAACCTGTTGAACCCATTCCCAACCCTTGGGTCAACTCGGTTGACCAAGTCAACAGGTTTGACCAAAGGGGCCCTTTAAGGATCCAAATAGGTGTTTTGAACCAAATGACCTCCCCAGACCCTAGGACCATATCCAATAAACTCTAAATATCATTTGAAATTTGTTGAACCCATTTCCAGACCTTAGACCTAGTTGGTTGACCAAGTCAACCAATTTTAGCTTAAGGGCCCATTAAGGGCCCATTAAGCCCTCTTAACCCAAATGACCTACATAAACTTTGGAATGGCCCTCACCACCACCCATGACATTCTCCTAGTCCACATCATTCACCTCATTGACTGGTTGACTGGTCAACATAGTCAACACAACCTCTTAAGGGCTTTAGGAGACTTAAATATTTAAGCAAGCTCAAACTACCTCAAGCCCATTGAACTTGGCTCAATCAACCAGCAAATCAACATTTCTTCATGACCACATCAGCACCCATTGACCCATTGATTGGTCAAATGGTCAATGCATGGTCAAATGAACCTTAAACCTTGCCCAATTAATTCCTTAAGCTAATTCACTTGAGCCCTAATTAATCCAGCTGTTAAGACCTCTTCTAGAAGCTCCTTAGAGCATTTTGTAACCCTTAGATCTAATCCAATGGCTCTTGATCAAGCCATGTGTTCAAAGGGGCAAAAAGGAGATTTAAAATCTCATGCCACCTCTTGTCCTTTGATCCCTTGATCCCATCAACTCCATGGACACTTGGCAATCATCAAAGAGCTCATACAGTCAATTCTAACCATCCAAATGCACTAAGATGGCTTGCATAGGGAAATATCTTAAGACATGCAAAGAACCTTTTAAGCCTCTCTAATTCAAATCCCTCCCTCATCCAAGAACTATCCCAGCCATCAAAACCTTCAAATAACCTTTTCCAAGCCTTTCCCTAACTTTTCCAAGCCTTCCCCCACGAAAATCTAGCCTCCAAAGCTTATTTGGTGAAGAGAGAGGAATCTAGAGAGAGAATCCGGTTATTCCCAAATAACTTCCAATCCAGATAGATCCAGCTCCTGAGGTCTTCTAAAAAGTTGAAGAGGGTCATAGCAGCTTTCCAAAAAGCCCAAGAAGTTGAAAATCCGACGGTTGGATTGTAAGTTATGCCCATTTTAAGTTTAATTTTAAAATTGAAACTGTAGAAAATCTAAAATGCATGGAGCTTTCAAACTCTAGGCATTGTTAGATTATGTTTCCATCTAGCTACAGTTCAAATTTCATCCAATTTCGTTGAGTATTTTGAAAGTTATGGGCATTTGAAGGTTTTTTAGCTCTGGTGGCGCGATCGGACGGCCCAGAAGCGGCCACGTCGCCCTTCCCGAACGCGCCATCTCCCCTTGGATTCGAACCCGCGCCGTTTCAAACCGCGGGTGATGACGTGGTGCAATCCGGGCCGTCTATCTCACCCGCGGTCGATCGGACGGCTGATCTAGCCGTCCGACGTGGTTAAGTGGCGGGACCCTGCCCTGCCACGTGGCACGCTGCCATTGGGCACCGCCAATCCGGCGCCAATCATTGGCGCCGACGGTCAATTTGACCAGAAATGGTCAAAAATAATTCAGAAAAATGCCCAGAATTTGCAAAATTCATAGAAAATCGAATCTTTCACCAAATTGAACGTTCTTGGGCTCGTTGGAAAGGTAATTGAATGTAGTATTTACTAAAATTAAAATAAAGTTGATTTGGTTTCTGTATTGTGAGATATTTACAATTTTGTAAATTAAGTTTTGTGCAAATTTCTCACAATCCAGTGATCAATTGAGGCCCAAATTTTGGTGGACGATTATTGGGTATCTTAGGCATGTTCACTGATTTTTCTAGGGTCGAATACCCAATGAATTTCTGTGATGTGAATTTTCAAAGTAAAGGGTCCATTTTGGACTCTAAATTTGGAAAATTCATAACTCCTTAAATTATTATTATTTTGTTGTGAATTTTCTGTGGTGTGAATGCATTTGCATAAGGGTTAGACGTACCAAATTTCAAGCCCATTTGAACAGTAGAGAAACCTAGGGAAAATATTTAAGAAAATGTCTATTTAACTTAAAAAAATCCTAGGAAATTCTACACACACTCAATAGGGGTGAAACTTGAACATAGTAAACCTAGTGACATGTGACACCTTAGGTTTAAATTTCATCCAATTTGGAGTTCATTAGGTCAGATAATTAAATAAGTCAAACTTAACCCTTTAATTGAGCTTTAAAATTTCTAGAAATTCTAATAAATCAAGTTTAAATCTAAAAAATACCAAAAACCCCTCAAACTGATCAGACATCAAATCAAACCTTAATTTAATTTTAATTGAAAACCAATATTTAATTAAAATAAATAATTAATAATAATTAAAAATTCCAAAAAATTCCCAAACACTTGAGAATCACTTCTTAGATTATCTCTGACCTTTGGAGTTGATTTCAAGGAGTTTGGAATTCATTTGGAGCAAAATCAAGAAAACCCTTCTAATTAAACAATTTTATAAATTCAATAAATACATCAGACTTTGAAAAATCATAACTAACTCTAGAAAACTCCAAATTGAACAAACTCACTTGCATTCAACTCAAAATCAAGTCTAGTATTTATAAAAAATTTCAAACCTTCCAAAATCAGTCAAAGTCAAAAAGTCAACTTTTTGGTCAAATATAGGTTAAAATCAGTTCAAAACGTCAAACCTTCATAACTAATTGTAGAAAAATCCGATTTCAGCGTACTTACCTTCTAATTGATCGTATTAAGGTCTAGTATTTTAATAAAATATTAACTTTCTAGAAAACACTCATAATTAAAAAGTCAATTTTTGACCCTTTGATTAAGTGATTAGAATAATCCAGAAGATTCCCAAAACTCAAAAATCACTCTAAAACTATTGAAATGTTTATTCAACCTTAAAATTAGCAATCAAACAACAGTTAAAATCAATCTTAAATCATTAATGTTTGAACTCAAATTTAAATCTTTCCTTGAGCCTTTCAACCAACTAGAATTTCGAACAACTTTAACAATTTACCCTCCTTAGGACATATCAAAACCACACGGCCTATATCACACACTTTAGATGGTTTGATAGGACAACCAACTCTAGTTTTAGGATAGGCCGGTGTTTAATTTTCTGTTGTGTGCCGGGTTTTCGAGTTTTCACTACATGTTGGTTGTTAGCTTAGAATTGATTGAATGTCTGTTTATTTATTTACTGCACTCTGTTGAGCATTTAAATTTCAAATATATCAACTGCTTGAGATTGAATATCAACTACTTGAGATTAAACATTAACTGCTTGGGATTATTTATATAACTACTGATTATTAGGATAACCCTGCAGAATCGAGTCTAGACTTTTCAATTTTGATTAATGTAATTTGATATAATTTGAGTTGTATTTAAAGTGATTTGAGTTGGGATGTTTAGATCCAACTTGAATTCCAAAGAGGAGAAGACATCCCTAAAGGGGAGAGTTTTCGTCCATTTGGAAGATCAAGTTTGGATGCTCTTCGAATATCCAAAGAGAAAAGATAACACCCTGTTCAAAGGGGGAGTTTCTTTTCATTTGGATATCCAGAACCGACGAATCAAGATGTTCGTGAGAAGACAAAGAAATGGACGACGAGAAGAATCCCAAATCTCAAAGTCACTTGAGTCATAGGATTAGAAATCCGGGTTGTTGGCAGTGGTGCCCGGCCACTTTATTTTCTGCAGACCCTGGTTTGTAATAAGCAAGGCAACTTTGCCTATGGACTTTCAATTTGAATCTTAATTTAATTAATTTGATTGAAGTTTGATGTGATTGCGTATAGAATTACCTGCTTTTCGTAGTTTTTTGGCGTTTGTGTGCCGCTTTTGTTTTTACCTGGACTCGTGAGACTCGTGAGGATGTGAAAATCTTTTATACTCATAACCTTAAAGTTCAAGATTCTAGTGAGTCTAAACAACATAGAAAGATAACGAATTTAGGGAATTAGCCGGGGATCGACCCCGGGGTCGCATGCATATTTTTGCACTTCTTCTCTCCTTGCTTTAGACCCTTCCCCGCCTGCGGATAGAGTCCGGATAGTCTGACCTATGAGGACGAGGTGCCGGACCTGGGGAAGTCCAGTCTTCTAAAAAATTATTTTCTAAGCCTGTTTTTTAATTTTCAAGCATATTTGATTTGGAGTTATTAACTAGCATGCATTGCATTAGAAACAGATTTAAAAGAGTCAAAATTTTAATTGCATTAGTCCTTAGCATTTTGCACCCAGCATAAGTCAAAGGGGCCAATTAGAATTTGCTTTAGATGTCGACCCCGTTCTCAAAAAACTTTTCTTAAATAACATCCCTACCACTCAACATTAAAAGACCGGATTCATATTTTAAAATCGTTTAGGTGGTTTAGCTGGCTCCCCAATCCAGGCCGGGGTAAGACCAGATTCGCATTGCACTAGCTAGGTTCGGGTCACTTTTTAGTACCCAATTTAGACTTAAGTTCTGAGGCTGGCTCGGGCCATAAGACCTCAACCTCCGGGAATTGAATCCCAACTTTCTAATAAAATTGATCACTTAAATGTTAAATCTCTTTCAATCAAATTTAAGCCCAACACTTAAGATAGATTGGAGTGTTTTCTGAAGTAATTCAGAATCTTAAAAACATTCCCTACTCCTCTTCCTTTGACCCCGAAAATAAGTCTTCAATCTTGAACCAATCCCATTTGAAATTCCTACCATTTTCTCCTTTGATATCAATCCTTGAAATTCTTAAATAAAATTTACACCGCTATTTTAATCGAGAGTTTTCGTAGGAATTCCGATTTCCTACGATGTAATTAACTACGAGGGCTTGCGCTCGTAGGAGATTTAGAAACCCAGATCTAATTTTCAAAATTGAAATTTTCAAAAACTCTAATTAATTCTCTTTGAGAAATTTAAAACTTTGAAATTCGAACCCATTGGGGAACGATATGTTCGTCTTTCGAGGCGATATATTGTTCATAATAGAGTGTTCAATTTCAAAATTCCAAAATTTAGCATTCCCAAAGAAAATTAATATATTTTCAAAACTATATATATATACCTAAATAAATAAATATTTTTTTAATCAAAACACTTATTTACTTTCATTGCATTATTCTTTGAATTTTTTTATAACTACAAGTATTATTTTGTTCAATATTGTAAATTATTATTACAAACTGCATTTAAATCTAGTTAAATACATAATAAGTGAAATATTTGAAAATTTAGATCAATGGGTGTGACCTACTTAGTTTTTTTGGCTCACACATATTATGCATTCTATTTTAAGTTAGAGGAAGGGGAAAGAACTCATTGATTAGCTGAGTATTTAGGAACTAGTCTTTTTGAGTATGTAGAGGTGTTTTTTAATGTTTATACAATAATGATTAGTTACTTATTTATTTTATTTTAGTATATAGCCATATATCATAGTGTGTAAAGGTTGTAAATATATTTTGATGGTGAATGAAAAGAAATAGAAATTTATGGATAAGTTTATTTTATACTTACTGGAAGTTAATTAAAAGTTACGTTAATTTTTTTTTTAAATTTTAAAATTGAAGAAATATGAAAAGTTTTTCAAAACTTGGATTTGAGGCTGGCTGTCTCAATTTAATATAGTATTACATATGCATATGTGGGTTATATCAGGTTAGGTTGTGATAGTCCTTTTTTATATCAGAGTAGTGATATGTGAGAATTTAATTGTAAAATATAGCTATAGAGAATGATTTATATTCAAGTGAAATAGTTTTGGATAGTATTTGGACATTTATTTCTACTTGTTTTCATATGTATGTTTGCTTAGCCGTGTATTTTGAGTGGTTATTTCCACATGACTCTATATGTTAGAAGGGTAGAGTGCTAGTCAAGTAACACAAGAGTAGAGTACTACTCTTGTTGTTTGTTTTGATTATATTTCTCAATTTGCCAGTCTAGTAGCCCAGTTAATAGGTGAAGTATAGAGTAGGATCTCTTATATTAGATCTGATGATACTGATGGATATTTACAGATGTTTTTGAGATTCAAGGATCAAAGATTAGAGGTTATTATTGAGCCCAGGGTGGCAGAAGACTAATTGTTGATGTAAGAGATGATCTTTCATGTAATACAATATCCTTATAAGAGAATGGTACATATGGATGTATTTTTATTAGATGATGAGGCTGAGCACTAGTGATTGGGCCAGCAGAAGAAGAAATTTTAGGGAAGATAAAATTTTTTACAATTTTTTAATCAGCTAGTAGGAGTTCACAATTATTTTTAGGTCATGGTTTGCATTTCTATCTACATGGCACCAAATATATTTTTAGAGTATGTTTCTATAACATTAAAATATCTAATAGAAAGTTAAGATCATGTTTGATACTATTACCTATTTCTAAATTTGATGCTATTTTGGGTATGGATTGGTTGAGTTATACAAAGCTTGAGTTGATTATTTGAAGAAAATAATAATTTTATTACTTTATTTCTAGGTAGTGAGAGTTAAATATTTTAAAGAATTTGAGGTTCTGTCATGTTTAATCATTGTTATATAATTGTTCACTGATTTCTTTCTTTTCTTAGTCCCCTCGTTCGGAATGAATTCACTGTCGTATGGCTGTCCAGCGCTTACTAGTGATTCCAACTTCATGCAGGCGAGTTGCAGCCTACAATCCGAATTGAGGATGGGTTCCTGTTGAAATATTTGTTATTTTTCTTTTTTTTTTTCATTTAGCTGGTTATTATTGTTGATTTAATGATTTTGAAATAAGAAAACATATTCTACATTAAGAAAATTTTGAAGTAGCATAAATATTTTTTTTAAAATAGTAAATCAACTTAAATTTGGATTTTTTATACACTAAACAGTTCATTTTTTAATATTTTTTTTAAAATAAATCAGGTTTTTGGGTCAATTCGGACTGACCCCATACCCGACCGAGTTAGATTCGGGTTAAGAAAATAAATCCGAAATACTAATCGGGTTGGATCCGAATCGGATGAACATAAGACGAGTTGAAGTCAGGTTGCATCCGAACACGACCCGCCCATCCTTTTTGACACCCGCATATATTGAACACAATAGAGGGACCTGAGAGCCCTCTTCTCATGGAATCCTTCTTCCGTTGCTTGCTTACTGGTTCTGTGTAGGTGACCTCTTCTGAACCCTAGGTAAATTCCAGGCCCTTCCCTCCTAAAAGCCCTCTCCTATACTTCTCGCTTCTGCCGGAAGATAAGCAGCGGCTGCCGTTGAGGCGGAGGTGGAGAAGTTGCTGGGATGGAGAATCACAAGATAAATGTTGTCAGGCTCCGCGTACGCGTTACGGCGAAGAGCCGAGGGAAGGAATCGGAATCCTCCTCTGGATCTTCAAATAAGCCGAGGGAACGGGAGTGCGTGAATTCAGTGACGAAGCTCCAGCGTCGGGAGATCGGTGGGTTCCAGCGGATTGACCGCGGCACATCGTCGAATGCACCTGAGAAGTTCAGGAACATTCAACTCCAGGTCCGTTTCACGACCTTATCATCACTTTCACTCAATTTTGTTACGCTTCTGGCTGCTGGAACTAGAGTTTATTGTGTTTAGGGTTTGGAGCTTCAAGTTCGGCACTTGCTCTATTTTGTTTTTTACATAGTTCGGCACTTGCTCTATTTGCTTGGGGCATGACTGATATCATTTAGTCATGGATGCTGTCAAAAGTCCTGCTTTTGGTTTCGTTTACTGGTTGATTTTTTGGGGTTGGGAGTTATGAAATTTACTATACTCGTTATTTGTGGCATCTGGTCTTTTCCGTTCACGACAGTTAGATGGTGCTTCTATTGTTATAGTTGTTTTATGATGCATCAGAATCTAGAGGGCAAGGACAAATTTATTTATGGGTGTTCGACATCATTATCATAATCAAGACTATTATGGGATTCACGCTATGAATTCTATTTGTCTCTTCCCCTATTAATGTATATTAAGTTCTACTTGAATGTTAATTTTAGTATTTGAGACTTTTTTATGCCATTTCTTAAATCTCAGATATAGCATTATTTCATAGTTCCTCAGGTTGCTATACTTTTTACTATTATATTCTTAGTAGATTCTATTCTCACCATTTCTACAATAGAACCATTTCTTACTTGATGATTTTTAGTTTTACCACAATTTTTTATTAATAGTCCACACCTGATTAGAGTATTAATGACTTATGTTGTCTAACACACTAATTCATATAGCATAACCAATCTATTATCCATGTTTTATAAGCTTATACTTAAGTCTCCATGGTATTCTCTTGTTGCATGATACCTTTTTGATGAGTCATAACCAAGAAGCTTTAGCTTGAAATGTTATATCGTTATCATATCCTTATTCTTCTAGATAATGTATACAATATATTTATATATCTCATACTTAGGTATCATCATCACCATCTGCCTTTTCCCAATTTTTTTTGGCTTTGACTTTTTCATTATTTCATGTATCACTTTTTTTTCTATTAATCTTAAGCTCTGTCTTCTAAAATTTTTGTAGTTTATCTAGCATTTCACTTATGAAAGGTGTATTACCTATTATTTTTTTATATGTAAATAGTCGATTCATGGGTTCCTCACTTTGACCATATTTAGTAGACATTTTTGTGAGTTTAAGGTACACAGACAAAATAGGGTTAGATTTGGTTATGTACTTTTGCACTTTATGCTTTTCTTTCAAAATTTAACCAATCTAAACCCACATAATGTGCATGCAATATAATATAAAAAATAAACATACCATGCACAATTTTATATAATCAAGTAAATCACTCTAATCAAATAATTAAACACATTGCGTATGCAGATGTTTTTGATGAAGGTAAGCTAGATGTGTATGTGACTAGTAAGCACAATATATAGTGATATTACTCAAACACAAGATAATAACACTTAGAATGTCAATTACTATAACAAGTAAAGCTAATGTCAACAATATGTATGATGGTGATGTGAAACATAATTACAATGTTATGAGAGAATAGAGATTACAACAACATTGAATACAAGTCCATGATCACTCTCATTTTAATAGTATGTGAATGTTGAAAATCACAATACAACCATGTGAAGCAATGTATAATTAACTTACACGAAGCATGATGATAATAGTAATGACAAAATGTTGAGAGAGTATGCGACATTATAAAGATCAATCTAAAAGTAACATTGTACCACCAACATGTGATCATATAATCATCGATCATCACAAGAATGTAACTCAATGAAAGTGCAATTTAAAATAAATCCAGGAATAGATAAAGAGGACAACACTACTTTTGTATGGTTTGGCACAACCTGACCTAAGCTCTCCTTCACTTAGGATTCTAGTACCAATCACTCATTTGCTCGCAAGTTAGTGGAGAAGCTGGTACACATTATTACTTCAAAGGGAATACCCCCTCCTTACCTTGATTATAGGTGAGTGCACCATTCTAAACCAAAGCTTAACAACAATCAAGGAAAGTCTTCCAAAGTTTTCCAAGGTTTTGGTAGTGAATAAGTCTATCACCAATAAATTATAACTGTTAAATACAATACTTTCTCTATACAAATGATTGTCTAATGTAGAAGAGCAGAACTAAATACAAACTAAGATATTGAGAGAGAAAGGTGTTAGACCAATTGTAATCAAGAAGACTTAAAAGAGCATGAATGCTTTGAACCTTTTTTAAGATGATGAAATTCTTTGACACAAATTCTTCTCCAAACTTCTTCTTTCGGTTTCAAGTGAAATAATTAATTTTATGCTATTAGAACATTAAATCTACATAGGAGATGAATGGAGAGTAAAACCAATTTAAAACATTAAAATTTGTCCTTAGAAGTAGGAAATATGTCAATTCCAAACAACACAAAAAAACTAGCCATTCAATGACACTATCATAAAAAGGTGCAATTTTTTGGCCCATGCAAATAAGAAACATAATCAATTCCAAACAACTCTTAAAAAACAGCAATTCATTGATTGTTTTGTGAATAAATGAAAGTTCCTATTTTTATCATGACATAATTATTTTATAACATTAAGATATAATATTACATATAAAATTTTATGTAACCAACTTAATGAATCAAATGGATTAAATATATAATTATTTTAATTTAATAATTAAATTAATTAATTGATAATCAACACAGAAAATAATCTTTAATAAATTTAATGGATTAAATAGGACATTTAGCTCAAATAAAATTGTCAAAAACTATGTGATTTGATACACAATTATAAGTAATTCATGTAGCATTTATACTATGTTGCACGGATACACCTATTTACAAGGCATGTTATATCGGACACGTGTCAGATACAGATACACCTCCGATACGGCACGGATATGTGTCGGATACGGCTTTGTCGTGTCCAATTAAAATATTATTTAAATTTGATCGGACACGTGTATCGAATACGCGTGTCCTATTTAAAAAAAAATGGAGCTGAAATTTGCCCTATTCATTTTGGCTATCCACTAGATATCCCTATTCATTTATGCATCTTAAACATTTCGGCGAGCTAGGTTTTTTGTTTCCGCACAGGTGTTCGTCTTCTTCATTATAGTCGAAGGAGCAGCTCGACGATGCGAGCATAAAAGCGGTTAGGATCATCCTTCGTCGACAAAGAGGCTCGACGACGCGAACATTAAAGCCGACAGAATCCTTCGTCGACAGTGAAGGCAACATGAACATTGAAGGTTCATTCTCTTTGTTCTTTGTTTTCTTAATCGTAGGCTCGCTGCCATAACTCGGAACCGCTTGGTACTCGGTACCGATCGGTACTCGGTATCGCTCAGTACTGCTCGGTACCGCTCTCTATCTTCTCGATACCGAGCGATACTAGAACTCAGTATCGCTCGGTACTCGGTACTACTCAGTATCGCTCAATAAATTTATAATTTGTTGTATAGTAATTTCAACATTTTTTATTATTTGCTTTTAATATTCTTTGAAGATATTCAACTAAAGAATGACTTCAAGAGGATCCTCAAAGAGTTTCTCCTCATAAAGATTTAGAAATTCTAAATATGAGGAAGACATATTTGAAGCGTTATTTTCCAAATGAGCAAGAGAGAAGAAGTGTCAATATTGAGCTTGCTAAATTTTTTTGTTATTTAGAAGACTTTGGTGACTAAGATTCATTGCGTAATAGGTGGAGAATTGATCAAAAATGTGGTGAATTATACATGGAGCTTCAGCACCTCTACTTCAAACAATTGCCATAAAATTGCTTGGCCAAGTTTCATCATTATCTTGTTGTGAAAGAAATTGGAGCACATACTCGTTTATCCAATCAATAAAGAGAAATAAAATTACTCCACAACGGGCTGAAGATTTAGTTTATGTGCATACAAACCTTCAGCTTCTCTCAAGAAAAACTTCAACTTATATGGAAGGAGACAACATGATGTGGGATGTTGCTGGAGATGGATTTGATTCTCTTGAGGATATGGTAATATTAGAAATTAGCTACTCTTTCACTTGATGAGCCTGAATTGGAAGCTATGATATTCATTGAAGATGATATGGAAATTCAAAGATAAACTACTGAAGAAGCTAATCCTATCATTCCTTCTATTGAATAGTTGAAACTTCATCCGCTGGACAATTTATGTTTTTATTTTTGTTGTTATACTAGACATTTAAATATTTAATGCTTATTTTTATTTTGATATAATAAGATATAATGCTACAAATGATGTTGCTTTCAAATTTTTTTGTCATTTCAAATATTATACTTTGATTAATTTGTTATTTTTTATGTATGATTTATATATTATAATGTCGAATCCGCGCCGTATCCGTATCCTATATTTTTAAGAATTGCCATGTCCCGTATCCGTATCGTGTCGTATCCGTGTCGGTGCAACATAGCATTTATATCATTATTATTAGATTATCCCAATTATTTGTAGTTGGCTTAATGAATCCTCATTTTTTATTCACTTTTTTCTTGAATGTTGCTTGAATAGGTAAACCCAACGTTTAAAATTGCGCAATGAAAGGCGCGCCTTGAGGCGCGCCTCAGCGCAATTTCGACCAATTAAGCCTCAAAGCCTACGCAATAAGTTTAGTTTATGAGGCTTACGCCTCAAGTTTACTGAGGCGCGCCATAAGGCGCGCCTCGCCTCATTTATTTAAGGCGTCGCCTTTTTAAAACTTAACCTAAATTATTTTTTTTTTCAGTCTCAAACTATACCCAGTTGCCGACGTGGCGCGCCTAGTGAAATGTCGACGTGGCATCAACATTTAAACCCTTGTAAAGGTCGAATGCCGGAGTCGACGTTTCGATTTTCAAGTTACAGTAAACTTTCGAACTTTCAAGCATTCACCCGGAGGAATTTCAATTTTCAAGCATTCTTCACTCAGTTTCTTCTAAGATGGCGTCACCCCCAAAGAAAAAGGTAAGTTAATGCTATGTTTTCTGTTTTGTAATGCGTATTTTATGGTTATGCTATGCGTTGGCGTTCAAGGCTCTCCGATTTTATGCTTATTCTATGCGTATGCATGGTTTCTCCGAACTTTTTAAATGTTTGATACTGTGATGCCATCGTGTTTTCTGTGTAATCAGGGTTTATGATAAATTTATGTTGAAATTTAAAACATAAAACCTAACCAAATTTTAAACGAGTAAATATGCGTAGGCTGTGCGTACGATATGCGTCTTTCGTGCGTGCACTATGCGTTCAAATTGCTTACTCCATGCTTATATTATTCGTACTTTATGCGTGCGTATAATTTACTCTATGTTCCCTGAACTGTGCGTGTGATGTGCGTAATATATTCGTGTAGTATGCGTACACCATGCGTGACCGTGACTTATAGTATGCGTATGTTGTGCGTACTTTATGCGTGCATATAATTTGTTGAATGTTTGCTATACTGTGCGTGTGATGTGCGTAATATATGCGTGTATTATGCGTACACTGTGCGTGACCGTTGCTTGTAGTATGCGTATGTTGTGCGTGTTTTGTGCGTATTTCATTTACTTATTTTTAATCTATAACTTTTTACAATTTTCAGATATATGTTCGTCCAATTACCTATAGATGCTATGTTTCTTCATTCCGAACAAACTGTGATAACTTTGCTCGGCAAATTACTCCTGAAGTCAAGGACAAATTGAAAGATTTAAAGATGGTACAGTTTCTGGATGGGTTTGAGCAAAATGTCCCTCTAATTTATGAGCTGATCTCAAGGTGGGACATTTCAAAACAATGCTTTGTTATAAGAGGTCAACACATTCCTTTCACTGCTGATGAAGTGGCTCTTCTTACTGGTTTGCCAAATAAAGGAGAAGAAATATCCTGGCATTCCTTAGCACATACTTCAGTTACATCAACAGAAATAAGGAATGACTTTATGGAGTTGAACAAGAAAACCCCCCCGGAGACTATGTTAAGAACGTTTATCATGTATTTATGTTCAAATTTACTTTTTCAACTTAACAACTTCAAAACCCCCCGGTTGATTCAAAGAATAGCAAATAATCCAGATGATTTTTTGTCAATAAACTGGGCTAGTTCAATTAGGGAGTTTTTAGTTGGAGAGTTTAATAAGGCATCCTCCAAGATTTCAAATAAGAAGCCAGCAGGTTACATCAACGGTTTTGTACCTCTGCTAATTGTGAGTGATAACTGCTAAATTCATTCAAAATTTTATTTGCTCAATGTGAGTGCTAAAATTTCTTTCATCTTATGCAGATTTGGTTCCTGGAGCATACTACTATTCATGCTCCTATGTATGCTGACAGAAGGCCCCGTTTTCTTCGATGGGCCGATGATATTGTATATACTACAGAGGTAATAACTAACTTATTTGCTAATATAAGAAAAAGTCAGATTTGTAATGTCCTACAGGCAGTTGGAGAGGCTGAAATGGATATGGTTAATGTTGAGAAATATCCATCAGACAGCCCTATATCCCCTGATTCCCCTCATGACATATCCACCCATCAAAACAACCCCCCCCAATCTCCCCATCATGCCCCACCTCCTCAGCAAGACCCCCACCAATCTCCCCATCATACCCCACCTCCTCAGCTGGCTCAGCAAGACCCCCACCAATCTCCTCAGCAACCACATTTAAGTTTTTCTGCTGAAGCACTTCAGTCTATACAAGAAACAATAATGAGATCCTGCCAAGAAACATGTACAAAACTTTTTCGAGAATTTGAAGACAGACTGAGCACAAAGTTTGAAGATCTTACTGAAAGAGTTGGAGTTATTGAGGTCAAGCTCAATAATTTCATTGATCAGAGCAAAGAAGTTCCTCAGAAAAGATCTGCTAGCTACTCAGCCTACTCTTCATCTTCCAATAAGAGACAGAGATCAGATATCCCACCCCACAGCCTCAATGAAACAAAAGATCCAATCCCACCAAAAGATCCAATCCCAACAAATGAGCCAGTCCCAGCAGAAATGCAACTGGTTCAATATACAAATCCAAATGAACCAATACCTGTAGATAACATTCAAATAAAACCTGTAACTTATGTTCATACAGTTGAAATAGAAAATTACAGAGGTCTTTTGTGTTTGACTTCTGAGAAGATAAATTTTGTGCTAGAATGTTTGAAGAAGTTCTCTAAAAGGTAAAAAATTGCAACTTTATTTTTGTTTGCAGATCTGTATGCGTATGATATGCGTGTGGTATGCGTATAATATGCGTGTGTTATGCTTGTGATGTACGTATGATATGCGTGTGATATGCGTGTGTTATGCGTATTTAATTTTTTTTTTTTTTTTTTTGCAGGGATGATAGTATCTTGTTTGTGCTTAACATTCTTATTTCCAGATCTGATATTGATGAGTTATTAAGCGACAGTTGGTTAGGCAATGAAATTTTAGATATTTTTGCCTATCTCTTAAATGAGAAGTGTAATCTTATGCCAGACAAGTACCATAAATTTCTATACATCTCTCCAGTCTATTGGGTTAGTAAATTAGTATTCAATTTATCAGTTTAACTATTGGATTAGTAACTTAGTATCCATTATTCCATTCTAAGTTCTTACATTTTCTATTTGCACTTGCAGAATAACAAAGGAAGGGATAAATTGTCCAAATTGCAAGTCAACCATATAACCGAGCTTTCTGTTACTTCAAACAACATTTTATTACAACCAATCATTGATTCTGATCACATTACCCTTCTGGTTGGTTTGCTGAAAGAACACAAGTGGAAATTTTATGACTCATTGGACCGCCGCGTCAAAGAGCATAGGCTTGTTGTTCCAAAAATCGTAAGTGTTAGTCTTCATCATTTGAACTCTTAAATTTTTTAAAAAATTACTGAACTAATCCTTGCTCAACATATATTTCAGCTTAAAGCCCTATATTCTGACACGAAAGGAGCGTTTGATAGTGATATCAGAAAATGGAAGCTTTCTACCATTAAAGTTATACCAAAACAGGAGAACTCTTTTGATTGTGGAATGTATGTCTGTAAATATATGGAAAGAATATGTCTTGAAGGCAACACTGATTGGACTGATAGTACAAATTGGCAAGGAGACATGCCAAAGTATAGAGCAGAACTTGCATATGAAATATTTTGTAAAGCGTTGCCAAAATAACAGTTTTTCATTGTGTATAAATGTTTCTGTGTATAAATGTTTCTGTGTATTAATGTTTTTGTGTATAAATGTTTCTGTGTATAAATGTTTCTGTGTATTAATATTTTTCATTCTGATTCTGTGTATAAATGTTTATCTGTGTATAAATGTTATTTACATTGCTTTGAGTAAAAAATTCCATACTAAATGATAATACGCATACATTAAGCACAAATGACGCACAACGTACTCATAACGAACGCACAAATGACGCACAACGAACGCATAGCGTACGCATAACGCACGCATTACACACGCACACATATGCAGTAAAATTTATTTATAAAATTCTATTTAAAATTTTACGAGCCTTTAGACAGATATGGTTGGGAGGATAAGAGGGTAGGTTGATTTTTTATGAGCCTTTATTACTTACTATTGCTCAACATTATATTTTTCTATTATATAATGCGAGACCATTTGAAGACAAGTGTAACTCATGATGTAACCACTAAAGAATATATCTTTCAATTCTGTGTATTAATGTTTTTGTGTATAAATGTTTCTGTGTATAAATGTTTCTGTGTATTAATATTTTTCATTCTGATTCTGTGTATAAATGTTTATCTGTGTATAAATGTTATTTACATTGCTTTGAGTAAAAAATTCCATACTAAATGATAATACGCATACATTAAGCACAAATGACGCACAACGAACTCATAACGAACGCACAAATGACGCACAACGAACGCATAGCGTACGCATAACGCACGCATTACACACGCACACATATGCAGTAAAATTTATTTATAAAATTCTATTTAAAATTTTACGAGCCTTTAGACAGATATGGTTGGGAGGATAAGAGGGTAGGTTGATTTTTTATGAGCCTTTATTACTTACTATTGCTCAACATTACATTTTTCTATTATATAATGCGAGACCATTTAAAGACAAGTGTAACTCATGATGTAACCACTAAAGAATATATCTTTCAATTCTGTGTATTAATGTTTTTGTGTATAAATGTTTCTGTGTATAAATGTTTCTGTGTATTAATATTTTTCATTCTGATTCTGTGTATAAATGTTTATCTGTGTATAAATGTTATTTACATTGCTTTGAGTAAAAAATTCCATACTAAATGATAATACGCATACATTAAGCACAAATGACGCACAACGAACTCATAACGAACGCACAAATGACGCACAACGAACGCATAGCGTACGCATAACGCACGCATTACACACGCACACATATGCAGTAAAATTTATTTATAAAATTCTATTTAAAATTTTACGAGCCTTTAGACAGATATGGTTGGGAGGATAAGAGGGTAGGTTGATTTTTTATGAGCCTTTATTACTTACTATTGCTCAACATTACATTTTTCACTATAAAATGCGGGAACACTTGCCTTATGGTAACGCATGGTTTTTTCAAACAGAAGCAATGCAGGCTTGACAGAAGGTTTGATTTTATTACGCCTTACCTTCTGTTATGCCTGCATTACTTCTCTTGTAATTATTTTGGTTTAATATCTTTAATAGAATGATTGATTTTATTGTCCAATATAAATCATCTTTGACAACCAAGCCTTCCATTCATTACTACGATACTTATGCTCCTCCCATGAAATTGATGCCAATATCTTGTAAACATAAACATCTCTATCGTGATTAGGTTTATGTTAACAAGTTATTGGCATCATGAACATGGGAGGAGGATAAGTATCGCAGTGATGAAGGGAAGGCTTGGTTGTCAAGATGATTTATATTGGACAATACATCAATCATAATTCCTGTAGGGAAGTTGATGTTGTTGTCTTGTTGAAGATGTACATTAGGTTCTCTTGTAAAATTGTATTTGTTATAAATGTTCTTTTAATTTGTTCTTATATTTTTTATATTGTACATAGTCATTAAATGTTCTTTTTTTTTTTTTTTTTTTTTTTTATATTTTAAAAAATACGCAATGTTGACGCAGAGAGCACGCATAAAATACGCACAGTGAACGCATAGTGTACCCATATATAACGCATAGGATACGCATAACGTACGCACAATAAAATAATTAACACTTCCAGTACTCAAACTATACCCAGAAAATCATGTTTTATTAACTATTAATATAAAATCATACATTAAATTACTCTGCTCCAAAACACGCAATGTTCACGTAGATAATACTGAACACATCCAGGACGCATATTAAACCCTAAACTTATTTGCTTGGAGGTTTCATCTACTGCGAGACTGCGAGTTGGGTTGCTGTCTTCTCCGTCCGACCAGCGTACGCTTTAGTCTGAGCCTCCGAGGCTGCTGTCTCCTCCGACCTGCATCAGGTCATATAAAAGATTAGTAAGAACTCGTTTGTTTCCTATTTCTCTCAATCAGGATGGTCAAAAATAAGGATAAGGCTGCATCAGGTCATAGAAAAGATCCAGCATGGAAATATAGCACTCAGGTGGATGTAGGAGGAAGTGATAAAACATATGTCTATCTGAAATGCAATTACTGTGATAAAGTTGTGAAAGGTGGTGTGACTAGGATGAAGGAACACCTTTCAGGCTCTCACAAGAATGTTGCTCCATGCTCCAAAGTTCCTGATGCTGTAAGGGATGAGATAAAGTCATACATGAATAAGTCTACCACATCAAAACATCTTGCACAGAAGCAATTTGAAGATAGAGTTGATGCTGGATCTTACTACGGGAGTGAGCGCAGCGTTAGGGATTCATCTTCTTCTATGAAGCCCATTTCATCTAGGGGTGCTAGAGGGCCTATGGATCATTACATGGTTGACACATCAGAGGATAGGCCTTCTACTACACAGAAGATGGCTCCAGAAAATGCAAGAGAGGCGCGAAGAAGAGTGTGTAAGGATATAGGCAGATTTTTCTACGAAAATGCTATTCCATTTAATGTAGCAACATCACCTGCTTATTACAACATGATTCGTTCAGTTGGAGCATTTGGGAGAGGGTTCAAACCTCCAACCATGTATGATTTAAGAACATGGATTTTGAAGGAGGAGTTGGAAAGCACTGATAAAACCATTGAAGAAATTAAGAAGACTTGGGCCCAAACAGGAGTAACAATTATGTCAGATGGGTGGTCTGATATCAAACATAGAAGTCTGATCAACATCCTCATTAATAATCCTTATGGTACTGTGTTTTTAAGGTCAATTGAAGCATCTGACCAGGTCAAAGATGCTGAGTTCATATTTAGATTATTAGATAGCATTGTTGATGAGGTTGGAGAACATTTGGTTGTACAAATTGTGACGGATAATGCAAGTTCTTATAAGGCTGCAGGTAATAAACTTATGGAGAAGAGGAAACATTTGTATTGGACTCCATGTGCTGCACATTGCATAGATCTGATTCTTGAGAAGCTTGGGGATCTACCTCAACATAAAAATGCACTCACTAAAGCCAAAAAAATAACCAAGTTTATTTACAACCACTCTTGGGTTCTAGCTCTTATGAGAAAGTTTTCGAAGAAAGAAATTCTAAGGCCAGCCGCAACAAGATTTGCCACCGCATACTTGACCTTAGAGAGCATGCTGGATGCCAGACAACCTTTAGAGGCTATGTTCACATCTACACAGTGGTTGAGTTGTGCTTGGGCAAAGAAGGCTGAGGGAAAAGAGATTAGAAAGATTGTTTTAAATGACAGATTTTGGCAAAGTGTCTTATATGCAATTACAACTACTAGACCTTTGGTTCATGTTTTAAGGATGGTGGATGCTGAGAAGAAGCCTGCAATGGGTTTCATCTACAATGCTATGGATGAAGCCAAAGAGATGATTGCCTCCAACTTAGGAGGCAGTGAGGGAAGCTTTAGGGAAATTTGGAATATTATTGATGATAGGTGGGAACTACAGCTGCACCGACACTTGCATGCCGCTGGCTACTACCTAAACCCTCAGTATCAATATGCAGAGAACAAGTCTACAAACCCTGAAATAAAGTTGGGATTATATCATTGCATGGATCGTCTAATAAGTGATGCAACTGAAAGATCAAATGCTGACTTGCAATTGGTACCTTTTAGGAACAAAGAGGGTTTTTTTGGATTACAACAAGCAAAAGATACAATTACCAAACGATCTCCAGTTGAGTGGTGGATTCAATTTGGTGATGGGACTCCAGAATTACAGCGTTTTGCTGTGAAAGTTTTGGGCTTGACATGCTCTTCATCTGGCTGTGAAAGAAATTGGAGTACCTACAACCAAGTACATACAAAGAGGAGAAATCGCTTGTCGACATTGAGGATGAACTCACTGGTGTACATTATGTACAATAGGAGACTCAAAGATAGAAATTTGAAGAAAAAAGGATTAATGGATGATGAAGATCCTTTGCTTTGCGATGATGTGGCATCTGATGATGAGTGGTTTGTAGATGATGAAGTTGAAGTGATGCCGTCTGAATTACAAGATGAAGATTTAAATGTTGATTTCTTTGATGGTCTTAAAGCATCCACATCCACAACAACTCAAGAACAAATCAAAAAAGGTATATAAATAATATAGTTTTCTTTTCTTAGACTTTTATTAATGTATTACACTATTATTCATTATGATATTATTCAAAAATATTTAGGGAAGAGGAAGATAACTAATAATGAGGAAGAAGAAGCTGATTGGGAGATATTGGACTCTATAGGAGAAGGGGAAGAGGAGAGAGCAGCTCATCATAATGATGATTCAAATGAAGACCCCCTTAGTGATGACTGATGAGTGATAAGTGATGATAATGCTGATGACTAGTGAGTTCTTAACTTCTTATGTGATATGTTAATGTCATTGCTATTTATCTTGTGCATTTTTATGTTTTATATATTATTTACTCATTAGTATATAAAAAATTTATTATTTTATGTTTACGCAATTTTTTGATTTTGAGGCTTACGCCTCAAATCGCCTTGAGGCTTACGCCTCGCCTCACGAACGAAAAACGCCTCAATACCCGAATACGCAATTTTAAACCTTGGGTAAACCTAATTTTTACTAATCATTTTGAAAAAAAATTATGGTTTCTAACTTATATCTAACCTTTCTCCTTTCTAATATTTCAATCTAATAAGATCAACCCATCTAATGGGTGCAATTTCTACCCTTCATTGCCCATGTCCAAAGTGCTAATATATTATTAGCATTCTTTAATTCTAACTTTGGCCACATGTTCATCTTAACATTCTTAGCCCAATTACCCTTACCTTAGCTATCAATTACTTGTTTATTGCTCTACACTTGGATCCATATCATTATCATCATCTAGCCTTATCCCAACTAAGTGGGATTAGCTTGATGAAGCCTCTTTTTTATTCATTCTCGTGGATTGTTGTCTAAGGAGTTAAACCTGTTATTCATAAATTATTTTGAACATTTTTATCCATTATCTTAAGCCTGTCCCTTCTCCTTAATCCTCCAACACAAACTTTATGTACTTGTTTAGTGGATGCACATGTCCAAATCCAATAAGTTTATCTTGAGTGGATGTTGCTCTTTTTTTTTTTCCTTAATTTAATGTTCGTTATTTTATATTTCATAGTTTTCCTACAAATTGATTCCATGCTCAACATAGCTATTAACTAATTTTTTATTGGTCAAAATTTAGATTCATATAAATCATCAGCCTAATTATTGTTTTATAATAATTTTTTCATGATATCCTCTGGTTTAATAATATTAACGAGGCACTTTTTCATTTCAACTATCTAGCCATAATTTTAAAAGTTATATTCTCATCTATATCCACAGTTTTTATATAATAAATTCAAGATACTTGCACCTATCACATTCAGGTTTCACTTTGTCATCATGCTATTGAATGGTAAATGTTAATATTACTTCCACTAAAATTACATAACATATACTCAATAATTGTTCCACTAATTTTAAATAGTTTTTCTTCTGAATATTTTCTCTGTTGTTTTAAATTCAACTTATTTCAAAAGTTTTCTCTCCAATTGGATTATCTGCAACTGCAAAAAACATAAACCAAATATCTCATTTTGGATATCCTTTGTAAGAACCTTTATAATAAGTATAAAAAGATATGGACTTAACATTACTTTTTGATTTAATTTTATTGTAATTAGAAACTCTTTGGCCACCATACAATTACTTATAATACTAGTTAGTGTTTTATTATGCAGATTTATAATAATTTCAATATACATTTGATATGAACATTTTTTCTGAAGTTGCATTAAATCAATCTTGTGAGACTTGATCACCTTTTTAATATTAATAAAAATCATATAATGGTAAGTCTTTTGCACTCTATGCTTTTTCATTACTTGTTTGAACTTAAAAACTACTTCCATAGTAATTTGTTTTGGGAATGAAACTATTAAATTGATAGAAGTCGCCTAAGAGAAACTTCTTATATATTAAATAACATATTTTTAGGTTAATGCCTGTAGTCGACTGTCAAGTTAATCAAATCATATTTCAAATCCGGATCAGGTTCAATAAGGTTGTACCACTTGACCAATTTACTAAATCCTTAAGTCACCTAAGAGAAACTTCTTGCCAAAGTCGCCTATATCTACTCGCCTTTATGTTAAAGTCATCAAGCAAAAGGGGCAACATGCCTATGAAATTCAATAATTGAAGTGATCAATTTGTCAAAAGAACTCGTCAAAGACAACCGTTGATAGAAGTTGTTAGAAGAAATTGAAGATGTTGATAGAAGTTGTCAGTGGAAATTAAAGATGTTGATAGAAGTTGTCCTCAACTTGGAACTCATTAAGAGTTTGCTCAAGTTTAAAATAATTGTTAGCCAAGTTTAAAGTAACCTATATGTACTCGCGTTTATGTTGAAGTCACCAAACAAAAGGCCCAACTTGTCTATGAAATTCAATAATTGAAGTGATCAATTTGTCAAAAGAACTTGCCAAAGAGAATCGTTGATAGAAGTTGTCAGTGGAAGTTATATTCAAGAATTTGTCCTCAACCAGGAACTCATTAAGAGTTTGCTCAAGTTTCAAATAAATGTTAGCCAATTAGATTTATTCATTGTATAATAAGTATTATTAAGCATTGCTATAACAGTTTACTTGTATCATTTGATTATAGCCATTCTTGAAGCACTCAAAGTTGACATAAACTTATAATTAAGCGGGCAGAAGATGAGCTCAACACATTCTTATAGGCTCATGTCATATCAGTCTTGTACTTTGTGAACTAAATATAATAAGATCCTCAAAGTTTCTAACTTTCTATTTCTAGCTTTTTCTTTATCTCTCTTCTTTGTCTTTATGGCTTGATATATGCTTTGTTAACGAGGTTTTAGTGTCACATAAGAGGATATTTAGATCTAGCATAATCCTTAAAAGTATACTGAGTGTGGAGGTATTATGAACAAGATGCCAACTATTGTCAAGCCATGGAGTATCTTGATGATATGGAAAGATCTTAACAAGTTAAACAATAAGGTTTCGTGACTAATGGTCAGCTTAATCAGATGGATGATCATTGACACGAATGATCAAGACAATCCTTAAGCGGTTTCCAAAATTTGCTCATGCAGAGTCTCCGATGGAACAATAATCTTCTGATTCTCTTATCCACTAATGATAATTTAATCTCAGGGCACTCACTTGTTCTCTAGCAATTGATGGACTTTCGTCATGGAAGAAAGTAATGTTGAGTTATCACTTTCTTGTCATCTTGTGAGGTGCCAATCTCAATCTTTAAATTCATTTTCCATTGAAATTGATGTGGTTCAACCTCCAAAGTTCATATTTCCTACCTATACTTGTTGTCGATTGTGTCATCTAGTTCGAGTTGGCCACTTTTCTCCTTAATATCAATGCTGATCTCAAGTACCGAATACATTTTTCTAATTTTAAGGTGGCGCCATTAAGATGGTTCTCGCATTTCTTGTTGGGGAGTATTACCTCCTACTTTGTGTTTGAGCATCAATTCGTGACTCAATTCGTCATTGTTTAAAAGCCATTGAACTCAATTTTTTGAATATGAGAAAAGATTAAACCATTATGGCAAGTCACTTAGAAATTCCATAATGAGAAAATATTTGGAATCAACAATGGCCCAAGCCTAGGGGTGGAACCGAGTCAAGCTGACTCGTGAACCGGCTCGAGCTCGACTTGTTAACGAGCTTGCGAGCCGAACTTATCTAGCTTCGAGCTCGAGTAGGTTTTTTGAGCTTGTTGGCTTATTGAGCTTAAGATTAATCCTAAGGATGCTCGCTTGACTACTCATCGAGCAACTCGATTAGCGCAGGCGAAGCGCAAAAGGCGCGGGGCCGCAGGAGAAACTCAAAAGCGGGCGTGTGCGATCACGAAAGACGGATCGGCGGAGTGCGATCTCTGAAGACATACCGCGTTAACGAGCTCGCGAGCCGCTCGTCAAGCTTGGGTCACTGAGACGAATCAAGCTCTAGCTCGACTTTTGAACTTGGCTCGAGTTTGTGCTTGGGATTTGTCTCTCGAGTCGAGCTCGACTCGACTCGTTTGTACTCCCACCCAAGCCACATTGACTCAAGGGTTTCGAGAGGTTCCATTTAGGTATGGGCTCAATCTGTAGCAGTTGAGAATATTGGTAGAGTTGCTTGAATCTTCTAACAATCATATTAATGCAGAAAAGTATAATCATGTATCTCATCCTCTTTGCCACGTGAGTATGGCTCCATGGAAAAATTGTGATGACCTTGATACAATTACATCAGGTCGGCCAATAATCTGTTAAATAAATAATAACAACATCACCAACAACGATTCTAGAATCATGACCTCCTCCCGGATATGTGAGATCAAAACTATGATACTGATAGGTAGACGCTTCTGCCATCTTGTCATTACCCAACTTTCACTCTGTGTTTCTTGTATAGAAATCATGGATGCGATTCACGTTAAATAATATTTTTGGTTTGCAACCCTAATGAAGCAAGACTGGATGCTTGAGATTCATCAAAATATTGTTTATTTCTGAAAACCATGGGCATGGCATGGAGGATTGTCAGCATCTCTATTATTTGGTTAAAGAGCAAATTTGTGTAGAAAAGTTGAAAGAATTTATCCTAACTAAAACTAAAGGACAACCCGAGATGGGGCCTTCTAAGAATAATGGAAAGAGCTTGTCTTGATGCATGTGATACACAGAGGAGTGGTGTAGCAATTCTTGGAGTTGGAACTGAAGCATCATGTCAAGTGACTTTGATTGAGAGAGGTGCATGCTATCTCATTGTCAAGAACATTGATGGAGGTGGCGCCAACTACCTTCATTAACAATGGTAAGCCTACAAATGACAATCCATGCATTGATGTGATTATTGTTGCGGTGCTCATCGTAAACTTTTAAATTGACAATATTCTTATAGACATTAAAATCTAAGGAATGTTATCATTAGAAGTATCCTTGGAAGCATGAACCATAACTGTTTAAGTTTGGTATCTTTTACATGCTTGCTTTATGATTTCTCTTTTGAATATTGGGAAACGGTATGAAAATGATTGCACTGCTGATCATTTGGGGGAAGGGAGTCGACAATTTGCATCAATGGTTGATTTCATCACAGTTGACACCCTAACGACTTACAATGAAATATTTATTAGTGTGCTTCTCAATACTTTTAAGTTCATAGCATTAACATATCATGTTGCTATAATATTTCCAGCAAGAGGATGCACAATCATTGTTTGCAGAAAATTGTTGCATTTCTAGTGGTGCTACTTGGAGGCAAGGGTGGATCCAGCTTCTTTTTTCAGGGTGGGTAAAATTTTAGTTAATTAAAGTATTAAATAACAACAACGATAATAATAATAAATAATAATATTAATAATGAATAGTAATAATAATAAAATAATTTTTTTTTTAAATTTAACCAATATAATGCTATCAAGTTTGTAAGAGAAATTTTTTATCATTTATCTTCTAATATAATGTTTATTTTAGTAATATAAATTGGAGTAATCATACTTGCCATTACCTATATTTTATAATTTATTTACCTTTCTATCTATCCATGCTCTCTATGAAGCCTTCGCCTGCCAAGGGTTTACTTTTTCCCGTCATCATTTATTCTTCTGCTTGAAGCTGCTTCTTCGCCTCCTTCGACGATGTTGTTTTGCTGGGATCGGAAGTAATGACTGGAGGTCGTGCGAACCATCTTTCTCCAATTTCCTGCGCTTCTTCACCCAAATCCTGTATATCTGCCGTCACTGAAGAGGTTTTTTTCCTCTTCAAATATGGGCAAAATAAGGTAGAAGAGGAAAAATTATCTATAAATAACCTTTATAATTTAGTAAATTCACAATTTCCAGGGTGTCCACCCTCAACAAAGCCTGGTTCTGCCTCTGCTTGGAGGGGATGGGAATTATCTAGGAGTAGGTTTTGTGTTTTTGTTTAGAGAGTCATTGGACACAATAACTCCAAAGCAATTAAGGAAGTTGTTTTATTAGAAAGATAACCCAACACATATACTTAGAATTACCGCATAATTTGATCCGAGGTAGATGGATGAACTTGTTAATGCTATTTGTTTCTAACCATGATTCTGAAATGTCAGTGGTCAATATCAATGTTGCATGTCTCAAATTCAACATTTACAAATTAATAAGCTAATGAAACAATGAATTTGCCAAGCCATCGTAATATCAATTGAATCAAATTCTTTGTGAATTTTACAAGCTATTGGAGGTTTTTTTTTTTTTTTTTGTGATAGGTATAGTGTACCCTGATTGAATTTCAAATCTAGTGATGAATCAAAAGTCAAGGGGAAAGCAGAGAATTTGCATAGATTTTACGAACTTGAACTAGGCATGTTTAAAGGACAATTATCCATTCCCACAAAATTACAAGTTAGTTGAGTCGACAGTTGGCTTTCAATAATAAGTTTTCTTAATGCCTTCTATGATTATCTTCAAATAAAAATGTTTTGTGCACATTGCCAGAAAACAATTTTCATCACTAGCAACTTATTATATGGCTACAATGCCATGTCATTTTGATTTTGGAGCAACTTACCAACGAATTATGGATTATCTTCAAAGATTAGAAAGATCGAATTATTTAAGTTTATATTAATATTTTATTAAGAGCAGAAGTCCAGCCCAACACATTCTAGATTTGCAGAAGCATTCATAATTTTGAATAAGTATAATGACTAATAAGCATCTCAATCCATAGAAACGTCCCTAGGTGTTTTGTAGCAGTAAATTTTTTTGTTTCTTACTTGTAAGGGCATCAAAATAAACCGAGACAAAGCCAAAGCTATTTTAGTGTTGCCACCACCAAAAACAACTTAAGAGCTTCAATGCACTAACAAGGTGAGTTGTATCACAGTCGCAATTTTGGCTCAGTGGAAAGATAAGATTAGTCCAATGGGATTAGGATACTTATGTCCCTGTCTTTGTTCTTCTGATTTTCTAAGCAAGAGCTTAGAGAAGTTCAAGATAGGAATGACGTCAAGTAGGATTTGGTTTAGTTTGATTATATACTTGTTTAGTCTTTCTAAAACTCCACTTGCTTCAGTCCTATACCCATGTAGGAAGAATTGGGTAGAAGACAATTTGGTTGTTGATCAAATATGGATTGTTATTATTTCTACTTCTTAAACTATACATTTACTTTTCACATAATATTGAAAGCAACATCTATTAATGAGTGATTATATAATAATAGTTATCATGAGATTTGCAAGACATGTTGAAGGTGAATTCGTTAGGTTGTCTAGCATATTTTCAATATAAGCATGTTTTCATTAGTCTTGGCGCAATTACAAATTTTCACTGAACCCTAAACATCTAATTAACATGGAACCCTTCTGGAATGTTTAGATATGTTGAAATACATAGTTATATCTTCGAAGGGGTACTGTTACTTTGAGTATCTTTTAGTTTTCATGGCTTATAGTTGAATCTAAGTGGTTTAGAGCTTTCTCGTTGATTATCAGTTAAACTATTAGCAAATTCCTGTTTGACCTGACCACATTCCAAGGTTATTTTGACTTGAAGCCTTAATGCTTCTCATTTTAGGATAATGCAGGAGGAGTTTGATACTTATGATCACAATGTTCATTGGTTTTTAAAATTACAATTTCTCAAAAAGAGATCTAAGATTATTGAGATCGTTGCAGCAAAGGATGTAATTTTTGCCCTTGCTCAGTCTGGTCTCTGTGCAGCCTTTAGTCGTAGTAAGTTAGTTCTTCAGATTATCTTCATTTGTCACTTCTGTTTTGCTTTATTTCTGATTGAAGTCTTCTGCGTTTTTGTTTTCAGCAACAAACAAACGTATATGCTTCTTGAATATAAGTCCTGATGAAGTAATTAGGAGCCTCTTCTATAACAAGAACAATGAATCGCTAATCACAGTATCAGTTTATGCATCCGACCACTTCAGTTCCTTAAAATGCCGGACAACTCCGATAGAGTAAGAAACTTGATCTTTTGTTAATTGCTCAAATTATTATGTTCTTATCTTAATGATTTTGTTTTCCGTCCCTTGGAAGCATTGTTGATTTTGGTATGTAAGTGCATTACTGTTCAAAATGTTTATATATAGTTTGCTTATAGAATTTCAAAAATAAATATGTTGGAGAAAGTACTTGATGAGGACATCAGCAGGAGATTATGATGCATCTTCAAGAGAAGGTATCGAAGATCGATGGCTACGATTAGGAGTCTTTATTTGTGATGCATTTTATGTATTTTTTTTATTTATATTCTAGTTTTTATCATTGTACCCCTGAGAGGGACCCCCCACCTGCCAGCCCTACTCGAACCAAAGCCCCAAACCGACCCCCTCCATAGTTGTCGGCCCCTCCCTAGCCCAACACTAGCCGCCGGCCAAGCCAAAGCCCCAATTGCCTTGATTCCAATTTCCAATCGTCCCTTTAATGCTTTCCTAATTTAGAACATTCTAATAAATTGGCAAGCTTAACAATTTTATTAATTTCTTGCAATTTCTTTTTGTTTCACATCAGTACTGATTTGTTTCTTTGGACTTCTCAAGTCCTTTCACAAATTCTTTTATTTTTTATTTTTAATTATTTTGATGAATATTTTATCAGTGGGAGAAATTTGCTGAATTAGGAACAAGAATTCTTAAATTTTGATATGCTTTCACTTTTCTTTTTAATTAGTAATGAATCTTCTTGGTCGTGAACTTATTGCGTCCATGACAATATTTTTTTAATAATTGCATTCTCGCAGATACATAAGGAGGAATCAACTTGATGCAGGATACCCACTTTTTGAGACCGAGTCTCTCAAATGGCCTGGTTTTGTTGAATTTGATGATGTCAATGGCAAAGTACTTACTTACTCAGCTCAGGATGGGTAAACTTTATCCTTTAGTGAATTAATCTTTTTTAGTTAAGTTGGTTGAGTAATTAGTCTGAATATGTGTGCTCATTCACAGAATATACAAGGTCTTTGACCTAAAGAACTACTCCTTTTTATACTCAATATCTGATAAGAATGTACAAGAAATTAAGATCAGGTTTGATTCCTCCATCCAACATCTATTGCAGATTCGCTATCCTTTCAAGAATATACTATTTGACATCCTATGATTTTTATAATTTTTTATCACAGTC
This sequence comes from Dendrobium huoshanense, assembly GCA_016618105.1. NCBI lineage: Eukaryota > Viridiplantae > Streptophyta > Magnoliopsida > Asparagales > Orchidaceae > Dendrobium > Dendrobium huoshanense. The sequence goes on along the minus strand of CM028350.1, from coordinate 30,122,261 downwards.
CAGGAATCATGCTGTTAATATATCATAGAACTCCTGGTTATGTTCCATTAAAGATACTCTCAATTGAAGATGGTACTATTTTAAAGTCTTTCAATCACTTATTACACCGCAACAAAAAAGTTGACTTCATTGAGCAATTCAATGAGAAACTTCTGGTGAAACAAGAAAATGAAAATCTTCAGATACTTGATGTAGGGAATTTGCAATCATGTCCTCATATTTTGCAGAATATGCAACTGTCTTCATATCTAACTTCCAATATTTGAACAGGTTAGAAATTCAGAATTAACTGAGGTTGGCAAGACACAATTTATGACACCTTCTGCGTTCATCTTCCTGTACGAGAATCATCTTTTCTTGACATTCAGAAACAGAACAGTTGCTGTGTGGAACTTTAGGGGAGTACTGGTCACCTCTTTCGAAGACCACTTGTTGTGGCATCCTGATTGCAACACAAACAACATTTATATTACCAGTGACCAGGATTTGATAATTTCCTACTGTAAATCAGAAGAACGATGCGAGGATGTAGGTAATGGTAATGCTCAAATTTCTGATTTTTTTCCTTGCGTGTTGCATATTCTTTCAAATATGAATAAAACAATCTTTCTTGGCTTTTTTTTTTTTAATAAATAAAAGAGATTGTATACCGTGAGGTAGCGGTGTCAATTTTGGGTTATGGGTTGGGTTCGGGTTGAACCTGAAACTAACCCGGCACTATTCGGGTTCGGGCGATCCGATCCGTTTTTGCAAACGGATCGATTTTCTGGAGGTTTTGGGTCAACCTGACCTGACCTACGGACACAACAACTGACACGGAACTGCCCGGCGGCAGCAGTGGGCTGGCAGCAACGGAAACCGGCGGAAGCGGGACGCGCGACGCGGAACTGAAGCAGAAGTTGGATGCGCGATGTAGCAGCGGAAGTGGGACTCGACGCAACGCGACACTGGCTAGGGACTCTACGTGACGCGACACGGTCGGGCAACCGGGGCAAGCGGGCGAGGGGCAGGCAGGGCAGCCAGGGAAAGCGGGGCAGGCAAGGCGGGGTCATTCCGGGCAGACGGGTTTATGTGTCATTCTAGGTCATTTCGGGTCATTCACGGGTTCCCGAGTCTACCCAAACCCGACCCCATTTTTCAAACGGGTTGGTTTTCCGGACCCAAACCCGACCTGCTTTGGATTTGGGTCAACCCAAACTCAAAATTTTTGGGTCGGATCCAATATTGACAACCCTACCGTGAGGTTCATAATATTGAAAAGTTTAAAACATTTTGTGTATCTCCCCTCTATGAAAGTAGCGGACCGGGAATCTAAAAACTTTTTTTTTCTTTCTCAGCTTCTACTGTTGGATCCATCAACATGAGCAATATTCTTACTGGGAAGTGCATTGCCAAAATATGTGCAAATGACCCTTCAATCCAGATAAGTCCTCGTAGAAGAGGAGATAGTGGTAGATCTTCGATAAGGAGTACTGTTCGCGAAGCCCTTGAAGATGTTACAGCGTTGTTCTATGATGAGGATAGAAATGAGATATACACTGGAAACAAACAAGGCTTGATACATGTCTGGTCAAGTTAGCTTCATGATTTTCATTCTGATATGAGATCAGTTCATTTACATGTAAGATTTGTGGCATTCTTTCTTAGAGGCAGTACGGTATGTACAATTGTTATTTTAACTCACTCACTAACCTTATTTATGTGCATTATTAATGCATTATTGGCTAAGTAATGCCTTGTATGGTAGCAGAAGTTTTAGTTTAATGATGTTTCCTTATTTGTTAGTTCTGCTAGAAGTTCTAATGTGGCTGTACTTTTTCAATTTATATAAGTTTTCATATATATATATATATATATATATATATATATATATATATATACACACAGTTGATTGCAAGAAGGATAAACTTAAATTTTTTATGCAGAAATATTTTGGCCACTAAACTTGTTATGAAAGCTGGAAACATTAAGGATTTTTTTTTCATTTTTTTAGATAATATATTTTGTCAGATCTATCCCACCTTAAAAATAGATAAAGAAATTTAAAAAGACTTGATTAATTTGTAATAGAAAATAATAGAGAAAAAATAATTCATATAACCAATCTTATGTAGTAGAGAAATTATTCTGTGGAGATAAAATGCTGAACATCGTCCAAAGATTAATCAGAATGAATCATATCAACGGTATCGAGTTGCAGTACCGAGCAAAAAAGTGATATGTTGCATTTTAGTTGATCTTTGGATGTCGGAGATGTCGAATGGCGTCCGCACAAAATAATTAATCCATGTAGGGAGATAAAAACCTGGATGCTAATTTTATTGTTGTATGATATAAAACTACATTAGAAATATGAAAACAATGCAAAAGCACACGAAGGGGAAAACAAAGGGCAAACCATGCAGAAATGAGCTGTATATTAATGTTGACAAACTAAGAATATCATTAAAATCATTAAAAAAAAACAAAACATTCTCCATAAATTTCTTCCTAGTATATGGCGATTACAAATAAAAGTTGGCCAACTAATACAACTTTTTCTCCCTCAATAACTTACAATACCTACAAATCGCTACAATATGTCAATCCATACAACAACAAAGGCAGAGGGAGGAAGAAAAATACAAGACAGATAAATAGGCAATAGATCTACAATTTGGTCATAAAACTTGTATGATTAAAAATACATGAGGTGCTGGGCAGCAGCCAAGTTCTGAAAGCCACCATCATAGATGGCCTGGCTAGCTCCAGCTCCTAATGGCAAGCCTGCTTGCTTGGCCTGGCCAGGCATTAGTGCCTGGCCTACGCCCATCTTGCTGAGTGCCAATGCCCTTTCATATGAAAGCAGGTCTGCGGCTGATAGTGTAGTGAATGGGGCTGCAGAAGGAGCGGGAAGAGGCTTGGAGACTGTTCCAGGCGGTGTGGGCTTGCTTCCCCATGAGCACTGCAACAAAGCAATAGATAAATACTGGTTCCACAACCATTGATCAATTCAAGAGTCGGTTTTTGGAGCTAAAAACTTCATAGAATTCTTAATTAAAAAAAATATCAGAATGCTGTTAAAAATATAGTGATAAAATTATTGCTCACTAACGCTAGTTTTGTAATTCAGAAATGCATTTTTTTAAACATTTCTAATAACTATTTCATCATTTAGATAAATCATGCCAGTACTTTGAGCATGTTTTTTATATTTTTGACAAGAATATATAATGATTAGTAATACCACTTCCAACTTTGACAAGCACTTTGTAGAATTTGTCAAACCAAGCTCATATACTTCTTGAGGCAATAATGGCCTTCATAAATAGGCATGTATTTCTCGCTCAAGCTCATCCAAGTTGCTCCAGAAATATGTGGGCTCTGAAAATTTGCGCCTTGGACTCTCCGCGCTTCTTTATTAAAGGGCAGAGTTTTAACTAGTTTAAGTTATGGGGTAAAAATTTAAAAGGAAAGTTAGATTTTAAATAAGACATTACTTGGATATTTCGCTCTCATTTTGCGAGGACTTCATAATCTAAGTTCTGATTCCCTACAGGCGCAACCCCTATAGTTAATTAAGGCTAGTCGTTAATAGGTTGTAATAATTACCTAACATATAATAGAAAACGATTTTAGGGTTCGAATTTGGTTTTGGATTTTGGAGTCTATGATTTGAAATTTATGTGTTAGGGGAATGATGACGGGCACGATCAAAATCTCATGGTTCCAGCATCCTGGATTGTGTCATGATCCCAAGTCTACTTACTCAAAAAAGGTAGTTGACACAACTTGAGAGAAGGAACCTTGTCAAAAACCATAGATTATTTTGTCCAAGGATACCTTATAGGCCTAAGGTGAATTTTTGTCAAAGGGAGTAAACTCAAGTAAACCTTAGCTAACAGAAGGTTTTATATCTTATAGAATGCGTCCTATAATTCATTACTCAAGCGGCTTTTAAACATTAGGGAACATTCGAACTTGGTCGTGACCGTAATATAGTGATGCTATTTTGCGATAAAACCACCGAGTCAAAGGGCACATGCCACATCTCTGTTGGCGAGAAATCAATTGAGAATGAATTGTAGTAATACATTCAACAAGACATCTTGATGGGGACATCAACTCGTGGAAGGTTTATCAGAGGCATAGCCGCCGATCTACAGCCACAATCGAGTCCTTATATTTCTGAGTATTTATGTTATTCATGTATTTTTCTATTTGCATGTGTCATGTATTTGTTTTTATTATTTTTCCTATTGTACCCTTTTAGTGGGGAATGTCGTATGTAAGCCTAAAGGGAAAGATTGTCTTTTTCTTTTCTTGAGTCAGTGTACTTGGCTATTTATAGCCTCATGCCTTGTGTTTTGAAGTAATGAATGTTAATGAGAATTTTCCTACACTTGTTCTTGAAGCTTAAGAGAGAGTTAGAAAGCTTGGTGGAGCCTAGGATAGGCCACCCATCGTACCCAACAGTCACCACTGGTGGCTCTTGGTTCTCCTTCCCTTTCTCCTCCCTTCCCCTTCCCACCACCACCGGCCACCCTTTTCTCCACACCCGAGCCTTCATCCCCACTCAAAACCCTCGGCCCCATCCCCTACCCGAGCCCCTTGGCCGCCAGCCCCAATTCCCCTAGCCACCGTGATGTGATGCATGGATGGAGTTACACAAAATTTAAAAGAGAATTAAATTCTAGCTCAACCAATTATATCAACATGCATCAAAGTCAAGGCAATTATAAATCATTCGCAGCGTTCGATATGCTAGGCAAAGAAATACAACAAGAAAGCCAAGTCTTTAAGCAATTGCAAACGAGAACATAACACAAAAGCTAGTAAATAAAAATTCCCAAGATTAATACCAAGTTGTTCACACTTTGGGACCGTCGGCACTCTCTTCCTACGAAGACTACGTTGAGCGGCGGAAGATTGTCCAAGCGAGCAAGGAGGTTGCCACTAAGATGAAAGCACCAACGAACGTCGCCATGGAAGAGGATCTCGGAGGTGGAGGAGGCACGGTAGATCGTCCTTCGATACGCCAAGTATAGACGGAGAAGTGTTCGTCAATTGATTCTATGAGCGTCGGCATAATGCGGGCTAGATAATCTTCGACGGTATCGTCGAAATCAAATCCGACGTCGAAGAATTGGGAACGGAGGATGTCGACCCTTCCGTTGTCGTCGTACTCAAAGCCGTAATTCCACTCTTGCTCGTCCATGCATCCTTGGATTGGATCCGGATGGTCGCCGCAAGCAAAATCTTCCAAGGAGGGAAGGTGGGCCGGCGGCTTGGCAAGGAGGGAGGGGAGCCGGCGGTAGAGCAATGGAGGGGGCTGGTTATGTGAGATCAATCTGAAATTAGATCTCAGTTTTAGTGAAATTAGGAGGGAGGGAATTAGGGGTTTGAATTTCCAATTAATGTCATTAAGGCATTAATTGAAAATTTCAATTAGGGAGAGATTCTAGGCTAGAAAACTGAAATTATTTTCAGTTTTAAGAAAGTGGAGGGAAGGTTTTAATCCTAATTTGAATTTCAAATAGGATTAAAGGGGGCTAATGGAGCATTGATTGGATTTCCCCATAGGGAGGCCGGCGGCTTGCTTGGGGAGAGAGGGGAAAACCGTGGGAAGGAGGGGGGGTTTAATGCGAAATTTGATGACGTGGCAAAGCAAATAAAACTCCAAATTAATTAGATTTGAAATAATTTTCTCTTGAATAGTTTCCAAATTTGGATTTCCAAATTAGGAAATAATTCAAATTTTGAAATTTCAAATCTCAAACTTGAGGTTGGGGAAACTAAGGTGTGATACCTATGGGATGAGGCGTATGAGGGGTTTGGCCGGCAAGGTGGGGGGCGGCGGGATGGGGCTAGGCCGGCGGTGGGGGAACTCCCTTGGGCCGGAGGCAAGAGCAAAGGGAGAGAGACTTTTTTTTGGGGAATTCTCTAGTGGGGAAAATATCATGTAGAAAACAAATAAATAAAACAAGATGACTAGAGAACTCACTAAGAGATCTCAAGGGGAAGAACTCACCAAGAGATCTTTCTTGCACTCACCAAGAGAACAATATGGAGGAAATTTTCATTCAATAAGCAATAATCCAATACAAGATACAACGGCCATCTAAATAGGCCCAACAGAAAAATATAATGCGCAAAGTCTAAAATGCCCCCTTGGGGCTACACAAGCAACTATTACCCTCAGGGGTAAAAATGGAAACTACGAAAATACAATCATAAAATGAAAACTGAAAAATACAAATGAGATCAAAAATAAAGGCTAGCAATCTCGGCCGTCGATCTCCGTGGTCGTCTCTGATAAGCGCGCCGAAATCTCCTATCGATGACCTCATCACACCGACCAGCCCCTTCCATCCCCTCCCTTGTGTTCCCCCTTCATTGCTTGTGATGACACTTGCCATTTGGGATGCTCCTAAATTAGGAAACTCCTTTAGTTCAAATCCAAATTAATTTGAATTTGAATTATTTCAAATTTCATAATTTATGAATTCTATTTTTGGAAAGTTTCCTAATTAAAACTTATTTGAATTTAAAATTTAAATAGGATTTTAAAAGCCCTTTCCTAATATTCAAACCAAATCAAGTAACATTAATTGCTCTCCACAAATCCCTCTGCCACCCCCCCCCCCCCCCCCCCCCCCCCCCCCGACTTGGATTAGGAAATATTTCCTAAAGCCCCTCCTTGCTTTAGGTAATAATTCCAATCTCCCCCAGTTCTCTCTTGGCCGAATTTCCCCTTCCTCCTATTTAATTTCTTCCCATAAGTGGACCTCTCTTTTGGGAAGCCAATTAAATCCCTACCTCCTCTACAAACCGCCGGTCCCTCTCTCCTACTCGCCCCTCTCTCTCTCTTTAATACTTCACTTGAATTGAGGCTAAAGTTCTCTCTCCAATTTCCCTACCTACTACACTTAGAAAATCTGAAATTTCTCTCAGATTTTGAGCCCTGAAACTGTTTTCAGATTTTTGGGAAGGGAACTTGGGGATTATTTCCTCTCCACGTGCAAGAGAAACTTCTTTCTCTTCGGCGACATTCGAGAACATTAGCAAGACGGAAGGAGAGTTATTCCTTAGCCCCCATGAATGGCGGATCCAGCTACTGAGTACGGCCTGACTTGGGACAAGGACGGTTTCACCGATATCCTATGATCAACTTTCTTCAACGTGAACCCCAGGATTGATCATACCGTCGAGGACTATTTGGAGCGCGTTCTGGACACCTTAGTGGAAGCCATTGACGAGCACTTCGAAGGCATCGAGTGGAGGATCTCCACTACCTCTTGACGAGAGGTTATCCTTTCTCCTTTTCATTATATGTCTTAGTCTAACTGGATCTTGTGCTTGATTGTAGTCACAAAGGACGACTCTCTCCGCTACTGCTAAGCTTAGTAAACGTAGGGTTTTTGAGCGCGCATTTATGCTTACTAATTCTTGTTGTTAGACTAGGAATTTCTTTGAAACTATTATTTGACATTGTGTTGTTTTCTTAATTTATTTTGAAGGCTTCAAATCTCTTGCTACGGAATTTGGGCTAAGCGGGCGTGACCCCTATTTGTTTTGATTCATTATTTTAAATTGCTAGTAGTTTTGTTCTATGATTATTCTAATCAAGAGTTGAGCAAAATCCAACTAAACTAATAGCATTTCACATTTAGTCATGCATCATCTGGTATCAGAGCATGGTATGCTCTTGCATGTTTTAGGATTCCTGGTAGTTTTCTTTTCTGCATTTAAATTTACTCTGGTGTCATCTAAAAATTTGCTAGAATACTACCTAGGGTGTTACCTAACCATTGTTTTTAATTTCTGCATGCATATCAATGTTAAATTAATTTTACAACTCATCTTATGCTTGCTGTCCAGTAAAATCTGCACCATTTAGTGAGTTGTAGGTTCATCTTTTAGTCGTCTAAGTGTTGCCCTTCACTTACCCACCTCATTAATTGCTTAGGGAACCTTAGCACCTTTATGTGTTGTCCACGTGTTTTTAGCACCATCTGGTGTCATTTTAGTGTGTTTTTCTTAGTGGTTAGCTGCTGTCCTCTCTTTAGAACCCCTCCTAGGTCTCCCATAGTGTATAGGAATGGACCCGGAACAATTAGGAAGGACCTTAGACCTCTTTGGTAGGTCAAATGAACACCATAAGCCAGCTGTTGAAGGAAAACTAAGCCGACCTAGCTGAACTTCGTAGGCACACCACTGAGAGATTTGACACGTTGGAGCGAGCTAGAGAAAACCCGACTCCCTACACTCCATCTAGACACCTTCTATGTATGGGGATAAGATCTACCCGGATGAGAGGCCACATCGTGCCAATCATCGAGCCCCTTACCACGGACATGACCCGCGTCATGATCTAGATTGGGATGAAAGGCAACATCGTACCAATCATTGAGCACTTTACCACGGACATGATCCACGTCATGATTCTGATGCACCACTTATGAAGAACATTAAAGTTGATGCTTCTACCTTTGATGGCACTCTCGATCCCCAGCTCTTCCTGGACTGGGTCAAAGGTATGGACAATTTCTTTAAGTGGTATGACATCTCTGAGGTTAGGAAAGTCAGCTTTGCAGAGATGAAGCTCACGAGTAGGGCGAGTCAGTTTTGTGCCAACTTAGAGAGCCTTAGGGAAGCTAGGAATGAGTACTCGATTGTTGATTGGTCGTCCATGAAGCGGGAAGAAAAAGGCAGCATTAAGGCACGGTTGAACCCCCACCTGAACAGCCAAAATTTTTTAGAAAGCCAAGGGACAACAACAGGAATCGAACAACTAAAGCAAGGGAAACCGGGAAAGCCAGGGAGCAGGAACTGAACAGCTAAGGCAGCCAACCCAAATTTTAGACCTAACTAACTTAAAATGAAAGACAATGACTATTAGTGAATGATAGGAATGACAAGATGCTGTTTATACCAAACTTACAATTGAAACATTCAATTTTAGAAGGGAGGCGTCAAATTCCTAAATTTGAGTAAGAGAATGACATTACAATACCACTAACAAGGAGTAAATAATGAAGGCAATGGCAAAAGTAATGTCGGATGTCAAGTATTACATGCCATTAATTCAGCAACCCTGGTAACCGTCTTCAAGCTGAGATAATATAATATACAATGAGTTGGATAAAGCATTGTAGTTTTAATAAAATGATTTTTTGATCATAAATTTACTAAAAATGGGGGAAACAAATAACAAATTGGAATGAATAATGATTTGCAAAGGATGTATAATACAAATTAAGAAAAATCAACAATGATAATATGTGACAAAGGAGACATACTGATGGGGACATCAGATCGTGGAAGGTCTATTAGAGACGTAGCCGCCGATCTACAGCCACGATTGAGTTATTGTATTTCTGATTTATTTTATGTATTTTGTTATTTATGATGTCATATAATATTTGCTTTATTAGTTTCATGTTATACCCTTTTATTAAGGGAGGTCATATGTAAACCCTAGGGGCATTATCGTCCTGTTATGTTTTGAGTCATTGTAAGAGGCTATTTATAGCCTCATCGTTCTTCTTTTCAAGTTAATGAATGAATGAAAAAGTTTTATTCCCTTTTGATTTCTTTGTGAGATCGTATGAGCGTTTGAGAGAGAAATCCTTAGGAGAGGGAGATCGGATCACCCACCAACCATGGAGACGGCTGGGTTCATGCTCCTTATTTTTGTCTTCTCATTAACCCCTTCTCCCATTACCTAGCCGCCGGCCAAGGTCCTCCCAAACCTTGCCGCCGGCCACTTAACTTCCCTCCACCACCACATAAACTCCTCTACATTGGCTAAACTCAACTCCCTTGCCCCCTTGCTCACCCGACCCCTCTCCGCACATCCCCACCCACGGTTTCCACCCAAACCGCCGGCCCTAGCCCCCTTAGTCGCCGCCCCCATCATCTCTCCCCTCTTCCTTGATTTTTCTAATTTGGTTGGGGTTAATTTAGGATCAATTTAAAATTCAAATCAATTAAATTTGAAATTCAAATTCTTTCTTAATCTAGCTAATCTATTTTATGAAAGTTCTTAATTTAAATCTATTTGAATTTTAAATTCAAATTGAATTTAATTAAAATATTTCCTAATTCCTAAACCTAAATTAAGAAGCCTTAATTCTTCTCATAATTAAACCCAATCACCTCCTCATAGCCGCCAGCCCCATTAGGAGGTTTGGGATTTATCACCTAAAGCTCCCCCCCCCCCCCCCCTCTCTACCTGCCCCTTTATCTCTCTCTCCAATCCCCTCTCTCTACAATAACACACCTTTCCTCTCTTGGAATTAAATTCAAATTTTAATTCCTTAATCCCTCCCAATTAGAAATCTGAAATTTATTTCAGATTTTTAACTTGTGCTTTCCTACTTAACCTACTTCTCTCCCACACCTCTTCACCCCAATTTCAAGATAAAGAGAAACTTCTTTCTCTTCAACAGAGTTCAAGGTTACGAGTAATCTCCGGAAGCGATCATCGCCTTTCATGACCGATCCAGACCTTGACTACGGCCTCTCCTACGACGAGCAAGGGTTTGTGTGCATCTTGCATTCAACCTTCTTCGACGTCAACCCGCACATCAACCACACCGTAGAAGAGTACATAGAGCGCATCTTGGATACCTTGGTCGAGGCTATTGAAGAACAACTTGGAACAGTCGAGTGGAGGATTACAATTGATCCTTAACGAAGGTTTACTAATCTCCCTTTTCTCGTATTTCTTAAAGTCTAATCATTTCTTGTGATTTGGTTGTAGTCATGAATGTCGCGTTTGCCCGATTCTGCAGAGCTTAGTAAACGTAGGAAATTGAGTGCACTTTATTTGTTATCTAATCTTATTGTTAGAGTAGAGATTTTCATTGAAAGCTCCTATGTTTGTATGTTGTTGATTTTCAATGACATTTTGATGATTCAACGTTCTTGCTATATGCAACTTAAGCCTAAACGAGAGTGACCGCTCTTACGTTTTATTTCATCATTTTACCTGCTAATAGTTCTATTTGTTATTTCCTTAATCAATATGTTGTGCAAATTCTTAACAAGTTCATTGCAAGCATTGTAGTCCTACATCATCCGGTATTAGAGCATGGTTAGCTAGGAAATTCATGCTAGAAATCATCCTAGGGTGTTGCCTAACCATTTTATTTAAATTTTGCATGCATAACATCTTTTAAAACCTTTCAACCATCGTTTATGTTTGCTGTCCAAAAAATTCTGCACTCATTTAGTGAGCATTAAGGTCGTTTCTTAGGTATTTAAGCGTTGTCCTTAACACTATAACATCAATCCTTGCCTAGGTGACTTAAACACCTTAGTGTAGCTTGTTGTCCTAGAAGTTCCTGCATCATTTGGAGTCATTTTAGGGTGTCTTTCATTTGGAGTCATTTTAGGGTGTCTTTCATCACTGTTCTTTGCTGTCCCTAGATGCATTCCTAAGTGTCCCCTAGTGTCTAGCCATGGACCCGAAACAACTTAGAAGGACTTTAAACTTGTTGGTAGTCCAAATGAACAATATTAGTCAGCAACTTAAAGACAACCAAGCCGACCTAATCGAGCTTCGTAGGGACACTACTGAGCGTTTTGACATATTTGAGCGAGCAAGAGAGCATCCTACCCCTTACACCCCATCTAAACCACCTTCTATGTATGGGGACCTAGTCGAGCTTCGTAGGGACACTACTGAGCGTTTTGACACACTTGAGCGAGCAAGAGAGCATCCTACCCCTTACACCCCATCTAGACCACCTTCTATGTATGGGGATGACACCTACCCGAATGAGAGACAACATTGTGTCAATCATCGAGTTCCCTACCATGGACATGACCCACGTCATGATCCTGATATACCGCTCATGAAAAATATTAAAGTTGACGCTCCTACCTTTAATGACACTCTCGATCCCCAGCTCTTCTTGGTCTGGGTCAAAGGTATGAACTGTGATAGCTCGTTTCTTTGATTTCCTTCTGGAATCGTTCGAGACGATGTTGAGATCGTCCAGAACGATCAGAAACAACTGATTTCTGGGTGGATCGTCCGGGCCGATTTTTGGATCGTCCTGGGACTATCAGTTCATGGCAAAGTCATTGAGCAAGGGTTTTTATCGTCCAAGGAAATTAATTATCATCCTGAGATATCGTCCTGGACGATTGGATTTTTGTTCACATCGTCCTGGACGATGTGGCGATCGGCCGGGCCGATCAGGTCTATGTTATAAGGAAATCAGCTCGTTTTGAAGAAAGAGAAAAATCTTTTTTTAAAACAAATATCTGAGGAGAGAAGGAGAAGGAAAACAAAGGAAAAGCTTGATTTCGGAGGCCGCAGAGCGCTTTTCGTCCGTCGCCGTTGTTGGAATGACTGTTTATCTCGCGGTAAGGACTCCGAATCCTATTTCTGTTTTCGAAGATGTTGAGTTTTGGTCGTTCTATGCGCAGAATTGTGTTTTCGTTACCGAAAAACGCGCCGCATTTTGTATTGACGAAACTTTCACCGCACAACTTTTGATATGTTATTGATATGATTTCTCTACACGTTTTGAGTATTTTCTGTAACGATTCTACTGGTTATTTTGGGTTCTGTGCGATTTTGATCGAATAGAAAAATATCAGGATGTTGATTGATGTTGCTTCAGTAGAATAGAAGTCTTATAATGTTGTCATGCACGTTCTGTATTAATTTGGTAACTTGTGATTTTTAGGAATTTCTGTGTAAATTTCGTATACTGTCGTTATGCCGCTGGATTTTCGTATGATTTCTGATTTTCTGAAATTGATGATTTGAACTGATATGCATACGAATGTGAATATATAATTATTGTTACTGAAAGACAAGTGAAGACTGGTTGAACCGTTGGTTGGAGATTGACTTGACCTGTACAGGATGGTGGGCCGACGGGCTTTCCTTTAAAAAGGGTTTGGCGATATCCTCTATTGATCATTGATATAACGATTGGGAGGCATAAGGAGATTCTTATGTCGACGGGCACAGAGTGACAACTCTTATTGAACCAACGGATAGATATGATTATGGATTTCTACAACAGCACTATGGATTGAAAAACGCCTTAATAGCCAGTGATTGTACTTGTTCAGTAAGACTATTGTATTGAAATGCATGTGTTCGGCATTGACTCGTGATGGATTTATTGCTTTATTGATTTGGATTTATTGACGGATTTACGGACTTACTGTTATCGTACGATTTCATTGATATTTATATTCTGTCACTGCGCATTGCTACTGTTATAGATACTGTATGGATATGGATACTGTAATTGATTCATTGATACTATAGACATGGATACTATTGATTCATTGATATTGATTCATTGATAATATCGCTTCTGCATTGTATTAAACTACTGCATTTGATTCATTGCTAGTATAGACTGGGCTTTATTGTATTGATTTTTATGATTTCATACCAATAGATTTAATTGACCAGATAGTATTGTTTTGATTGATTCGATTTGATACGATTGATTTGACTGATCGACTGATTTTCTACTGTTTATCGATTCTTCTATCGCTGACTCTGGATTTTATCGATTGGGCATTGATTATTGATTTTTGTATCCGCTGCATTGATTCACTGATCATGTGCAATTGACTGTTATGGATTCGACTGATTGACATGCATATTGCCTCCAGTACCGTGCTTTGATTTCAGTTGTAGGTATTAGGTGACCTGCTGGGCTTTTTGAAGCTCATTATATGTGGTTAATATTTTCAGGTCAGGGCAAGGGAGCAGGAGATTGAGGTTGATCAGGAATCTCCAGGTTTTTATTCTTTTTGGTGATAGTGATTCTTTTGTACTCATGACAGGATAGATTTCAGTTCTTGTGTTGTATTCCTTGTGTAGCTCATGAGTATTGTATATGATCTTTTGAGATATGAATAGAGTTGTACATTGATGTTTTAAATGTTATAGGTTTTTGCTAAACTGTTTGATTGAAGTTATAGATAGCTCTGGTAAATTGTTGATGGCTTGAAATTCTTTCCAAGTTAGATCTTGGGGCGTTACATGAACAGTTTCTTTAAGTGGTATAATATCTCTGAAACTAGGAAGGTCAGTTTTGCGAAGATGAAACTCACGGGTAGGGCGAACCAATTTTGGGCCAACTTAGAGAGCCTTAGGGAAGCTAGGAATTATTACCCCATTACCAATTGGCCATCCATGAAGCGTGAACTTAAAAGTACTTGCCTCCCTCATACTTCCCCCGACTATTAGATAGATGGAATAGGCTGACTTAAGACAACAAACCATATATCGCCTGATTCGCTGCAAGAGGGGAGACCTCTACCAACCCTGCGCAGATCTTGTCGACGCTTCATACCGGGTTACGAGAGGATCTTCGCAACGAGCCGTTTGCCCGGAACGTCACTACCCTGGAGAATGCCTACAGCCTAGTACTTGATTTAGAGGAGACTCATTCACAACACCTGAGCCGTTCACATGACTCTAAGCCCTCCTACAGACCGTCCGGTAGTTCCACTCCTCACACTTCTGCTGCCCGACCCACTTCTGGGAACACGGCCCGATCACCCACGGGTCCTCCTGCACCTCGATCTGATTTTAGGAATAAACCTTCCACCCCGGATACCCCTCGGTCTAGTCCCGGGACCAAGTTCTTTCGATGCCAGGGGTACGGGCATATCGCTTCTCAGTGCTCCAGTCCCTATAAAATCTCGATCATCAAGGAGATTACTGAGGATGATCTCGAGCCCGAGGTTGATCAGATCCACCATGTCGAGATGAAGGAGAGTACTTCAAGTAGGATGACGACATTAAAGTCCTACATTGCCTTCAGAAATTGAATACCTCTCCTATCTGCGTGGTGAGATGTGCGCTATCACACCCGGCACCCACGGATGACTGGCGTAGGACCACAATTTTTCACACCTATACCAAAATCAAAGACAAGAACTGTAAGGTCATCGTGGATAGTGGTAGCTGCATAAATGTTATTTCTTTCAACATTGCATCCAAGTTGGGTCTTTCTATCGTTCCTCACCCAAACCCGTATAAGATAATGTGGGTCAACTCCAATGCCTTGGAGGTGAAAGAACGAAACATCGTACCTATTTTCTTTGCTGACCACAAGGAGAATGTTTGGTGCGATTTGCTAATTATGAATGTTAGACAAATCCTTTTGGGTCGCCCCTGGATCTACGATAACGATGTCCACATTTTTTGGCGTTCGAACACCTGCGTGTTCGAACATGCGGGCAAAAAGATCACGCTTTTGCCATCGCAGCCCCGGGTTACGAATGACTCGAAATCCAACCCCATTAAGTCCAAAAAAGGACTGAACCTAGTTACCGCCAAGGTTCTGGACGCTGAGGTTGCTCAAGGCGCACCTCTATACGCCTTAGTGGGTCGTGAAATTCCTGCCGAATCTGACGAACCTATTCCTCAGGAAGTCCAACCCATCTTGGGACAGTATGTTGATGTCTTCCCTTATGATCTCCCAGATCAGTTACCCCCACTTAGAGACATTCAACATGCATAGACTTCAACCCTGGAGCCTCCCTCCCGAACCTGCCACATTATCGCATGAACCCCACGGAACATGCCGAGCTCAAGAAGCAAGTCGATGGGTTACTGTAGTGAGGCTTCATTAAGGAGAGTCTTAGTCCCTGCGGGGTGCCGGCTCTTCTTACACAAAAAAATGACGGATCTTGGAGAATGTGGCTATCAACAAGACCACCGTCAAATATCGTTTCACTATTCCGAGACTGGACGATATGCTCGATATGATAACATGTGCTACTCTATTCTCCAAAATTGATCTTAAAAGTGGATACCACCAAATCCGGATCCGACCCGGAGATGAGTGAAAAACGGTCTTCAAGATCAAGGATGATCTTTACGAGTGGTTAGTCATGCATTTTGGGTTAAGTAACGCCCCGAGTACCCTCATGAGGATCATGACTCAAGTGATGTGCCCGTTTATGGGAAAGTTTGTCGTCTACTTTGACGACATTCTTATTTACAGTCAATTGATTAACCAGCACTTAGACCACTTAAGGGAAGTTTAAGAAAGGAGCAACTTTATGATAATCCTAAGAAATGTATCTTCCTTGTAGATCGCGTCATCTTTTTGGGCTTCATAGTTTTAGCCCAGAGGGTTTCCACAGACCCCGAGAAGGTGAGGGCCATTGTTGAATGGCCTGTCCCTCATAACATCTGGGAAGTCCATAGCTTCCACGGATTAGCCACCTTCTATAGGAGATTCATTTGAAATTTTAGTACTATCGTATCTCCTATCACTGATTGCTTAAAAAAGGGTGATTTCATTAGACCCCGGCGGCCACCAGAGCTTTTGATGAGATCAAGCAAAAGATGGTGGAAGCCCTAGTGATGAGACTTCCTGATTTCTCCAAAGTCTTCGAAGTAACATGCTACGCTTCGAGGGTTGGATTTGGAGGAGTCCCCTCCCATGAAGGTCACTTTGTAGCATATTTCAGTGAAAAACTTAATGATATTCGGCATCGTTATTCCACTTATGACAAAGAGTTTTACGCTGTGACTCAATCTCTACGTTATTGGCGACACTACTTGCTCCTGCAAGAGTTCGTCATTTTCTTGGATCATGAAGCTCTGCGTTATATCAACTCCCAAAAGAAATTAAATGCACGCAACAGTCGATGTGTCGAGTTCCTTCAGGAGTACACTTATACCCTTAGACATAAAACGCGAGTTAAAAATAAAGCTGTCGATGCTCTCAGTCGTCGTATGATGACTACTACTGAGATGAGAGCAGAAGTCATGAGATTTGACCAAATAAAGAGGGACTATTTGGAATGCCTCGACTTCAAGGAGACCTACTCTCTCTTGTCCACAGGCAGCTCGTGCCTTGTGGACGATTTCAGTTATCTTTTCAAAGCCCAAAGACTCAGTCGTCGTATCCCTAGCACCGCCCTTAGGGAATTTCTTGTATGAGAACTCCACGCCTGAGGCCTTGCTGGGCACTTCGGCCAGGACAAAACTATCGAAGCCGTGGAGTATCGCTTCTACTGGCCCAACGTAAAGAGAGATGTCGGTCGGATAGTCAGTCAGTGTCACACCTGCTAACTGGCCAAACAACGCAAACAAAACGCGAGTCTGTACACTCCTCTTCTTGTCCCTAGTTGCCCTTGGCAGGATGTTAGCATGGATTTTTTCTTAGGCCTACCCAAGACGATTCGTAGGAACGACGCAATGTGTTGTAGTTGATCGATTTTCCAAAATGGCGCATTTTCTTCCTTGCTCCAAAACATTCGACGCCTCTCATATTGCTAAGTTATATTTTAATGAGGTCGTATGTTTACATGGTTTACCCAAAGTCATTGTATCGGATCGGGATGTGAAATTCACTAGCTATTTTTGGAAAACTCTTTGGATGAAAATGGACACTAAATTGCAATTTTTCACTGCCTTTCACACACAAAAGGATGGTCAGACTGAGGTAGTTAATAGGAGTTTGGGTAATCTGTTGCGATCTTTGGTTGGCGAGCACAATAAGGACCGGGATTCCATTTTGCCTACTGCTGAGTTTGTTTATAATAATTCTATTAACCGAACCACTGACCTAAGTCCTTCTGAATTGTATACGGATTCAAACCTAGACAGCTGGTAGATCTTATACCCATGTGTTCTATGTATAAGATTTTTTAGTCTGCATCATCATTTGCATCCCATTTGCATGAACTTCATAAATAAATTGCACGACAAATTGAAAATAACAATAATGATTACAAACTATATGCGGATTTAAAACGAAGATTTGAAACTTTTGAGATTGGTGACTCCGTGATGGTGTAGATTCGTCCGGAACGGTTCCTGCAGGGAACATTTAAGAAGCTACATGCTAAGAGTGCTAGATCATTCAAAATAGTTAAGAAAAACAATGATAATGCTTATGTAGTAGATCTGCATGCAGAATTCAACATCAATCCCTCTTTTAACATAGAAGATCTAGTTGCATATGAAGGTCCTGATTTTAACCCACCAAATCCACTCATGTAGCTGCCTTGTGTGAACCTGCCGTGTGAGAACCCAAACCTACCTGCACTGTCAAATATTCCCAACTCACCCATGACATAAAAGGTGGACTCGATCATGAGTGATGATATCATATCCACAAGGGAATGTGGACGAAGGAGGTACTTGATCAGGTGAAAAGAAAAACCCGAGTTAGAGGGGATACTTGGTTGGATCACGAAGAGTTGCAGCAGATTGATCCCGATGCATTAGAGATCTACGAAAGCACTAGAGACATTTACTCGACGAAGTCGAGTTTTCTCCCACCCTGGAAGAATGATGGGGACATCAGATCGTGGAAAGTCTATCAGAGACATGGACGTCGATCTACGGCCATGATTGAGTCATTGTATTTCTGATTTATTTTATGTATTTTCTTATTTATGATGTCATATTATATTTGTTTTATTAGTTTTCCATTGTACCCTTTATTAAGGGAGGTCGTATGTAAGCCCTAGGGGCATTGTCGTCATGTTATGTTTTGAGTCATTGTAAGAGGCTATTTATAGCCCAATTGTTCTTCTTTTCAAGTTATTATATGAATGAAAATTTTTCTTCCCTTTTGATTTCTTTGTGAGATCATATGAGCGTTTGAGAGAGAAATTCCTAGGAGAAGGAGATCGGATCACCCACCAACCTTGGAGACGGTCGGGTTCATGGTTCCTTATTTTTGTCTTCTCATTAACCCCTTCTCCCATTACCTAGCCGCCGGCCAAGGTCGTCCCAAACCTTGCTGCCGGCCACTTAAATTCCCTCCACCACCACATAAACTCCTCTCCACTGGCTAAACTCAATGTCCTTGCCCCCTTGCTCACCCGACCCCTCTCCCCACATCCCCACCCAAACCGCCGGACCTAGCCCCCTTAGCCGCCGCCCCCATCATCTCTCCCCTCTTCCTTGATTTTCCTAATTTGGTTGGGGTTAATTTAGGATCAATTTGAAATTCAAATTAATTAAATTTGAAATTCAATTTCTTTCCTAATCTAACTAATCTATTTTAGGAAAGTTCTTAATTTAAATATATTTGAATGTTAAATTCAAATTGGATTTAATTAAAACTTTTTCTAATTCCTAAACCTAAATTAAGAAGCCTTAATTCCTCCCATAATTAAACCCAATCACCTCATATCCTCCGGCCCCATTAGGAGGTTTGGGATTTATTTCCTAAAGCTCCCCTCTCTCTCTCTCTCTCTCTCTCTCTCTCTCTCTCTCTCTCTCTCTCTCTCTCTCTCTCTCTCTCTCTCTCCAATCTTCTCCACATCAACACACCTTTCCTCTATTGGAATTAAATTCAAATTTAATTCCTTAATACCTCCCAATTAGAAATCTGAAATTTATTTCAGATTTTTAATTTGTGCTTCCCTACTTAACTTACTTCTCCTCTCCCACGCCTCTTGACCCCAATTTCAAGATAAAGAGAAACTTCTTTCTCTTCAACGGAGTTCAAGGTTACGAGTAATCTCCGAAAGCGATTGTCGCCTAACATTCATGAATGGCCGATCAAGACCTTGACTACGGCCTCTCCTACGACGAGCAAGGGTTCGTGTGCATCTTGCATTCAACCTTCTTCGACGTCAACCCGCACATCGACCACTGTAGAAAAGTACGTAGAGCGCATCCTAGATACCTTGGTCGAGATTATTGAAGAACAACTTGGAACCGTTGAGTGCAGGATTACAACCGATCCTTAACGAAGGTTTAGGAATCTCCATTTTCTCGTATTTCTTAAAGTCTAATCCTTTCTTGTGATTTGGTTGTAGTCATAAAGGTCGCGTTTGCCCGATTCTGCCGAACTTAGTAAACTTAGGAAATTGAGTGCACTTCATTTGTTATCTAATCTTATTGTTAGATTAGAGATTTTCGTTGAAAGCTCCTATGTTTTTATGTTGTTGATTTTCTATGCTATTTTGATGATTCAACATTCTTGCTATGCAGCTTATAGCCTAAACGAGAGTGACCTCTCTTACGTTTTGTTTCATCATTTTACCTGCTAATAGTTATATTTGTTATTTCTCTAATCAATAAGTTATGCAAATTCTTAACAAATTCATAGCAAACATTGTAGTCCTATATCACATACAACAACATCAAGCTGTTATCCCACTACGTGGGGTCAACTACACAAATTTTTTTCTCCATTGTGTCATTTTAAGAGTCAAATTCTCATTTAAATCTAATAAAGAAAGGTCATTTTTGATATGTTCTTACCAAGTCTTTTTAGGTCTACCTCTACCTTTCTTAACAGAAACCAAATCTAATACATCTACTCTCCTAATATGGTCATCAGAAGGCTGCCATTTTACATGACCAAACCATCTACGGCGACTCTCTCAAATCTTATGTGTCAATGGAGCAACTCCAACCTTTTCACAAATATGTTCATTTCGTATCATGTCTCTAAGAGTAAATCCACTCATCCACCTAAGCATCCTCATCTCAGCAACAATTAACTTAATATTATGCTTCTCTTTTAATGGAGAAATTATTCCGTGCGGAGTTTAGATGGGAAGAATCGTCCGGACATATGAGTGTACACATTGTGTATAAATTTATATATAGTGTGTATTAACTTTTTGTACACACTTTGTACATAGTGTATACACTCACAGTCCGGAAGGTAAGAACCGTTTGGACTCCGCACAAAATAATCTCCTTTTAATGGCCAACATTTTGCGCCATTAAGCATTGCAAGTTTCACCATCATCTTATAAAATTTTTCCTTAAGTTTGAGTGATATTTTTCTATCACACAACAAACCCGAAGCATTCCTCCACTTCAACCATCCAACTTGAATTCTACTTATAATATCCTCGCATATTTTACCATCACTCTGAACAATAGACCCAAGAGATCTAAAACGAGTACACTTATTAATGACTTTATTGTTCAAATTCACGAAACCCCCATTAGATCTATTACTACTAAAATTACACTCCATGTATTCGGTTTTAAATCTACTCAAACGAAAATCTTTAGACTTTAAAGTTGACCTCCATAATTCAAGTTTATCTCCAACTCCCTCTTTGAAGGGATAGATCGAATTCAACTTGAAAGATAACAATAGAGTCAAAACTAGAAGTGGCCCATAACCCAAATATATCTATGGTAGCAATGTTTCAATATAATGGAGGATTTCATCCAAGGAGGAGGGGAGATAAAATTCATGACATAAGTGAAAGGATTATAATTTAAATATAACATTCACTAAACATTTTTTTATTTTTATCATTCTGATGAGGTCATCGACAGACAGTTTAGGCAGGTTTATCGGCGAAGGAATCGTAGATCGACGGCTACGATCGGGAGTTTATATTTTTGATGTTATCATGTTATTTTATTTCATGTATCTTTTATTTTCATGCACTAGTGACGATTTCGCCCTCATGTAGGCGTAGTGTCTATTGTAGCCCAAGGGGCATATGAGTCTTTTTTTCTTTTCATGCTTAGAGACCTTTATAAAGGGGTCTCTTCTTGTTGTAAGAGGTTAATGTTTGATTAATAAAATTCTGAGATTTCATCTTCTTCTTGCTTGAGAGCTTGAGAGAAAGAGAGGAGACCTAGGAAAGGTTCCACCCGAAGTACCCAACAGTCCGCTCCGGCGAACTCTTGGTTTTTACCGGTATTTTCCTTGTTTTCTGGTCCCTTCTCTCCTCCTACACACATCAGCCCCCTTCCCTTTACATTGGTACACTTTTCCCCTTTCCACTTAGCCGTTCCAGCCAACTTCCTTCCCCCCATAGTTCAGCCGATCTCCCCCCCTACAGCAAAACAGCCGCTTAGCCTCTCAGACCCGCCGACCTCCCCTGCCCAGCCCCTGCCGCCGGCCAGGCTAGCCGCCGGCTCACCCCAGCCTGCAGTCCAGGAACCCCGGCCCCCTTCTCCTGTGAGAAATCCCGCCGGCCCCATGCCAGGGAATTTTGAATTTCAGCCATCAACTCCCATTAGTGCTTTCCTAATTTAATTCCTCAAATTAAGGAATCAATTAATTGAGGATTAATGATCCAAATTCAAATTCAAATCTCCCTCCCCTTCTCATATGAAACTTCCCTAATTAATTAAAATCTGAAATCAAATCTCAGATTTTAATTAACACCTTGGGCCCCACTAATTAATCAAATTCCTGTTTTTTTTTTCTCCTTGCTTGGCCGGCCACCCCTCACCCACCTATCTCTTCTATTCTCTCTCTACTTGCCACATAAGCACCCATTAATTCCCCCCCTTATTTCTCCCTAACACCCGCCCCCTCCTAATTCAAATTTTAGGAGTTTCATTGCCATTAATCTCTCCCTCCAACCTAGGAGAAATCTGAATAAAATTTCAGAATTTTCTCTTGCTCCTCCCTAGCTCTTGGCCGACCCCCCCTCCCTTGCTTTCTTCCCGCTTCGCTTCAATGTGGAATGGCGGATCCGGAACTTGAGTGGGGGTTAGTTTTCCGCGCCGACGGGAGCATCGATATCTTACGTTCGCCTTGCTTCGACGTCGGATTTGAAGACGAAACCACAGTCGAAGAATACTTAGAGCGAGTCGTTCCAATCCTCGCAAGTATTTTTGACCGAAGGCTACGTGGTTACACTTGGACAATCATTGGACGTCATCCACCACCATCTTCTCCGGTGACTACTTTTCCGGCAACAAAGTCTTCCATCGCCTTCATCATAGTGGTGCTCTTCATCCTTGCATGGTTCTTATTCTCCGCTTAAGCCCAAGAGTGAACAAGAGAGAGAGAGAGAGGTTCTCAAGGTGAATTTCTTTATTATTAATTGCGGGATTGTCGTTATGAGCATTTATTTGTTTCTTTTATCTTTGAATGATTAGATTGATTTGGTAAACTCAAAAGCAAATCTTCGCCTAAGCAAGTTAATTACTTTGAACGATTTAATCCTTGACTTTTGTTGGTAATTAAATTTGTGATGATAATGTTTTGAAAATCTTCATTTTAATTTCTAATTGCAATTCCTACTTTGATTTACATCATCTTGGTATCAGAGCATGGCTAGCATGCTTTGCTCGTGCTAGAATGCATCCTAGGAGTCTCATTTAGCTTTCCTTTAGTCGTTTGCATGCATACTATCATTTAGATAGCTGTTTTTCTCTGTTTTAGCTGCTGTACCTACTTTTCCTGCACCATATTCTGAGCATTTAAGTCATTTTAGCAAGCGTCATCTTGCTGCCTTTGAAGTTATAGCATTCCCTAGAGTGTAGGACAACTCCACCTTAATGTATCACTGCTGTCCACACTGTTTCAGCTGCTGTTAAGTACCCGTTAGTGGACCTAGGATCACTGTTAAGGTGCTGCCTTCACCTAGGAACCCTACCATAACACTTAGGCAACTTCACCCATCGTTGTGCTTGCTGCCCTGGACTTTACAGCTGCTGTAGTAGCAATTCCAGCAAGCATTTTCGAGACTTTAGCTGCTGTCCTTGGCTTAGGAAGTCCTCCTAGTAACCCCTAACACCCAACCATGGATCCTACCCATTTGCAAACCACTTTAGACATGATTATGGGTCAATTAGGAACACTTACACAACAAATGAAGGATACCCAAACGAGTGTAGCTGAGCTTAGACGTCATTCGGGAGAAAGACTAGACAATATTGAAAGAATGGGACACCCGGCTATCTACACACCTTCTAGACCTCACTCACCATATGGCGAAGATACCCGAACAGAATATGGACCTCCTAGAGATTACTACCGACCCAACCACCGACCCCAACAAGAACCGGTAGGACGTGACGCGCCTTGGAGAGACAATGACACCCAGCTCCTTAAGAGCATTAAAATAGATGCCCCGACTTTTGACGGAACGTTAGAACCCCAGGTTTTCCTCGATTGGATTAAAGGGATGGACAGTTACTTTAAATGGTATAACATTTCGGAAGAGAAGAAAGTTAGGTTCGCCGAGATGAAACTGACAGGTAGAGCCAACCAATACTGGACTAACGTGGAACACATGAGGGAGACCCGAGGAGAATACCCTATAGCTGACTGGGGAGCGATGAAGCAAGAACTGAAAAGGAAATACCTTCCTCCCTCGTACTACCCAAGACTGCTAGATCGTTGGAATAGGCTAACCCAAGGGAGTAAACCCGTTAAAGAATACATCTCCATGTTTGATGATTTCCTAATTCATTGTAACGGGGAGGAGACCACCACTCCCACGCAACTACTGTCCATGTTCAGAGCTGGATTGAGAGAAGACCTTAGAAATGAGCTCTTTGCTAGAGGAATAACTACGTACGAAGCTGCCTGTAGTCTTGTACTAGACTTGGAAGAGTCTAGAAGCCACACCACCAGGACTCAAGATTCTAGACCTAACCCTTTTAAATCTTCTTCTAACCAACCGTACAACAAACCCACTGGACCCTCTGGTAGTCGACCTGCCCCTAGCCAAACCCACCCTCGATCAGACTATAAAGGGAAAACCCCAGAACGAGAGACACCCAAAACAACTGCCGGCACCAAGTGCTTTAGATGCCACGGGTACGGACACATTGCTTCTCAGTGCTCCAGCCCGTTTAAGGTCACCATAATTGAGGAAGTGACGGAGGAAGAAGGTGAACCGGAAACTGACTTAGTCCACCATATGGACGACGATGAAGAATTTTTCGACGAAGAAGATACTGCCGTTGTTCACTGCCTCCAAAAGATGAACCGTTTGGATCTGCAAGTTGTTAGGTGTGCCTTTTCCCAACCTAAACCTAGCGACGACTGGCGAAGAACCTCAATCTTCTACACTTTCACTAAGATTGGAGACAAGAATTGCAAAGTCATAATAGACAGTGGAAGTTGCATTAATGCCGTATCTTCTGCCATGATTTCGAAACTGCAATTGAGAACCACTCCGCACCCAAGCCCCTATAAAGTTGCATGGATAAACTCGACCACCTTGGAGGTAAAAGATAGGAGTCTTGTTCCTGTAGAATTCGTTGGATACAAAGAGAAAATCTGGTGCGATGTTTTGACAATGGATGTGGGACAAATCATCCTTGGCCGCCCTTGGTTGTTCGACAACGATGTACACATTTATGGACGATCAAACACCTGTGTGTTTGAACACGAGGGCAAGAAGATTAAGCTGTTACCTACTCAACCTAAGTCTACTAAGGAAGGAGTTAAACCCAACTCTCTGAAACCCAACACGGACTTAAACTTGATAACTGCTAAGGACTTAGGTATGGAACTGGAGTCAGGAGCCCCTTTTTACGCCTTAGTAGCCCGGGAGATAAGTGTAGATCAAGACGAACCAATCCCTGAAGAGGTAAGACCACTGTTGGAGACTTTTTCTGATGTCTTTCCTGAGGATTTACCCAATCAACTACCACCTTTAAGGGACATTCAGCATGCCATAGACCTAGTGCCCGGAGCTTCTTTACCAAACCTACCCCATTACCGAATGAACCCTACCGAACACGAGGAGCTCAAGAGACAAGTGGATGAATTGTTACAGCGAGGGTTCATTAAGGAGAGCCTTAGTCCGTGTGCGGTTCCTGCCCTTCTTACTCCCAAGAAGGATGGAACGTGGAGAATGTGCGTTGATAGCCGTGCTATCAACAAAATCACCGTCAAGTACCGTTTTCCCATCCCTCGATTAGATGATATGTTGGACATGATGACCGGAGCCACACTCTTTTCTAAGATCGACCTTAAGAGTGGCTACCACCAAATTAGGATCCGTCCCGGGGATGAATGGAAAACTGCGTTCAAAACTAAAGATGGATTGTATGAGTGGACTGTGATGCCTTTTGGCTTAAGCAATGCTCCAAGCACATTCATGAGAGTGATGACCCAAATCCTCAAGCCTTTCCTAGGGAAATTCGTAGTCGTATACTTTGACGACATTCTAATCTACAGTACCTCGGAAAGTCAACATCTGAATCATTTAAGACAAGTCTGTGAAACCTTAAGGAGGGAACAAATGTTTGCCAACCCCAAGAAGTGCACGTTTTTAACTGATCATGTAATTTTTCTGGGCTTCATTATATCCTCCCAAGGAATATCCGCGGACTCTGAAAAGGTGCGAGCAATCAATGAGTGGCCCGAACCCAAAAATATTCGAGACGTTAGAAGTTTTCACGGACTGGCCACATTTTACCGGAGGTTTATTAGGAACTTTAGCACCATAGTAGCTCCAATAACTGACTGCCTCAAGAAAGGAGAGTTCCTTTGGACCCCAGCTGCAACCAGGGCTTTTGAGGAAATTAAGAAACGAATGATGGAAGCCCCTGTAATGAGATTACCTGATTTTACCAAAGTTTTTGAGGTGACTTGTGATGCATCTGGAATTGGTATAGGCGGAGTCCTTTCCCAAGAGGGACATCCAGTAGCGTACTTTAGCGAGAAATTGAATGACACTAGACAACGGTACTCCACCTATGACAAAGAATTTTACGCCATCATTCAATCCCTTAGGTATTGGCGACACTACCTTCTACCTCAAGAGTTTGTTATATTCTCGGACCATGAAGCATTACGATACATTAACTCTCAAAAGAAACTCAATGCTCGACATGGCCGTTGGGTGGAATTCCTGCAAGAGTACACGTACACCATTAGACACAAAGCAGGGTCTGAAAATAAGGCTGCTGATGCCTTGAGCCGTCGAGTAATGATTACTAGAGAAATGAGTACGGAAGTGATAGGTTTCGATCGACTCAAAGAAGACTACCCTGAATGCCCCGATTTTAGAGAAGCCTATTCTGCACTTACCACTGGGAAAGAGCGAACCTTTGGAGATTTCATGTTGGAAGATGGGTATTTATTTAAATCGCAAAAACTTTGCATTCCCAACACGTCACTGCGAGAATTCCTTGTTTGGGAACTACATGCAGGAGGGCTAGCAGGTCACTTCGGACAAGCCAAGACCATAGCTGCTCTAGAAAACCGATTCTTTTGGCCTAGCTTAAAGCGTGATGTTAGTCGACTTCTTAGGAGATGCCACACCTGCCAGCTCGCTAAGCAACGTAAACAGAACACAGGACTCTACACACCCTTACCCGTACCCAATTGTCCATGGCAGGACGTGAGCATGGATTTTGTTCTAGGATTACCAAAGACTGTAAGAAAACATGACTCAATTTGTGTCGTTGTCGACCGTTTTTCTAAGATGGCCCATTTCCTTCCTTGCACTAAGACTTTCGATGCCTCCCGCATCGCTAAACTCTATTTTGACGAGATTGTTAGACTCCATGGTTTACCCAAGACCATCGTTTCCGATAGGGATGTCAAGTTTACTAGCTATTTTTGGAAAACTTTGTGGCACAAAATGGGCACAAAACTCCAGTTCTCCACAGCCTTCCACCCCCAAACCGATGGACAAACAGAAGTGGTTAATAGAAGTTTAGGAAATCTTCTAAGGACTTTAGTAGGGGAAAATATACGAGATTGGGATTCCAAGCTTCCTATTGCTGAATTTTCTTACAACAACTCCGTCAATAGAACCACTGGTCTGAGCCCTGCTGAAATCGTGTATGGATACCTACCTCGACAGCCCGTAGACTTGCTTCCCATGAGTCCTAGAGTTAGAGTGTCTGAGTCAGCATCTGCATTTGCATCCCACATACAGGAATTGCATAAAGAAATCAAAATGAAAATTGAACAAAGCAACGCCAAATACAAATTAATTGCTGATCAAAAGAAAAGGTTTAAAGAATTTGAGGTAGGAGACTTTGTGATGGTGCGAATCCGGTCGGAACGTTTTCCTCCCGGATCCGCGAAGAAATTGCATGCGAGAAGCGCCGGACCGTTCAAAATCATTTCTAAGATAAATAGCAACGCTTACGTGCTGGACCTCCCCGAAGGTTTTAACATCAATCCTACTTTTAATATAGAAGATTTAGTAGCCTTCGAGGGACCAGAGTTTAACCCCCACAATCCACTTATAAATGAGCCTTGTGTGAACCCACCTAGTGAGATCCCCAGCCCAGCTCCACTTCCCAAATTGCCCTCTTTACCTACTGCGGAGAAAATAGAAACCATACTGGATGATGAGATCATTTCCACGAAAGAAGGAGGACGACGGAGGTACCTAGTGCACTGGAAAGGGACACCACCGACGGAGGACACTTGGATGGATCGAGAGGAGTTACAGATCCTAGACCCGGACCTTTTGGAGTTGTACGAGAGTTCCAGAGCTGCTCACTCGACGGGGTCGAGTTTTCTCCCACCCGGGGAGAATGATGAGGTCATCGACAGACAGTTTAGGCAGGTTTATCGGCGAAGGAATCGTAGATCGACGGCTACGATCGGGAGTTTATATTTTTGATGTTATCATGTTATTTTATTTCATGTATCTTTTATTTTCATGCACTAGTGACGATTTCGCCCTCATGTAGGCGTAGTGTCTATTGTAGCCCAAGGGGCATATGAGTCTTTTTTTCTTTTCATGCTTAGAGACCTTTATAAAGGGGTCTCTTCTTGTTGTAAGAGGTTAATGTTTGATTAATAAAATTCTGAGATTTCATCTTCTTCTTGCTTGAGAGCTTGAGAGAAAGAGAGGAGACCTAGGAAAGGTTCCACCCGAAGTACCCAACAGTCCGCTCCGGCGAACTCTTGGTTTTTACCGGTATTTTCCTTGTTTTCTGGTCCCTTCTCTCCTCCTACACACATCAGCCCCCTTCCCTTTACATTGGTACACTTTTCCCCTTTCCACTTAGCCGTTCCAGCCAACTTCCTTCCCCCCATAGTTCAGCCGATCTCCCCCCCTACAGCAAAACAGCCGCTTAGCCTCTCAGACCCGCCGACCTCCCCTGCCCAGCCCCTGCCGCCGGCCAGGCTAGCCGCCGGCTCACCCCAGCCTGCAGTCCAGGAACCCCGGCCCCCTTCTCCTGTGAGAAATCCCGCCGGCCCCATGCCAGGGAATTTTGAATTTCAGCCATCAACTCCCATTAGTGCTTTCCTAATTTAATTCCTCAAATTAAGGAATCAATTAATTGAGGATTAATGATCCAAATTCAAATTCAAATCTCCCTCCCCTTCTCATATGAAACTTCCCTAATTAATTAAAATCTGAAATCAAATCTCAGATTTTAATTAACACCTTGGGCCCCACTAATTAATCAAATTCCTGTTTTTTTTTTCTCCTTGCTTGGCCGGCCACCCCTCACCCACCTATCTCTTCTATTCTCTCTCTACTTGCCACATAAGCACCCATTAATTCCCCCCTTATTTCTCCCTAACACCCGCCCCCTCCTAATTCAAATTTTAGGAGTTTCATTGCCATTAATCTCTCCCTCCAACCTAGGAGAAATCTGAATAAAATTTCAGAATTTTCTCTTGCTCCTCCCTAGCTCTTGGCCGACCCCCCCTCCCTTGCTTTCTTCCCGCTTCGCTTCAATGTGGAATGGCGGATCCGGAACTTGAGTGGGGGTTAGTTTTCCGCGCCGACGGGAGCATCGATATCTTACGTTCGCCTTGCTTCGACGTCGGATTTGAAGACGAAACCACAGTCGAAGAATACTTAGAGCGAGTCGTTCCAATCCTCGCAAGTATTTTTGACCGAAGGCTACGTGGTTACACTTGGACAATCATTGGACGTCATCCACCACCATCTTCTCCGGTGACTACTTTTCCGGCAACAAAGTCTTCCATCGCCTTCATCATAGTGGTGCTCTTCATCCTTGCATGGTTCTTATTCTCCGCTTAAGCCCAAGAGTGAACAAGAGAGAGAGAGAGGTTCTCAAGGTGAATTTCTTTATTATTAATTGCGGGATTGTCGTTATGAGCATTTATTTGTTTCTTTTATCTTTGAATGATTAGATTGATTTGGTAAACTCAAAAGCAAATCTTCGCCTAAGCAAGTTAATTACTTTGAACGATTTAATCCTTGACTTTTGTTGGTAATTAAATTTGTGATGATAATGTTTTGAAAATCTTCATTTTAATTTCTAATTGCAATTCCTACTTTGATTTACATCACATTCACTAAACATATATGCCTATTTATAGGAATATAGAATGAACACAGAAAAATAACACTAAACTATACAATTACAACGTGTGAATTTTCCAACAAAACTTAAAAAACATACCTTAATTGGCTTTCCACCAAGAATCCGACCATTTGCTACCTGAATAGCTAAAGAAGCTTCCGAGTGATTACTGTACCTAATAAAACCAAATCCCTTTTCACGTTGAATTCGAACTTCCTCAATCTGCCCAGCCCCAAGGGTGTGAAACAGCCGATGCAGGTCAACTTGAGTAACCTGCTATTTGTAATTTCATATGACAGAATAAGTAAATGCCTTACGAAACAAAGACAATGTTAAATTAATTATGCTAGAAACAATGGCCTTAGGATCAAACTGAGAGCGGATTTCTACTTGCCTCAGGAGAAAGATTTCCCACATAAACTGAAGTGTATTGCGGGTTATTCTCCGGAGCGTCTTCTTTTGCACTCTCTTTAACTTCTTCTGCACAAAAATTTCACTAACAAATTATAATTTAAGACAAACAAATTACACATGCCTGACTAATAATCATGCAAATAAATAATGAAAATATGCATCGAAAAGAAAGCAATCAAATTTGCCAAATACTAATGAAACAAGTCAAATAGATGATGAAAAGTGAAACCATAAGTAAATAAATGGTGGAAGTATTAAATCTAAATATACAAGGTTCTATCAGCTAGATTTATATCATAATCATCAGTTTTAACTAGTCCTTTAACTTTTGTAGTCGAATTCACGTAGTGGGATAAAAACTTAATGTTATTGTTATTGTTGTTGCATCAGTGTTAACTCGTCTCCCTTAGGCAATGCCTGATCTCTACTCATCTCGGCAATTTCATGTGGATCAACATTGTCCTTAATGCCTTTAGTGATCAAGATCTTGAGTTTGCTTGTGTTGATCGCCTGATCTCCACCTCACCATGTCCAACATTGCCTTTGATGTCACCAGCACATTTTTTCATCACCAAAAGTGCCTCCATGTGATTCCAACAATTTCCCTATGCCTTCATGTTAATCCATGTCGCTAGTGCCTTCATCTTCTTTTGATTTCAACGTCTTCCCACATATTGGTTTTTCAAGGATTTCCATCTTGACATCATTTGTCTTCCATCATTCCAAAGACTCGTGTATTTGACTTGTCTCTCGATAATACTCTCTTTCAAGACTCATTTTCGACACTTTTTTAAGGTATCATATGTCAACTATATTAACAACTTTTGGAGATTTTTTGTGTATGCTTCACCGATAAAAAATCTCTACTTAATTTTAATTTTGAATATTTGACGTAGGAAAAGAACTATGGGGACACGATGGCAATGACCTACCCTTATTGAGTCTCTACAATTAGTTCCATGGCAAATATAAGATGCAAGCATCATGATATCAATTGTAAAACATATTGTTGAATGTCACTTGAATTTCCTAATTTTCTTTAAAGGGCATTGTTTCTCAATGGTCATGTCCATATGAACCATAACAAAATAGTGTTAAACGTAAGAATCGCCACCTATTAGACATTCAAACTACATTGCTTGTATCTTTTATTCCACCAAAAATTCAGGGTTGAAGCCTTGAGCACAACAACCTATTTAATTAATCAATTAACTTCTCGCTCATGTGAGCTCCTCAAGAGCAACCTTGGATCCACGGTGGGGGCTACTACTTATTATTGCAAACTTTTCCAACTAGCAGAAGATCCTATTACTAATGTGTATAAGCTCAGGCTTCTTCCCAGAGAGCAGTTGTTTTGGTGGAGATTGTATAGAGACATCCCAACGAATCAATGGCTGCACTCCCGTGGGCTCCATGATGATGCTACCTGTCCCATGGGATGTCTTGACGTTGAAGATTTGAATCATATTACAGTGGGTTTCAGGCAGCTCCACCATCTTTTAGATGTACTTGCTCAGTGGGGCCTTATGACCCCCCAATTTGATTACTTCCATGATCTGCAGGAGGGTACACGAGGGTATTAAGAATGCCACTAAGGATTCCATGTGTTGGGCTCAAGCATATTGTAGTTCTGTCTACCAAAACAGGAGGAATAGAAATGCCAAAAAGCATGGGCAACCAACAAGTACGCCTTCTATTATGGTTAGCCATGATCCTTGACGCCATCTCCCGCAAGATTATTTTATCCTCTTCGGAGCACTGGGGCGCTGCTCAACCCTATGGGTTGTTATCTGATTCTTCTCGGTACCCTCACCCTACGGATTGGTTGAAAATCAATGTTGATGGAGCACTTCTTCGCTCTAACTCTGGTGGAATCGAAATCATTTTTAGGGATGATCGAGGTGAGCCTATTGTTGTTGCTGGTTGGCAAGTCAAAATTGGGATAGCACGCATTATGAGTTTCCATCTATGCTCCAAATAGGCCGGATCCTTAAAGATTGGATGTTCCAGATGCGAGGTGTTGTTGTCGAAGGGGACGATGTGTGTGTGATCAAACATCTGCTGAAGCTCAAGAAGAAAACAAATTGGGACTTTTCACCGATAGATAGTGACGACCTTAACTGGCTTGGTCTTTTTCACAATGTTATATTCTCTCATATTCCTAGGAGATTTGACCAAGCAGCTCATTTTTGCGCCCAAAGGGCTTTAAATTGCAACTTTTTATGGTCATTTGGGGATAGAAATAGCGATACTATTCCTCAGAACTTTTTTGATATCCTGGGGGAGGATAGGTTTTTTTCCTTTTCATACTTAGGACATTTTGTTTTACCTTTTTGTAAGTCTTTTTAGTTGTTGAATGCCTTATGCAAACCTTAAAAAAAAAAATCAAGTCAAGAGCTTAGATTTTAATAGACCATCAAATGTTGTTGGCTTGTTGCTTTATGGAAGATTAATATGCTTCAATAATTAATCTAGAATCTCACTTCAAAAAGCCAAATGAAACATATTAGATTAAAACACCAAGGTGCATGATGATGCAGAATGTCTTGGGTTTGATGAGTGTACATAATCATGCAAACACGCATAAATTTCCCAATCCACAAACTCTCAATTTGAAAAATTATTCACTACTTATGATGAAAATCAAAACATGAAATTCACAGAAATGACAATTTGATAATTTTCTACTTAAAACATGTTGAAAGTATTTGCATTGGCTCCTAAAAGTATTGAGTAAAGTGGGCAATTACTACCATATCATGAAAACGGTTTCTTCAAAACCAAAAGCAACAATGAAGAAAGATGAGACATACTGTGTATGTAGCACTCAGAAGACTAAGGCTTCGTTTGGGGCGGCTTTCTTACTGCTTCTTAAAGCAGTTTTTTAGCACAAAAAAAAAATTGTTGTACTAAAAAGCTGATTTACGAAGCAGTAAGAAAGCTGTCCCAAAAAAAAACTAAGACTTCGTTTGGGACGGCTTTTTGACTGCTTTTTAAAATGGAGTTCTAGTTCAAAATGTTGAATTTTTGTACTAGAACTCCATTTTAAGAAGCACTAAAAAAACCGTCCCAAACGAAGCCTAAGTGCCACAGTAAACCCACATACCTGTTGAAGCATTATTTAAGTCTGTAACGCTCTTGGAATCTACAAACTGTTTATCCTCACTAGTACCAGCACCCTTGCTAGCCCAGTTACAGCGAATCTGCCTATTGCTTAACCATTTACCTGCACAGTGAGTGATAACAAGCATAAGAAAACACAGTAGTAAACCATTTACAATACAGGTATAACGGATGCTAGCTCTTTGCCAATACAAAGCAAGCCAAATCTAACTTTGTATCTTCAGCTGTAGTGATACAATGGCAAAAACCAAAAAAATCAAGAAATAAAAATCAACCACATGGATGCTGATTTCTCTCACAAATAAGAAAGGTTATAAATTAGCGTTTAGGTGAAACTTACCAGTCAAGTCATTAATGGCACTTTGTGCATCCTATGAAGGAACAACAAAGACTTATCAGGTACAAGCCTAATTAATGAACATCACAAATTCACGAGGTTGATAATCATTTCACCTGTTGGTTCCGGAAAGACACAAAACCGAACCCCCTTGATCGTCCAGTTTTTTGATCCCACATAACCCTTGCATCCCTGCAATAGAATCGCATATCAGTACTGAAGCATTCAATGAAAGCATAATGAAGACAGAAAGCTTAAAGAACATAAATAGTATCAGCTGGCTTTAGATCATTAGGTGCAACTAAAGACACAAACAGCTAAGGAAAAAGCAAAACCATACAACAAATAGAAAGGTCACACAAAACTTACGAGATACTGGGATACACAGAGAAGCAAGCAAACAAAGCAGCATCTGTAACCTCAGAACTTAGGTCGCCAACAAAGATGTTGTAATGACCTTATGAAGGAAAAAAAATTATAGACATGTATGTTAGCTAAATAAGAAACATTAAGATATACATATATAACCTGAAGTGTCTTCTCTCTGCGTATTGGCATATGCCCAGTTAACTTTTATAGGTTGGCCAAATCTGCAATTTAAATTTAAGAAGACTAAAGCAACATTGGAACACAAGAAAAGAAGAAAATAGCATAGGCGTAATGTTTTACTTACAGATGCCTTCCATTAAGTGTAAATATGGCAAGCGCAGCTGATCGACGATCAAAGTAATCAACAAACCCATAAGATGACTGCGCAGGAAAAAAAAAACCTTACGCATGTCATATATAACGACCAAATGAATAGTTTGGAGACAACCAAAGAAAGTGATACAAAATTGTTTTTGTGAAAATGACTGAGATAGCATATTTCATATTTCACCCTTAATCCATACATTCTTGGTAGTAATTCATAATAAAAAGATTAATCTTACCATCAGGGAATGACAGCATGATAATAGTAGGGAATTTAACTTACTAGCACCAGGAATTATAGAAAACATGTTCAACAAAGAGTTTGAAGAAAGTTCAAGACTGTATAATTATAATATCTGCTCAGTTCTTCAAAAATATGCAAAACAGAATGGTAAACATAGCTGAAACCATGTTGTATCTGTAGAACTACTGTAATCTCACCCCTGATCATTAAAGAAACCAGTAACACAAATGTTAAGCCACATGAGAATATCGAGTTTAATCTCACATCAAATTGCTGAAAAATATGATGTAGAAATACTAAGTACTTGGCTCTCACTGATGAGCTCAGGTCTTTTGCTGGAAATACGATTTGACATAAATTTATTAGTCCCAAGTCAAGTGGAATTAGACCTAAATGATTCAATTGAGTTTGAGTGATTCATGTTGTTAGTAGCATCCATGGGTAGGAGTGTAAACAAGCAGAGTTAAAGTGTGCTTGCCGTGTGTTCATGTTTGGCACGTTAGAATTTTTACTTGTTTGAAATTAACTCATATTTGGAATTATTCGTGAACATGTTTATATTCAACTTGTTTAACTTGGAGCCAAACATGATAGAATTATTCTACTAATCTACTAAACAATCAATAATATATAATTTAAAGTATATATATCGAGCCAATAATATCAAAGGCTTTTTTTGTGTTCGACTTGTTAAGAAAATGAGCTCAAAATAACTATTTAATATCAACTCGTTTACTAGATGAATGAACCGAACACAGGCTTCTAAGTGAGTTGAACACAAATTGTTCATGAATAGCGAGTTTTTTGGAATCCTATCCATGGGACTATGGTAGTTTTATGATGGTCAGGTAAGGTTTTTGAGCGGATGACTCGAACACCACCATATGATTCAATTGGATCTTTGTGCATGAACTTGATAGCGT
This sequence comes from Dendrobium huoshanense, assembly GCA_016618105.1. NCBI lineage: Eukaryota > Viridiplantae > Streptophyta > Magnoliopsida > Asparagales > Orchidaceae > Dendrobium > Dendrobium huoshanense. Next base: position 30,086,583 of record CM028350.1, on the reverse strand, counting down.
TAATACTTCTTTTTGAGGGGAGGAGAGACGATGTGAAGAGCTTCACATGAGGGGTCTTTTTGCTAAGACAAATAAAAATATTGAATTTAGCGCCACATTGAATAGCTGAAAAAAATATGTTACTGAAGAAATACCAAGTGAATTTCCCTCTATCACAAACTTAAGATTTTTCTTGAAAATGAATTTGACGATTGGTGTATCAAGCCCAACAAGGAACACACTGCTGATGAAGAAAAATATATACACCCAAATTATGAGTTGAAATTTTGGCTCAATTGAATGCCTAAAATTGACATAATCCTATTTGAGAACTTCTTTGACAGACAAACTAGAAGAAAATAGTGGTTATTGAATTTAAAGGGATGATGGTCAAAATTTAGCCTAATCACTATGCAAAAAGTAATATCTCCAATATTTTAAAGATTCAACAATTACATAAAAATCTCTCTCATAAGTAAAATAGCAATAAGAAGCCTACTTAGAGTTTAATTTTTTGGGTAATTGAGATTTTAAAACAAGCAAGCTTCCATAATTACTTATATCGCCAGAATGCTTAAGAACGTTCTTAATTAAAGAATTATGCATATAGTTGCGGGCTAAAATATTCACGGCGGTAGAGTGAGTAAACTTTTCGTCTTAGCGATGCACGTATATCCAACACACAAATAGAGAGAAAAGTAAAACACACAATCTTTTTTATGTGGAAAGCATGAGAGGGAAAAATCATGGGGCCTCGCCCAGGTGAAACGATTCTACTAAATTTGAGTAAATTACAAAGGTTGACCTATCCTTTGACTTAGAAGCGGTCAAATTACAGTAATTGGGAGAGTTACGTAAAGGTCTGGCGACGATCAGGCGGAAGACCGATGACGTCCGGGCAGAAGTTTAGATGACGGGGAATGATCCGACGAAGGTAGGGCTAAAGTCCGGTGGGCGGTCGGCGACCAGGTGGAAGTCCGGTGGTGATCGACGGCCGAATGGTGATCCAACAACAGTCGATGGGCGTTCGCTGGCAGTGGTGCTAGATCATTTGAAACCTTAGGGCTCTCTCCAATCTCCAGCCAACGGTCCCCTTCATGTAGAGAGTGGAGGTCTATTTATAGATTTTTATGAGTGAGTATGACACACCCCATAAATATAGAGAAGATCCAGGGCAGGTTCAAAGTGCTCCATCGGATGGCCCGTATTGCTTCCCCCGATCATAGAGAGTTTTTCAACTGTTTAAGTGCCTTAACGATGTTGAATTCAGCGATCTTAGGCTCATTGGATTCGTCTCGACGAGTCGCTCAATTTGACTTTAAGCATGTCATATTTGGATATCATTTTGTCATCCAAACAATGCTTTGAACATTCCAAATGTGGTTTGGGCCCTTGATTTGGACCCATGTGGCTCGGGTTGGACCAATTTTTGTGTTGTTAGGACCAATTTTTGTGTTGTTAGGTTCGTCTCTTTGAGAAGTTCAGTTTGACTATAAGTTTGCTAAAATTGAAATTCATATGGTCCTAAATTTAATTTTGAAAGTTTCCAACTTGAATGCGCCTCATGATCAAGACGATTTTTGGTGATGTATCACTTATATTATTTGTTATATATATAGAATGACTTAAAAATATCAAAGGATAAGAGTTGGAAACAAAGAATAGATGAAAATTTTTAGGCTATTACATCCTCTAAAATATTTGAACTAAGAAACCAAAGGACAAAAGCTTAGGTCCTAGTTCAAAGGCTATAAAGTTCAGGATAGTCCTAATATAGAAAAATGCATAACAATAAAAGTTCAAGTCAAAGTTAATGAACTTTGAATCATGGATTATATGGTAGTTAAAGAACTTCGAATCATGTATTATATGATTACCAAGACTTTTTTTTTGTTGTCTGATAATTGTCTAGCTTATTTATATTAGACTTCTCTAACAACTAATTTTGAGCATAATGTAAGAAGGTTCTCCACCTAGGGAGAATAAGATGTTTTAGATGATTGACTTAAACCAAAGACATGATGACAATAAAATGTGTGTAACTTAATGGCATCCTATAACCAATTAAGAATTATGTCAAAATGTTAGTCAAAAAGGAACATTTTATCTATTCAATAATCATTTTAGATTCTAGTATCTCAGCACAATTAAATTGAGCATTGAAAATTTTCTAACAAATGCTTATGATTAAGAAAATTGTTTCAATAGATTTTTCTTTTTTTTCTTTTTTTTTTGGTGTATTTTAAGTCATTTTGATGCAAACAATGCACAAATAATGAAATCTTAAATACACATCAAATTTATGCAAGTAAATTTAGGACCTACTACCGATTGGGGAGCAGATCATTTTATGATAAATTGGGGATTAATAAATTTTGGCTTAGGTAATTCAGACCAAACTTAACTTGGAGCTAAACTAGTGAATCAATTTATCCTCCACCTATATTCGTCCACACTAATCTTACCATGTAAATAAATAAAAAAAAAGATTGCTCTATGATGAACTACTTTTTATAATAAACAAAAAAATTTAAAACTAATGTTAACCATCTTAATAAAAAAAACCTACTCATACAAAACGGAAATCCACTATTCTTTACCCTTTGCATAGCCACATGAGGGGAGTAAGATAGAGCAAGGAAAAAAAAACTCTTATTACAACTTGACTTTATGCCTCTTTATATAGAAGCATTCAAACTTTACAAAGAAGAAAGAATTAACTTTTAGAAATCTGATCAAATAATTAGAATCAAATCTATATAAAATAAACCAAAACAAAGAAAACTAATTTTAGAGGATCCTAGGAAATGCTTCTTTTAAGGAGGCATTAATTCCAACACTCCTTGACGTGGAATTCTTAAATATCACCAAGCTTAAATGCAGAAAAATTGAGTCGGCTCATAACCCTTTTTTTTCTTTTGAGTGTGTGCGTGCGGGGGGGGGAGGTTATCTACGTGATGAAATAGAATAAAGTATGCTATGAATGAAAATTTGATCCTTAATCTCATTTTCCTAGTATCTTCCCAGACGCCCTTGACCTTCTTGGAGGAACTGAGCATCCACTTATTAATTATAGAACCCACAAAGCAATAAGACCCTGAAGAATGATCCAAATCAGCATATATTTCTCAACAGGCTTCTTCTTTCTACTCCTTCCCTGAAATTTAACTGAAGATCTAAGTTGCACCGATACGGATACGGTGATACGGATACGACACGATACGGATACGGGACACGCCAATTCTTAAAAATACAGGATACGGATACGGCGCGGATACGGCATTATAATATATAAATAATACATAAAAATTAATAAAGTAATCAAAGTGTAATATTTGAAATGACAAAAAAATTGAAATAAAAGTAAGCATTAAGTATTGAAATGTCTAGTACAACAACAAAAACAAGAAGATAAATTGTCCAGCACATGAAATTTCAACTATTCAATAGAAGGAATGATAAGATTAGCTTCTTCAGTGGTTTGTCTTTGAGTTTCTATATCATCTTCAATAAATATCATAGCTTCTAATTCAGGCTCATCAAGTGAAAGATTAGCAATTTCTAATATTCCCATATCCTCAAGAGATTCAAATCCATCTCCAACAACATCCCACATCCTGTTGTCTCCTTCCATATAAGTTGGAGTTTTCCTTGAGAGAAGTCGAAGGTTTGTATGCACGTAAACTAAATCTTCAGCCCGTTATGGAGTAATTTTATTTCTCTTCATTGATTGGATGAATGAGTATGTGCTCCAATTTCTTTCACAACAAGATGAGGATGAAACTTGGCCAAGCAATTTTATGGCGATTGTTTGTAGTAGAGGTGCTGAAGCTCCATGTATAATCCACCACATTTTCGGATCAATTCTCCACCTATCACGCAATGACTCTTGGTCACCAAAGTCCTCTAAATAACCAAAAAATTTAGCAAGCTCAATATTGACACTTCTTCTCTCCTCCTCATTTGGAAAATAACGCTTCAAACATGTCTTCCTCATATTTGAAATTTCTAAATCTTTCTGTGGAGAAACTCTTTGAGGATCCTCTTGAAGCCATTCTTTAGTTGAATATCTTCAAATAACATTAAAATGAAATAATGAAAGTGTTGAAATTACAAAACAACAAATTGTGAATTCATAATGAAAAAATGTTGAAATTTACCTTCGATTTAGTGAGTGAGCCAAGCAATGTAAAGGTGTATTACTTTTGCTCCACCTATCTTCTAGAATAGCATAGATAACATCCCAAAAGCTTGAGTCTTCATGAAGTGTCTTCCTCTCATGACTATATATAATTTCTTTTACTTTGGCTAGCATTGAATCCCACATCTCATAAATGAGATGTAAACAAGACTTATCCGTATCAGCTACTCTCAACATCTCATAAATTGGGTCTGTGAAATTTATAATGTATTCAATCTCATCCCACCATAAATCATCTAAAAGCTTCTCTTTTACATACCTAGCCTTTCCAACATCATCTTCCCTATAACATGTCCATTTGTCACTGATCACCATAGCTTGAAGAGCATTTTTTATTTTTTTAAATCTTCTCAACATCATTATTACTGAGGCAAACCGAGTTTCTGCAACTGCAAGCATCTTTAAATTAGAGAAATCATTGAACATAGAGAGTCTCATGGAGTGATTCATAATAAAATTTCTAATTACAATTGCATCTCCAGCAATCACTGTGATCCAATGACATTCATTATATGTGATTTCATTTGCCTCGGTATTCTTAGCTGCACAAATATTCTTCAAAGCAAGATTAAGCGTATGCACAACACATGGTGTCCAGAAAATATGAGGATATGCTTGCTCTACAAGTAGACCTGCAGCTCTACAAACAGGTGCATTATCAGTAATGACCTGAATGATGTTTGAAGGCCCCACCATCATGATAACTTCTTTTATTAAATTAGAAATGAAGAACTTATCCTTGTACTGTCCTTCACAGTTTACAGCTTTGATAAACATAGGATAACTCTCTGTTACTGCCATGAAGTTGATAAGTGGTCTTCTTTGTGGATCTGTCCACCCATCACAAACCAAAGTAACTCCTTTTTCCTTCCAAACTCCTCTAGTAGGCTCGAGCAACTTCTCAATATTGTCCCTCTCTCTTTGCAACAACTTCGTTCTAATAACATTATATCCTGGTGGCACGTATCCTGCAAGATTGTTATTGCATGCATATGTAAAGGCATTTTTGTAATGTGGATTCCTTGCTAGGTTAAAAGGAAGTCCAGCTGAGTAAAACATTCTAGCTATTTCCCCGTCTAGTTGTTCTCTCATTTGTAAATTAAATGCTTTCTCCAAAACACTATCTACAACATGTTTTCTTTTTTTTTGTTCAAATCCCTCCATTCGAAAAGGTCCTTTGTTTACAGTACTGTCATCACATCTAATTGAAAAAGATGATGAAGGATAGGAAGCATGAGTGCTTGGAAGTGGAATATGTTTTGGAAGCTCTTTTTTAATCCTTTGCTCAACTTCACTGATTTTTCTTTGTAATTCAGCCATTTGTGATGAGTTTATCTTCGGGCAAACTTTGATTCCATGACCACTAATCTTCAACAAATGAGCTTTCACTTTATAATATGATCCTTTGTATGATGCATTACAAAAATTGCATTTGAATGCAATATTGCCTCCCCCTTCTGATGTTTTACCTATTTTTGTAACATAACCCCATAAAGGTTTGTTATCTTCAATATTAATTTCTGATGGACCATCATCAGAACCAATTCCTGCTCCACTAGAACTCATTATCCTACAAAGGATCTATACAAATTAAAACATATGAATTTGAAACATGAAAAAATTTAAGTGAAAGTGTAGATATGTTGCGACTCTGCCGGGGGTCCAAGGGGGCGCTGCCCCCTGGCGGGGTTCGACCTGCCCGGTCAGGTCGCGGGGTCAAGGTGTACCGAGCAATACCGAGTTCCAATACCGAGCGATACCGAGTTCCAATACCGAGCAGTACCGAGTTCCAATACCGAGCAGTACTGAGTTCCAATACCGCTCGATACCGAGTAGTACCGAGCAATACCGAGTTCCAATACCAAGCGGTACCGAGTTCCAATACCGAGCAGTACTAAGTTCCAATACCGCTTGGTACCGAGTAGTACCGAGCAATACCGAGTTCCAATACCGAGCAGTACCGAGTTTCAATACCGAGTAGTACTAAGTTCCAATACCGCTCAGTACCGAGTAGTACCGAGCAATACCGAGTTCCAATACCGAGCGGTACCGAGTTCCAATACCGAGCAGTACCGAGTTCTAATACTGCTCGATACCGAGTACCGAGCAATACCGAGTTCCAGTAACATTCGGTACCAAGCGGTACCAAGTTTCAATACCGAGCCTATGATTAAGAAAACGAAGAACGATGAAGAAAACGAACCTACACTGCTCACGTCGCCTTCACTGTTCGCGTTGTCAAGCCGCTTCGTCGACGAAGGATGATCCTATCGACTTTAATGCTCGCGTCGTCAAGCCTCTTTATCGACAAAGGATGATCCTGTTTGCTTCTATGCTCGGGTCATCGAGCCGCTCCTTCAACTATAACGAAGAAGATGAACACGTGTGTGGAAACGAAAAACCTAGCTCTTTGAAATGTTTCAGCCGCATAAATGAATATGGATATTGAGCGGAAACGGAGGAAAGTCGAAAAGAAAAGGGTAAATCGTGGCTCAGTGTTTTTTTTAATAGGACACGCGTATCTGATACGCGTGTCCAGTCAAATTTAAATAATATTTTAATCGGACACGGCAAGGCCGTATCCGACACGTATCTGTGCCGTATCGAAGGCGTATCCGTATCCGACACGTATCCGATACAGCATGCCTCGTAAATAGGAGTATCCGTGCAACATAGCTGAAGATTCATGATCAAATGATCCATCATCTTCAACTACCTATCTATAAATTGGAATTATAAACAGCAAACTTCCAAAGACTTTTTTAGAAGGGGATGCGAGCCTTGAAATACCGCCGGGGGGGGGGGTTGTTGGACAATTAAGCATCTTGAGCATCCACTGATTCAAAAGTAGAGACTTCAACCATAAAAAAAAAAATTCATGAGAAGGCCAGTATGAAGTGCCATCATCAAACATAAGCCAGGAAATGTAAACCTTCATTATAACGGGGTCAATAGACCTCCAACCCTTTCTGGACTCATCATTGCCAAAAATATACATCTATCATGCTTCTTATTAAGCTTATGAAAAACTCCATCAGAATAAAGCATTTAGCACATTCCACCAAAAAATACTCGATGGCATTTAGCGCATTTCTTATATAACTTTTCAGATAGAGAAACAATACTAACACTTCTAAGAGAAGTTATATTAATGAAATAGACAACAATTTAAAAACCTAAAATCTAAACCCTATGAGTATGGCATTAGTATTCCTATGATAAACATATTTCATGTGCCTTAACACATTGATCTTCTAAACTCTTTCCTTATCAGGTGTAAATACTCAAGCACCCATATTAATATTCTAAACTCCTTATATGGTCATGCAACACCATAATGAGTATCAAACACAAACTCACATAGTTCTTACATATGTAAGAAAGAATGCAAAAAACTAGCAATTGCAACATGTGCTAATTAGGGTTATAGATGATGAAGTGAGATGTGTAGAAAATAAAACATAGTAAAGTTGACAAACCTTTTCCTTCCTGATAAGCTTGCATCCCTCAACAGGACCAGTACTTTGGAAAACCTCTTGAAGAAGTGCTTCTGTAACTTGAATATGAATATTTCCAACATAACTGCATCAAAATATAAGCAAAATACAGCAGAAAACTAAGTGATGATACAGAATGTGTTGCGGGTACAACAGTAATTAATCACAATGTCAATGATATCGTGTAATGCTTACCAAAAAAACTTTTTTTTTTATATTTTGCATCAAGGAAATGAAGTCAGAATAAATTATAGAGAAAATATAAAAAAGGGAGCAAGGAGAACCTTATAAGAGATCTATAATAGCTAATGTGAAAAAGGAAAAGGGTCCGGTCACTAGAAGACATAAAAAGCAACACAGAAGAAAATTTAAAAACAAGCTAAAGGCTCGTATAACACTCACACACTGCGGCATGAACTTGTATCAAATCCAGCAGGCAGATTTCCACTCGGAATTGGCTCAATCTGCAAAATAAAAGGGTAAAAAAACAACAAAAAAAATCCCTACGTAAAGGATATTCTCCAAGAAATGAACGCACTAAACCAAGTCCGCAATAAGAAACAATAATACTAGAAAAAATGGAAGACCAACGGCCCAGCCTTATCACATCAAGTTTCAAAGCAAAATAAGGTATTGAATTAGTTATCCTTATATAGAATGGCCAGGCATCAAATTAGCCTATCAGTTTATACTAAGTACCATAGCACGCCCATTAGCAAGTGCAGGAAACCCTAAAAAAAACTAAAAGCTGGAATGAATTAGGCAATAAACCTACCTAGAAAGATATATCACCCAAAAGGAACGCAAGTATAACTGCTTCTTAAAGCGGCTTTTGTAGTACAAAAATTAAAATTTTTATATTATAAAGCCGCTTTAAGAAGCAATAAAAAAGCCTTCCCAAACAAAGCCTTAATTGCCAAACATGTTCTAGGGGCATTTGCTTCAAGGAATATCAAAATGAAGGAAAACTAATACTCTCATATGAAACATTGAATTAAGATGGAAGGTCGGATATAGCATCAAAAGCAAAAAAAGTAAAGCTGCGCGTACACAAGCCCATTAGCCAATAATAGAAACCTCCATCCGCAACAAAAGTCGGAACTGGAGCGCTGAATCCTCGTGTGCCATAAGTAAATTTCAATATCTCAGAACGAAATAAAACAGACATAAAAATATAAACAGTGCGAAAAGCACGCCCAGTGCCCAACTCATCAGCAAAACCTAATGTAAAAGTCCAAAAAAAAAAAAAAAAAATTCGAACAGTACAAGATGCCCAACATAAAAACAACTAAACGCAAGCTCAAAAATCTAAATTCCCCGGAAAAAGCTGTAATAACCCAAAAAAGATGATCAATGGAGAAAACCACACATGGAAACAATCAAACAACAAGCCAACGACCTTCATGAAATATGGTTTCCTGAAGCTAAAGGAGCAATAAGAGTATAAGAGAGGAAATACCTGTGGGGGAGCTAAAAGTCCAGGTAGATGGTAAAGAGACTGCTGCTGCTGCTGCTGCTGCTGCTGCTGAAGAAGTGACTGGTGCTGCTGCTGAAGAAGTGCCTGTTGCTGAAGAAGTGCCTGCTGCTGCTTGAGCCGCTGCTGCTGCATTCTTTCACTGCCTAGCGTTTGATTCCAAGAAAGATTAAGAATAGTACTAATCCGATCGAATCGGAAAAGCAGAAAGGTGTTATTAGGGTTTACAAAGTGTAATGAAAAAGGGAAAGACAAATGTAACGAAATTGAAAAAGAAAAAAACAAAAATCCCTCGAAATCGAGGGAAGAAAAGAGGAGAGATCAGTGAAAGAAAAGGAGAAGGCTTGAATATAGAGATTGAAAAGTCTGCAAATCGGCTTCTTTTTTTTTTTACAAGGAATTTATGAGAAGCTCTTGCGATCTGATGGACGTTGGGTACTGTTGTTTTTAATGAGATTTTTTTTTTTTGGACTAGTTTTTCTGTAGTCCAAGAAAAGGGCTGAGATTGCGAAAAGAAAAAAAAATAATTGGCCAAATTAAAATAAAATAAAATAAATTATACTTAAGAGTTATCATGATCTTATATATAATTAAATGAATTTTCTTTTTTTTAAAAGATAATAGACTAAACATAAATTATTAAATTAATTTCACACAATATCAAAATACAAAAATAAAATAAAAAAAATATTGCTCAAAAGTATTTTTTGTAAAAATTTGATTTTTTTTTTTTCACTTTTAGCAAGATGATAATTGTATAATAGCATAAAATTTGATAGTAATCTCAACAAAACCCTAATTATCATTTAAAGGAAATTATTAAATAATCACATATAATAAATATATATATATATATATATATATATATATATATATATATATATATATATATATATATATATATATATATATATATATATATATATATATATATATATATATATATATATATATATATATATATATATATATATATATATATATATATATGGCCAAATTTTCGAAACGAGCTTAATGTTTATGTAATTTAGCAGAAGGAGCGTGATGCTGGGAAAATTTAAAAAATAGCCAATACGTGTTTCTGTTTGGTGCATTCAAAGAATGCGCCTAACAAGATGGCGCACTTTGAATGCGCCTTTCAAAACAGCGCATTGTAAAGGAAATGGTGAAATGCGCGCTTCTATCCGGCGTATTCCTTAGATTACGCGCTTCTATCCGGCGTATGCAGTCTAATCGACTGCTTGCCAGCGCGAAATGAGGCAAAATTGGCTTATAGCAAGGGGCAAGATCCGTGAAAGCAGTTGGGGAGGTGCGGAAATTGATGCCGGGTGTTGAATTTGGGTGGTTGGGAGCTGATTATTGATGATGGGATTGAAGACCGAAGTACTTTAAAAGTGGCAGTCTGCATTCGTTCTCTCCCACTCCTCCTTCCACTCCTCCGTAAGCGAAGTTCTTCTTAAACCTTCAGTTTTAAATTTTTGAAGGTATGTTTTTTTTTTAAGTTATGTATTTTCTCAGCTGTAGTTAAATTTTTGAAAGACCTATAATTTTATACTGAAAAGAAATATAATCTATTAATGTTTTAATATTTTATATTAATTTCATCTTAAAATTTATTTTATAAAACTAAAATTTTAAAATATTTGTTAAACAATATAAAAATAATTTAAATTAAATTGTCTTAATTTATAAGGCTTAGTTATCACATTTTTATTTTATTGATAGCTTCGACCAAAACTCGTTTTTAACTTAACCCAATTACACCAATCATATAGTAGGGTTCGCAAAGTTAAAAGAACAAAAATCTGTCGAAGGTTATCTACTTTTGTGTATAGAGGAGCTTAATAATACCTTGCCACAAATGTCAATAATTAATTATTAATCTTTTGCATTTAAAAAATTTACATTTCATTATACTACAATTAGAAGAATAAAAATTATGGTGGATCCTATATAAGTAAATAAATTGAGATATGAGTAAAATATATAAATATGATAATTATTTTGATTCAAGTTTAATATATATAAAAATTATATTGATATAATAATCAGAAATGGAAATGATGCAATTAATAAATAATTAGAATAATAAGAATTACATGAATTAGCTTGAATGAAAATTTTATAGTAATTAGGTTATTTTTGTTCGGATATATTGTGTGAACAAGTAACCTTAGAAGTCCATATGTAGATGTAAACACACCAAATTAGTAGTTCACTAATACTAATTCTAGATATTGAATATATAGATGTATTATATAAATAATGGTGTATTAATTAAATAACGGCATTAAAAAATCTCAATAAATCATTGATATATGATTTGAGATTTGTATTGGTGATTATAAAACTTTATAACACATACTAAGTAATTACATAATTTTTCTTATCTTGATAGTATGTCTCGATTGATGTTGTATTTCGATGGAGAGTTACATATTTCGGGCGAATTCACACCAAGTTATATTGGCGGGAGGTTTAGACCGCTCCTTATCGATGACAATATTTCTCTTGAAATGATAAAACAAAGAATTATGTGTGAACTAAGAATAAATTCAACAACAACCACTATTAACCTCACATGTCGTCTTCGAAATAATGGTGGATTTTGTGCGATTCATGTCACCGATGATGAGGTCTGTGAGTATATGTTGATGGAGGTTAGAACACAAACCGTTGTTGTATATGTGGAGGTTGAGCAAATTGCACCCATCGAGGCTGCTGAACCACCGGGTGAAGCTTACATGTGAGTATCAACCATTGTATTTCATGATCGTTTGGATGAACTTGTCATTAAACCTAATTTAACTTTTATGTATTAGGCCCACTCGCACATCTGAATCCGTTATGGCTAGTGTAAGAGATATTCCGAGAAATGTTGAAGATGATTTATATGGTCGTCTTAGTTTAAGGGAGCAACCTAGGTATTCGACACGACAACTTCCAAGAGTTCAACCTAGACAAAGTGTTGGGGAACATCCATATTGTTACACAAGTAATTATACAGAAGCACAAGATATCAACCCCTCAATGCCTTGCATACAGCATAATTCATTAAATGAAGATGAAGGATATTAAACGATGAATAGCGATAACACTAATTCATCGAATGATGGTAGCCCAATATTGGACTCTCACATTCCTATGGAGGAATTTAACAACACGGAATGTAATGGGCAAGTGTTCATTGAAGATCATGCAACACAAAATCGTGATGGGATTGATGGCATGAACATCAATAACGATTTTGTCGAAACTGTTCGGACAACACAACAGTGGGATGATGATGAAAATTTTGATGCGCCATGTGTAAATATTATTTGCTCGATAGAAGCTAGTACTCCAATAGAGTTATATGAAGGTCAGATATTTCATACGAAATTAGATTTGTAAGCCGCAGTTAATGGTTGGTCGATCCTTCATAATGTTCAATTTTTAAATTCAACATCCAACAAAAGCCGATTGAGTATCATTTGTGCCCAATATGAGAATCCGGATCGTCCATGCCTTTGGCGCTTACGTGCTGCACGAAGTAAAAGACTATGTGGGTTATGAAAAATATCTATATGTGGACTTCCACATACATGCACCCACCTCATTTTGGCTAGTGGACATCATAATTGTACATCAAAATTTATATGCAGACAAATCATTTCTATAATTAGACAACAACTAGATATGAAGCCGAAGGAGATCATAGCTAGAATGGAGTCGAAGTTTGACATTAAGATTTCATATATGAAGACATGAGACACACGTAGAAAAGCTATTGAAGCCACTTTTGGTAGCTACGAACAATCTTATCATTCTCTTTTATGTTTTATGGAAGCCTTAAGGTTATCCCAGCCGAGCACTGTATACAATATTCATGTCGTACCTCTCGCACGCTTTAAGGCACTTTTTTGGGCATTTGGTCCATCTATATATGGGTGGCAACACTGTAGACCGGTGTTGAGCATGGATGGGACATTCTTGCCAGGGAAGTACCGAGGGACCCTCTTGGCAGCTGTAGGCATTGACGGGAATGGCAGATTGTTTCCACTAGCATTTGCAGTGGTGGAATAGGAGAGCAATGAATCATGGATTTGGTTCCTACAAAAGCTACAACAACTTCTACCGATTGTAGTTAATCTAGAGAAGTTGTGTATAGTTTCTGATAAGCACCCAGGACTTGTACGCGGGTGAAGGGAAGTATTTTCTAATGCTGTTCATAGGCACTACCTTCGGCACTTACGTGAAAATTTTAAAAAGTTGGTACGTCGTTTAGGAACTCCATATATTGAGGGCTTGAGTAATAAAATGTATTTTGCTGGAAATACTGATGATTATTCATATTTCAATCGAATGATAGATGAAATTAAACTAACAAAGCAGGAGACATTTGATTAGTTGGTACAACGCGATGTATCTAAATGGTCCCTATTATTTGATGAAGGATGTCGGTATGGTATTATGATCACAAACGCATCTAAATATTTTAACGGGGTGCTTAAACGTGCACGTGGACTTCCCATTCAATGACTAATAATGACAATTTACTATAATCTCGTGGCATTATTCCTAAAGAGATCAACCGAAGCTGGAAAGTGGGTTGAGGAAGCCCAATCAAATTTCGTTCCACGCACAATAGAGATTAATGGTACATACTCTATTATTATTTACATTGTATAAAATTTTTAGCAAAAATCTTAACTTTAGTCAAAGTTAATATATAGTTAATTTTTAGGTGGATTACTATATACGATCATCTGCGATACTTGAGCCACTCGCCGGGGGAGGGGGACATAATGCAAGTTTCTTGCAGATGGCTGTATATCAAGTTGCTAAATTGTCTGTCCGAGTACAACAATCAGTTTACATCGACTACACAACATTTGATTTGACCACAGAGGCAGATCAACAAAGTAGAGAACGTGTGGGGAGTTCTCATAGGCAGCAACATAGTAGATGATCTTTTTCAGATGCTCCATCCCGGTCGATGGGGAGCAGACACCGACAGACTGTTGAGCCTAATCCGCATCGACATTCCATTCATACGCCATATATAGGATATGAATTCACGGGAGCATGTCCCTCATCCCCACATTGGATCCCGTGCGTTGGACTTGCTAGTCAACCAGGATATATCTATCATGGCACACAATACGAATAACCCAGCGCACAATCATTATTTTCAATGGTCATTCCAAAGTGGATGTCATCAGTAGGATTACCTTCATCCCCCATGCAGCAGGATATTATGTTAACGGGAGGTTATCCTATATAACAAGATACACAACATTCACACCAACATGCCGAGGTTGATCAAGAGGAGGCTGAGGTCTCAGAGGAGCCACAATTACAGAGGAGAAGAAGAAGGGCACCAAATAGATTTACTCCAGGGAGTGGGGCTTTACCCAAGCATCATTAGTAAGAGATTCGAGGTTTATTATAATGTTGATATTTGGAATTTTACTTTCGGTTGTAAATATTTATCATATTATGAACTTTGTTTATTAAAAATGTTTGAATTTTCATGTTGAACTTTACTTATTGTTAAATAATAAAGATAAATTCTCAACTACTTCACTGTTTGCAAATATGTCATTTCAGTTACATTAATCAAGAATGTACTCCCACAATTTTGATGCTAGCAGCAGTGCCGAAACCAAACAATAGATTACAGAGGGTACCATCCGGGTGCGTAAAAGCTTATCTTATCCTATCGATTAGGACCTTGAAGCCAGGATATCATCAAATGAACTATTTAGGTGTGTTATACATACTTGGGATGAAGATGAAGATGAAGATGAGTTACTGTGGAATCTATACGATGATATGAAGAAAGCTAAGGAATATAGAGGTACCCCTGCCTGTCAAGAGTTAGGCTGAAAATATCTACAAGAAGGCTTTGACGTTTTTAAGCACCACCTTGTGGCAAAAGATTTCCTAAAGGGTAGAATTCTAGAACTTAGTTGTAATAAAGACGATACAGTTGAACCAGGTATTGGAAGGTCTATGATGGATATAGATAATTGTATTTTATACTCTTATTAGAAGCCTAATCATAATAAGCACATATTAGATTCTTATAAACAGTTGTTGCAAAGTTCTGAACACCCTAAAGCAAAGAATTTTCTTAATGGAGAAGATTGACAGCAATTACAACAACAATTTCAGATCGACTTCAAATATTGTCCCACACAAACGCAGCTCCAAACTCGTCTACGATTTCTTCTTAATAATATGAAGCAATAACTTCAACGTTATTCCTATCACCGTGCATCAAAAATGTCATTTATGTTGTTATTTACTTTTTCATTCAAACATAAATTTAAAATGTAGTTCGTGTTGTTATGTTGATGATTAATGTTTATGTTCGTAATTGTTACTCAACTTCTAATTTGTTTTATTAATTTCACTCGTGTTCTTCAAATCATTTTTTTAAATAATTTATTTAATATTATTATCCTAATGACAAATTAAATTGCATATGCTAAATACTCGGCAAGAAATGTCATAATCATCAAGGACCTTATCAATAAAGTGCTCACCATCAAGGAATTTCCTTCATATTATTCCAAGGAAGAAGTTGATATATGATGGTACTATTCGATTGACAGAATGTATGTCGTATCCCATGGATGAATTCTTGGAAGAGAAATCAAGATCAAATGAAATTTTTCGATGTTGTCTACATGAGACAACATTGAATGGTCTTGGTATGAAGACAATAGTTTATGGGATACATATCATGAAGTTATCAAATGTCGTCATCCCATCTATGTGGATGGAGAAATTATTACTGATTTGGGCTGACAATTTGTCCGACAAAGGTTTTGGGATCATAATGGTCATTTTGCTCCTATAAGTATTCTTAAGACAAGAATTGGTGAAATCAATAAGGAAAAAGATGGTTATGTTGTGGTCAATGTTGAGAATCTAATAACTGATGTGCAACATTGTATTCTTTACAAAAAGTGACATACTTATCAAGATGCATTTATATCAGAAAAATATCAAGAGCTGAATATTATAGATGATAAAAAGAATGAGTTCTTAAATATCAAAGATTGACATTACATCCAAAAGCAGTTCATAGAAAAATTCTTATGTTGTCCAACGTTAACCCAAATCCAAGCGCGTATGCGCATGGTACTAAGCCACTCGTAATAATAATTTCTTTTAATTCTAATCATATGTATTTCATTTTATTACTGAACTTATCATGTATTTTAATTAATTTGTGTTAATTACTTTTCGCACTATTCTCATTCCAATCTTTCTATGAAGAAGAAAAAGATGAATAAATATTTATTTGTCCAAATATTTAATACTTTGTAATAAATTCAAATATAATTATTTTTAATATAGCTTCTAAAAAAAATTTGGCGTTCATAGTATGTTAATAACAATTTAAATAGAAATACACAAAATTTATAATTTAATCCTATTTTTAAAACTAAATTTTAAATCATATTCACCTTATTTTAAATTTTAAATAACTTTTTAAACTTATTTTAATAACTATTTCATTTTTTTTTTCTCAATTTTCATTAACTAAATCTCATAATTTACATAACTTTAAAATCTATTTTTAAATATATTAATAATTTTATTATTAATATATTACTTCCTAGAACCCAATCTACAAAACATGTTTGCTCACAGAGGACTTGGTTTAATATTACATATTATTAAAGTTTATTCGCTCACAGACGACTTGGTTTAATATTGCGTATTATTAAAGTTTATTCAGACATTCATGACCTTATCAACTTTGTTGATCTATTACGTACATACTAAAAAAAAAAATTAATAATTTATGACATAAAAGATTTAAAAATATCCAAAAAAACAAAATAATTTGAAAATATTAATCATTGTGGTATCTTTACAAACCAAATTAAATAAAAATATTCTGAATTACTAAAATAACATTTTTCTCATTACAAAAATCATTTCAAAATTGACATAAATGTCCTCATTAAGGAATTGGAAGCCCTCCACCGAGCTTGCAAGTTATTTTATTTTATTTTTTTCCTGCATTAGGACTAAGGATTTCTTTCATTCTTTGTAACAACTACTTATCAACAATTTCTTGAAGTTCAAAATTTAACGCTAAGAAGTTTTTATATACAGTAAATAAAAATTCGTCTCAAATAATGCCTATTCTGAAGTACATTTTCTTCGTAATTATTAGCCATTACAACTATAATTAATTAGTAAAAGTAAAAAAGAAAAAAAAAATTAATGCACCATTTTAACTATTCCACTCCATACTTGTGCCATTTGGGAATAGAAAATAATTTAACCTATAATTTCTTTTTTTTTTTTTTTTGCATAAATCATACCAATACATTTATCCGGTCAAAAAATTCAACCTTCAATTTATAAGACTACACAGCGTAACTATAAAAAAAACAAAAAAAATACAATACAAAGCAAATATAACTTCATCATGACTAATACGAATATGTAAATTAGTACATACATTTTACTATTGCCACAACACATATAAAAACCTTAGGAGCTATAAACTCAACCGATATTTGAACAAAAAAAAAAAAAAAAAAAAAAAGTACATACCTACCTGTTTTTCCTCTGCGGAATGCATAAGAGCTGATGCAAACCCCTCTTCAGCTCATCACTAACTTATACCCGCTCAAATTGAATGTCACGCATTGATTTCCACCCACGCATTGAATTCCACCCACTCAACGTGATTTCCGGACATGTTCTCCGGTAACGACAAAAGAAAATGGAAATGGGAAATTTGACGCCTGGAGTAGCTTGAATACGCTTATCATTTAAGCGCATTCTTTTGAATACGCCTGACAGTTCAGCGCATTCAAAGAATGCGCCATTAAGATCGGCGGATTCTTTGAATACGCCATTCAAGACCACACATTCTGCACTGCGTCAATCAGTTTGGCAAATTTGCTCGTTTTAAAATTTAATTCTGCTCACGCTGCTTCCGCTAAATATGGCTACAACTACGCTCGTTCCAAAAATTTGGCATATATGTATATATATATATATATATATATATATATATATATATATATATATATATATATATATATATATATATATATATATATATATATATATATATATATATATGATACGTCGTCACAAAATTAGCTGGATCGGACACGAATCTCGAGGCAAAAGCTAGTTGGAGACTTCAAAAATTAAATCCGGGAGCATCCGAACTCCGATTTCAGCAAGCTCACAGTCAAACTGAGCGTCTCGAAAATACGAACTCAACGACACCAAGATCAACCTAATCCGAGCCCAAATGAGTCTAAATCGAGGGTTCAAAGTGCTGTCGGAAGGTTCAAACAGCAATTTGAGTTACCAAACGGTCTCCGATTTTGACGAGCTTATACTCGAATCGAACGGCTCGACGGGACGAATCCAACGAGCCCAAGATCATTAAATTCCAACACCATTAAGGCCTCCAAATGGCCAATAAACGGTTCACGATCATAGGATTCAATATCGGCCGTCCATTTGACCACTCCCTATTCGCCCTTGATCTCACATCTATTTACGGACCATGCCACTCCAGAAAATCTATAAATAGAGCCCTCATTCTTCACAAGAGGGGATCCAAGCAAGAGAGAGAAGAAGAGAAGAGAAGGAAGGAGTTCCCCCTCGACAGCCGCAGGACCACTGCCGGACCACCGCAGAATCTCGCCGGACCACCACCGGACCACCGCAGGAACCTCGTCGGACCACCGCAGGAACCTCGCCGGACCACCACCTTAAGGCCTGACGTTCAGTCCCTACGTACTGCCAAAGACCCGACGTCTTGTTCAAGGCCTGACACTGAGTCCCTACTTCCTGCTAAAGACCCGACGTCTTGTTCAAGGCCCGACACTCAGTCTCTACTTCCTGCCAAAGACCCGACGTCTCGTTCAGGGCCCGACATCCAGTCCCTACGTCCTGTCAAAGATTCAACGTCTTTTTTAAGTAATTGATTGTAATCTGATCACCCCTGGAGGTGATTCAGTCATTTGTAACTAGCTCAAAATCTAGTAGAACCATTTTCAACTGGGCTAGGCCTCGTGGTTTTTTCCCTTTCAAGGGTTTTCCACGTAAAAAATTATTTGTGTTCTCTGTGTGTGCTAGTTATACGTACAACGCTAAGACGTAGGATCAAATTTCTATCGCCGCGTAATTTCTAGCCCGCAACAGATTGGCGCCGTCTGTGGGAACGCTAATCCCACTACATCAAGGAATCATCCAATGGTCAACAGGCGTAGCCATCGCATCATGGGAACCTCCCGCTCTAATTCACACCAATCTAGGAATTAGTCCCTGAATCAAGGACGACAGGCATCTGCCTCCTTTCACCCCGGTAACCGACACCCTACCGGAGAAGGAACTTCAGGGTCATCCCTAGAAGAGCGTATCAGAAAAATGGAGGAATCTCAGGATGAGATCCTTCAGCTCTTAAGGGGAGCCCGAGGACCAGCGTCAGTACCCCAAGAGGATACTCTTCTTCGAGATCAGTCAGGATTCGAAGACATTCTTCATGTCGAAGTCCCCCTTCCTCCGCCAAGGATGCGCCCTCCTACACGTCCTGAGAATGAGCTTGCTGATACAGCAAGCTCTACCCATCCTTCACGCACAGGCCACCGACAGCATATACCGCCGGACGTCCCTGAGGACTTAGACCAACAGCACGTCACTGAACTTCCCCGCAATACTCTACGGCATGAGTTACGAAGACTAGTCCGAGAAGAGTTCCCCACAGGGGGTATCAGGCAGTCCCTTCATCAACGGGACATTCAGGAGTCATCACCTTTCACCGAAGCTGTCCTCCGATATCCTGTTCCGGCAAGATTCAAACTCCCAAATATTGATTCTTATGATGGGACTTCAGACCCCTATGAACATATCGACCACTATCGCACTATTATGCATATCCAGCAGGCCCCAGACGCACTGCTCTATCAAGTTTTTCCTGCCACCCTTAAAGGGCAGGCCCGGACATGGTTCTACTCCCTACCCCCTCGTTCCATTCCCCTATTCGTTAAATTGGCCAAATTATTTGTCGAACAATTTGTCGCCAACCGAAGAATGATTAAAGACTCCTCCCACCTTTCGGGGATACGACAGAACGAGGGCGAATCTCTCAAAGAATATTTTCAAAGGTTCTCTACAAAAGCCCGACAAATTCCAGGGGTAGATCCCGAATTGCTACGAGGTGTATTTCTTGGAGGGCTTCGCCCAGGCCCTTTCTACTCCGCACTTATGCGAGAAACGGTCCATTCTTATGCGGATTTAATCCATCGAGTAGAGACCCAAATCACTGCCGACGAAGCCATCAATGCTCATAAGAAGCAATTCGAGCAAGCAGCCGGGAAGCGTAAAAATCCCCCAGGGACGGAGAATCCCCCCTCGCAAAGGAAGAAGCAAGGAAACTATAATCTTCCTCCTCGACCCTCACAGCCGCGACGAGAGCCCCGACAAGAAAAAGAGTACACGCCACTTAATACATCCCGAGCAAATGTATTAATGGCCATCCGAGACCAAGAGAGTGTAAAGTGGCCGTACCCCTTAAAGCCTAATACCAGAAACCAAGAACAGTATTGTCATTTCCACCGCAGTCGTGGACACACCACTGAAGCATGCAGGCAGCTCAAGGAGGAAATTGAGAGACTGATCCGATAAGGATATCTCCGACAGTTCGTCAAGAATCCAACAGCTCGAGAAGAAACTGTTCCAACTGGGGGGCAAGATCAACAAAAACCGTCGACGAACAATCGCCAGATGGTCGGCGAAATTGAAACTATTGCTGGAGGCCCTTCAACGCCTTGTCAAGTTCTAATCACAGAGAACAAGGAGCCACCAACAAAAAAGCTTCATGTCGATCACTCCATCACTTTTAAGAAGTCTGATCTAGAAGGTGTAAAGACTCCTCATCAAGACCCACTGGTGATTAGCGCAGGAATCGGCGACCCATGCTACAATGTTAAAAGGATCTTGGTAGACAATGGAAGCTCAGTAGATGTTTTATTCTACTCCACTTTTCTTAGCATGGGCCTATCTAGAGAGAAACTACAGCCTGCTGCCGGTCCACTGTACGGATTTGACAACCGACCTGTAAGAGTTGAAGGAACCATTACTCTCCCGGTTGTGCTTGGAGAATTCCCCCGTCAAGTTGAGCACCCCATTCTATTCATTGTAGTGAAGTCCGAATCAGCCTACAATGCAATCTTCGGAAGGACACTCCAAACAATCTTTGGAGCAATTGCTTCAATTCCCCACTTAAAGTTGAAGTTTCCTACCCCGTTAGGGATCGGGACCATATGTGGTGATCAACGAGTAGCACAATCATGCTATCTTAGGCAGGCCCAACCACGCTCATCAGTCACTTTGAGCATCGAAGACTTTGATCTTCGGAATGAAGATACTCCTCAAAGGGCCTCCCCTGTAGAAGACCTTACTTGTATCTCTCTGTCGGAAGAGCACCCTTCACGAACGGTACAGATCGGATCACTCCTTTCAGATGAAGAGAAGAAGGAGTATGTGGACTTCCTACGTAAAAACCAAGATTTGTTTGCGTGGAGCCCAGCGGATATGCCAGGAATCAACCCTGAAGTAATTAAGCACTCCCTCAAGATCAATCCAACACTCAAGCCAGTGATCCAAAAGAAAAGAAATTTTGCGCCTGATCGTCAACGGGCAATTGATCAAGAGGTTGATAAGCTTTTAAACGCAAGATTCATAAGGGAAGTACACCACCCCGCTTGGTTAGCCAACGTCGTGATGGTTCGAAAGGCAAGTGGAGATTGGAGAATGTGTGTGGACTATACTGATCTCAACAAAGCTTGCCCCAAGGACAGTTTCCCGCTCCCTCGAATTGATCAATTAGTTGACGCCACAGCCGGGCATCAGATGTTAAGCTTTATGGATGCCTACTCCGGATACAATCAAATACAGATGGACCCTACCGATGAGGAGGCAATATCCTTCCAAACGAATAAGGGATTATACTGCTACCTAGTAATGCCATTTGGACTCAAAAATGCGGGGGCAACATACCAACGGCTAATGAATAAGGTTTTTAAGAACCTTATTGGGCGTACCATGGAAGTCTATGTGGACGACATGCTAGTCAAAAGCCTGGAGAAATCCCAACATATATCAGACTTGGAAGAATGTTTCTGCCTCCTTCGATCTTATAACATGCGCCTCAACCCCTCCAAATGCGTATTTGGAGTTGCCTCAGGAAAATTTTTGGGATTCATGGTTACCCATCGAGGGATTGAGGCCAACCCGAAAAAGATCAAGGCCCTAAGGGACATGCTACCCCCAAGAAATATCAAAGAAGTTCAGAGATTGAACGGAAGGATTGCAGCACTCTCTCGATTCCTGGCTCGATCTGGAGACAAATATTTGCCTTTCTTCAAGGTCCTCAGAGGTGCTCATAGCTCAGGATTTTAGTGGACTGATAAATGCCAAGAGGCTTTCGAGCAACTCCGAACTTATCTGGCCTCACCGCCGCTACTCTCAAAGCCAGTTCCAGGAGAAATTTTGTATCTGTATATGGCCGTCTCCTCCCAAGCTATAAGTTCGGTCTTGGTTCGGGTAGAGGATATGATTCAACGGCCCGTCTATTACATTAGTAAGGTACTTTCGGAGACTGAAACACGCTACCCATCGGCAGACAAAATGGCCTTAGCATTAATCTTCCCAGCAAGAAAGTTACGACCTTATTTCCAAGCACATGCGATCAGGGTTTACACAAACCTACCGTTGAAAAGTATTCTTCAAAAACCCGAGGCATCTGGAAGATTGGTCAAATGGTCGGTAGAACTTGGAGAGTTTGATATACAGTTCCTGCCTAGACCCGACATCAAGTCACAGGTGCTTGCCGATTTTGTGGTCGAATGTACTAGCTACACCTCCGAGGAATCGCCTGATGTGTCTCTTTCCTCTTCATGCTGGACATTATATGTAGACGGAGCTTCTGGGAATTCTGGTGCTGGCGTTGGAATCTTATTAATCTCCCCGCAGAAAGCCACACTCGAATACGGGCTTAGACTGAAGTTTCCGGCAACAAACAATGTTGCTGAATATGAAGCTTTAATCGCTGGATTAAGATTGGCAATTGATTGCGAAGTCCAAGACTTAGTAGTTCACACTGATTCCCAACTAGTTGCTTCTCAAGTGGAAGGGGAATTCGATGCTCACAATCCACTTTTGGCTCAATACTGTCAGATAGTTAAAACCTTGTTGGCTCAAATAACAAAGCATCAGGTCATCCATATCCTTCGAGAGCAAAACACAAGGGCAGACTCACTCTCCAAGCTAGCAATTTCTACAACGGGAGATGTTTTCAAAAGGAAATTTATTGAGGAGATCTACTTCCCGAGCATTCAAGGCTCATGGGTACTTCAATCAATAGATGAATCAAAAGAAACTTCTTGGATCGACCCCATTCTTGCTCTCCTACAAGAAGGCTCTCTCCCTGAAGACCCAGTTATGGCAGTACGGCTTCGAAGGCAAGCAGCCAACTTCACCATTATTAACGGAGAGTTATACAAACGATCTTTCACAGGGCCATACCTCAAATGTCTTCCTCCTTCGGAGGCAAACTATGCACTTCGCGAAGTACACTCGGGTATTTGTGAGGAACATTTGGGTGGAAGGGCACTGGCCCAAAAGGTCCTGAGACAAGGATTCTACTGGCCGACGATAAAACAGGACGCATTAGAACTTGTACGGAAATGTAATAACTGTCAGTTGCACGCTAACCTCACTCATCTACCCGCCGTAGAGATATCGACATTACAGAGTCCCTGGCCTTTTGCCCAATGGGGGATCGACATAATGGGACCATTTCCTATGGCAACGGGACAGCGAAAATTCATCATATTGGCTGTCGACTACTTCATAAAATGGGTAGAAGCAGAACCACTAGCAAAGATCACTGAAGCAAATGCCAAACAGTTCCTGTGGAAGAGCATAATATGTCGCTTTGGCATTCCTGCAAAAGTTATTACTGATAACGGAACACAGTTCACCGGAAGAGTCTTTACCACATTTTGTAAAGATCTCCACATCCATCTAGTACACACGGCTGTGGCTCATCCTCAGACTAATGGACAGACAGAAGTCACTAATCGGACTATTCTGAGAGGACTGAAAACACGGCTGGAGAAGGCTGGGGGGCAATGGGCTGACGAGCTCCAAAATGTCCTTTGGGCCTATCGTACGACAGCAAGGACTCCAACAGGAGAGACGCCGTATAACCTCTGCTTTGGTACAGAGGCTGTCATTCCAGTCGACATTGGAGGTCCCCAGTCATAGAGTACAAACTTTCGACTCCAATACCAACGACGAAAAACTCAGGCACAACCTAGACCTCCTTCCAGAAGTAAGAAACGGGACAATACTTAAGGTGGCTGCCTACCACCAGAGAGTTGCCCGTCACTATAACAGAAGGATGAAGCCGCGACATATATCGGTAGGAGATCTGGTCCTACGCAGCATTGAGGCAGCAGGCAAAGGCCCTCAAAGAAACAAACTCTCCCCCCTCTGGGAAGGTCCGTACTTAGTAGCAGCTATGGTGAAACCAGGAACTTTCAAATTAAAGGATGCTGAAGGGAAGATGCTTCCTCGAACTTAGAATATCGAGAACCTCCGCAAATACTATCAGTAGAGCGTAATCGTGCCGTTTGTTTTAGAATGTTGTATGTCTTTTGCTTACTATACATGTCTTTAATTTCGGACTTTGTTTGTGGTGTTTCTAGTTTCCTTCTCCCTTAAACTGTTTTCGGGAGCAATGTTCTTCGTTTAATGGCAGTAAAGACTTTGTTAAGTTATGAACTTTAATATGTTTGAGCAGTAAATGATCATTATTCAATC
Organism: Dendrobium huoshanense; assembly: GCA_016618105.1. Classification (NCBI taxonomy): domain Eukaryota; kingdom Viridiplantae; phylum Streptophyta; class Magnoliopsida; order Asparagales; family Orchidaceae; genus Dendrobium; species Dendrobium huoshanense. The sequence continues at coordinate 30,061,562 of CM028350.1, read as the reverse complement.
GTTAGCTGATCAATCCTAGGAGGATTCGATCCAACCTATTCCACGCAGGTTAACGTCATCGAGCTGGGCTCTGACACACAACCTCGGATAGGTCTTACATCCTTGGTGGATTCTCCCAACCTCTTCCACACAGGTTAACGTCATCGAGCAGGGCTCTGACACACAATCTTGGATAGGTCTTACATCCTTGGTGGATTCTTCCGACCTCTTCCACACAGGTTAACGTCATCGAGCAGGGCTCTGACACACAACCTCGGATAGGTCTTACATCCTTGGTAGATTCTCCCGACCTCTTCCATACAGGTTAACGTCATCGAGCAGGGCTCTGACTCATAACCTCAGATAGGTTTTACATCTCTTATAGATTCTTTTAACCTCTTTTACAGGCTGACGTCATCAAGCAAGGCTCTGACGTACAACTTAGAGTAAACCGCACATCCTTAGAGGATCATTCTAAACTTTTAAGCACAAGTTGGAAGACAAATACCTTAAGCAAACATGAATAAAATTTACTCAGGACGAATAAATACACCATAATATCAAAAGTCATATAACAACAGAACAATAATCAACTACTAAGTCAAAGTAGAAATCACACAACGGTACAAACATCAGGTACATCACAATCGCTAAAAAAGACAAACTAATACAGATAACAGGAACTAGAAAACCTACTCAACATCTACTATCTCATCATCTGCATCAAGATCAAGGACCTTTCGTAGATCACTCTCTACCTCATCACCATCTGAGCCTGAAGGAAAGTCAGCTGAAGCCTGGCTAGGGGTCACCTCTTCGGCTGAAACTCTGGTCTTTCGCTGCATCAGGCGAACCCCCTTAAAGAAGCCTCTAATAAATCCATCCTCAGTACACTGCTGCTCCAAACCCTTCACCTCTATAGCATAGATGTGATCTCGGGCCTCCTCAATGTGATCCTGGACGATAGTCTTAAATGCTATGGACTTCTTGAAGTCTTCAATAACTCTTGGAGGTTCTAAGCTAGACAAGGCAGCTTTCTTCTCAGCTATAATGGCCTGGGACTTCTTATCCTTCGCCTCAAGCGATACTATCTTCTCTTCAGAAACTTTCTGCTCCTTCAAAAGCCTGGTGATCGTCGCTTGAGCCTCCTCAAGATCTATCTGATGCCGATCTGCCTGCCGATTTTGGAGAGATACAGAGCGCATTATGTTGGCAAGCTCAGTCCTGCAATCGCTCAACTCATCTTCAAGCACCTTCACCTCCTTAACCTTCTGCTCATACTTCCGCTTGAACTCCCCCTGAAGATACTTGATCTTAACAAACTCACTGTTCCAATCATTAATCTTGATCACAATGCGTGACAGCTAAAATAAAAAGAAAAGTTTATTAGAAGTCACCTCAGAAGCAAATGAGATAAAAAATATTGAGATATGTTACTCACCAAATTACTGGTCTTGTTATGTCCGAGGCATTGATGATTCATGACATCCTCAGGGATATGCAGCTTGGCTGGGGAAGAGTCAGGTGGGGTCTTGTCAGTGTTTATCTCTTCCAACCTCTTCCTCTTCGAAACCTGGGGGTCGTCGCCTCTAGCCGGTCGTTTGGGAGCCACTTTTGAAGCAGGGGCAGGAGGCTCAGGAATCCTGGATGTCGGCTTCAACTTCCTTGCATCAGACCTCCCAGTATGAAATGAAATCCCAACCTTGAATAAGAACTCTTCTTCAGTGTATTTGCTCATATGACGAACCTCAAATAGAAGGTGTTCAAGATCGGGAACTTTCAAGATCCTCATTATGTCTTCCTCGCTGACATGTAGAGGGGATGGCAAATCCCTCATCTTTCCCCACTTCTCTATCAATCCCCAATCATTCTTCACAAAAAAGAAAGCATTGACCCAATTCTTTGAAGGATCGCGGGTACGTACATCCAACCATTTGGATCTAAAAGTCACACGCCCAGACGTATCACTGGTAAGCTTGCCCATCCGTGAAAGATGCTCCGGGGTCATAGTAGCTCCCCGATCCCGAAAGAGAGCAATCAATCCCATAGCAACTGATATTGCTCTAAATGAAAGTTGGAATAGATTCACACCGCACCTTTGTAAGACTTCGATCAACTCAGTAGGAGGCGAAAAGCGTAAACCAGCCCGCAAGTGGGCCTCGGAAACGGTCACGTACCCAGGAGGAGGAAGATTCGCCCGATCAGACATCCTCGGGACCATCGTCTTCACATCATTCGGGAAGTAATAATTCTTGCAAAAAAGGAATAGGAAGTCGTTTGTAACAGTCGACGTTGTCTCATCCAACTCCCTATTTGGCCTCCGCTCGCCATCATGCGGTGCGACGGGGTCTCCCCGGATCGCAGAATCTCTCGGTGGGGGGCGATCACCTGACATTTCTCTAAAAGGGTGAAGGGGGAAAAAAGAGAATCTCCGGACTTCCTTGCCAAGAGAGGGGCCTCAGAAAACTGAGGGAAGGCTTCAATAGAAAGGACAGAGGGAGATTAGAAGAGAGGAGGAGAGGAAGAGCAGAAAATAGGAGAAGAAGATGAGTGAAGTGATTTTCTAAAGGCTTGAAGGGCCTATTTATAGTTTTTTGGGAGAAATGAAGGAAGTTTCTAGAATTTCCAATTTTCCAAATTTTTCTGAATTTTTTCGGAATTTTTGGGATTTTTTTGGGATTTTTTAGGAATTTTTTGGGCCAAAAAACAATTAAAAAATCATTTTTTTAAGCAGTGGGACCCACTTAAGGCGGTGGAATGAACCAGCGCCTCGCCGCCGTCGTTTCGACGCGAACAGCGCGTGAATCCGCGGCTGATTCACGCGGATCACCGCCCAATTTTGGCATTTTGACCGCCGGCTAGGCAAGCCGGCGGGCTGCCGGCAGCAAATGCCGCGGAGCGGCTGGGAAGGCCGCGGAGCGGCTTGGGGTGCCGCGGAGCAAGCCCGCGTAGCGGGCTGGGCGGACCGGGTGCGGCCCCCGGTTTGGTTCGCCCGGGCCATGGAGCGGGCCGGCTGGCCTGACAGCGCCAGCGAGCGGTGGCGGCGACCAGCGGCGGCCGGCCGGTGGGCCCGGTTCGGCCGTCCGGTCCAATCCGGGCCCGATTTTCGTCCTGAAAACTACGATTTCAACATTTTTGGGGTCCCCGGACACGTTTTTCGACGTTCCGGACTCAATTTCGACACTTTCGGAGCTCAACGGGGTCCCTATGATCACGTTTGAGCAAGCCATTAATTTTTGGAACGCATTTTTTGGCATTTCGGCCTATTCAAATTGTCGACACTTATATTTTCGGACCCCTGGAGCTTCGACGTCCGAAAATAGGGGGGCAACTGATACGTCGTCACAAAATTAGCTGGATCGGACACGAATCTCGAGGCAAAAGCTAGTTGGAGACTTCAAAAATTAAATCCGGGAGCATCCGAACTCCGATTTCAGCAAGCTCACAGTCAAACTGAGCGTCTTGAAAATACAAACTCAACGACACCAAGATCAACCTAATCCGAGCCCAAATGAGTCTAAATCGAGGGTTCAAAGTGCTGTCGGAAGGTTCAAACAGCAATTTGAGTTAACAAACGGTCTCTGATTTTGACGAGCTTATACTCGAATCGAACGGCTCGACGGGACGAATCCAACGAGCCCAAGATCATTAAATTCCGACACCATTAAGGCCTCCAAATGGCCAATAAACGGTGCACGATCATAGGATTCAATATCGGCCGTCCATTTGACCACTCCCTATTCGCCCTTGATCTCACATCTATTTACGGACCATGCCACTCCAGAAAATCTATAAATAGAGCCTTCATTCTTCACAAGAGGGGATCCAAGCAAGAGAGAAAAGAAGAGAAGAGAAGGAAGGAGTTCCCCCTCGACAGCCGCAGGACCACCGCAGAATCTCGCCGGACCACCGCAGGAACCTCGTCGGACCACCACCGGACCACCGCAGGAACCTCGTCGGACCACCGCAGGAACCTCGCCGGACCACCACCTTAAGGCTTGACGTTCAGTCCCTACGTACTGCCAAAGACCCGACGTCTTGTTCAAGGCCCGACACTGAGTCCCTACTTCCTGCTAAAGACCCGACGTCTTGTTCAAGGCCCGACACTCAGTCTCTACTTCCTGCCAAAGACCCGACGTCTCGTTCAGGGTCCGACATCCAGTCCCTACGTCCTGTCAAAGACTCGACGTCTTTTTTAAGTAATTGATTGTAATCTGATCACCCCTGGAGGTGATTCAGTCCTTTGTAACTAGCTCAAAATCTAGTAGAACCATTTTCAACTGGGCTAGGCCTCGTGGTTTTTTCCCTTTCAAGGGTTTTCCACGTAAAAAATTATTTGTGTTCTCTGTGTGTGCTAGTTATACGTACAACGCTAAGACGTAGGATCAAATCTCTATCGACGCGTAATTTCTAGCCCGCAACAATATATATATATATATATATATATATATATATATATATATATATATATATATATATATATATATATATATATATATATATATATATATATATATATATATATATATATATAAGAACCACATATTACATTATCATACATTCTAGATAAGGGTAATGGTTTTTTTTCTTGTGTAAGAGGGCTTATTTGTCCTTAGGCATATTGATGCTTAGTTCATCTCCAACTAAATTGCAAATAGATGTTTCTTGTATGCCTCAAGCTCCACCCGAACGTCATTTACAATCGTTTTTTTGCGACATGAAGTCCGACACAAACGTTTTTCTTTTTAATATGAAATGGCGGAAGCAAAGAAATGAAGAAGTGGAGAAAGACGAGCAATTTTATGTAGAGTTCAATTGAGAAAGAAGATACAAATAATTTTTTTTTTGTTAGAAATGAAGTTCGATTAGAAATAAGTTATTGCATTTTGAAGTATAAAATGAGTTTTTCATTTGGAGATGCCCTCAACCATTCCATTCGCTAGTTTTCAGTTCCTGCGAGCCTCTACCCGAAAGGTAAATTGAAATGCATTTTGTGTTTTATCTCATATGTGAATAGTGCAACGTCAATATTAGTGTTGCATTATCCGCATAAACCTATTTTTTGGTGTTAGAAATACAATTTTTGATTGAAAATGAGAAAGAATATACACAGAATAGTCTTTTGTAATATTATAAATGAAGTTCAGTTAGAGATAAATTACTATTTGAAATGATTGTTATTATATTTTGATGTTAAAAATAGAGTTTTCGATTGGAGATTCCTAAGCTTATAGGAGTAATAATTTTCTATTTTTTATGATAACAAATATATTTTAGTCAAAGTTGAGAAATTTGCTTATAGATTGCTTCTTTCAAATCATGTATCTAATATTTCCAAATAATAATTACCATAAATATTACACTAATTATGAAATTTTCCAAATAAATTTAAAAGTGTTATAGATCATTCAAAATGATGTTTAAAAATGAAATCCAAGCAAATGCTGCAAGCATATACCATGATGTGGATTTTTCTAATTAATCCTTTTTTCTAGAAATTTTAAAAATCATTTTTCAAATGCATTTACACACAATAAAAATATTAAAAATGCATATCCCATCTCTTTGCATAAGAAATTTCTAACTTTAAATAGTTATAATATAATCCTTCGATCCACTGCTTTTGCATAAGAGTCAGTCGTAACATCCTTCGATCCACTGCTTTTGATCGGTTGATAAGGTGACTTTGCATTGATCCTGAAAGTTTTTCAACAAAGATCACAAAAGTAAAAAATTATTCACAGTAAAGTTAGCTCTTTTGTTTGGTTGCTGGATTTAGGTAGGAATTAGGTAGGATTTCGATCAGTTCCAATCAATTGGTTTTCTTAAGACTGAATTTACGGTTTACGGAATTGAAAGAAAATGAATTGAAAATAGTTTTCACAAATTGGCTAAGATGCAATTGAGCTTCCTACCTGTCTTTCCTCTTTTCCAAAAAGCGGTGCAGTGATGCCTTCCTTGCAATGGGTAGGTCTGTTTTACAGCAAATTAGAACATCATAGAAGAGAGATCATCTTGAAGACAAGGAGTATGTTGAGAATGAAACACTGATAAGTTTGCAGAAGCAGAATTCAAGAGCTTACCAGAAAAGTTGGGTTGAGACTGGGCTGGGAAGCTCGCCGGAGGCTTACCAGACGCCGGGGAACTCTAGGCATCCACCGCAGGTGTTGCGGCACCGGAGGCAACCAAGGAGGTTGTGCCAGAAGAAAAGTTCTGCCCTTTGCTTGCGAGCTGCATCAGATCGTTAGCCTTCTCAGCCGGGAAGTTATCGAACACAAGCACCTTTCCACCGTAGAATATGGTGAGCTGGGACTTTTCCTGCTCCCTGAAATCCACACATCAGGCTCCACAAAGATGAGCAAGAGTAAGAAGTTATAAGCAAATATAAAGCCGTAGCAGAAATCTCGGGACATACTTGGTCTCTGCTTTCGCTGGGCTAAAGTCAATACTCTGGGGGGAAAGCTCCATGGATTTCTTGTCTTTAGTTTCATCTTCGGCGACGCCTACTACTCCCGGGAGCAAGTTCATGGTCGTCGGAGGACGATAAGCGTCTGGTTTCCCTGTAAAAATCAGCAATGGAATCTTAGATGCATGACGATAGATCGAATATTAATTTAACAAATTGGGTGAAAGGAAATGAAAAAAAAAAAGAGGAAACAATTGCAAAATGATGGCTACAGATTCATAAGAAACTCATAATTCATCGGGATTTCACTTCATTTTAAAAACTACCCTTCAATCCAAACAAAGCCTAATAAGAATTTCAAGCAGAAAAAAAAAAAAAAGGAACAGAAAGCGTTTCATGATTCGAAGAACGGAGCAATTAAGCGAAGTAAATGACAAAAAATTCACCACAAAGCTTCTTTCGAGATCGAGAAATATCCAATGCAGCAGAATCAAGAACGCGAGTAGGCAAACCGAGCCCTAGATCAGCAAGGCTGCCCTTCTCCTTGATTTACTGGCTCAAGAGGCTGCAGGTGACGAAGAAGCTCGACTTCTCTGGCCTCTTTTCCGGATTCGCAGCACGTGATTCTTCAAATTCACATGTGGGTGGTGGGGCACGTCGACTCACCTCTCACTCCCAATTGTTCATTAGTCTTTACTTATCATAATTATTTATTACCTTAAATTAATTCATACGTGACTTTCAATAAATCTTTAAGAGTCATCACTCTTTACGCATCCATATAATCAATCAATCAGTTACAGACTACAATCAGGATCATACCACCAACCTTTTGTTTTAAGGAAAGTTTATCGACTTACCATCATATGCAAAATAATATGTATTAAGAGTCAGATCGTATTAATTATGAAGTTAATATCCAACATTTCTTGTTTACATGAAAATATCATATTTATTTCATATTAGTGATGTTATTTTTCTATGTAATATAAGTCAATGCTATATATAAAATATAATAATCCATAAAATGAAGAGAAATCTACAAAATTTAAATACTATGCATTTACTTCAAAAAATTATAGCTTTCATTTTATCCAATAAAATGTAATAATGTTATAGTCAAAATACTCCAAAATACTCATGAAGATTATATCTATCATATACAAAAAATTACACAGAAGCCCGATAAATTAAGAGAAAATATATTTTTATTAATTTTGAGAATATTAAAATCATAGAAATCAAAATCATCAAAAACATGAGTAAGAATATGGTAACTTATAATGATCAGAGTATTGATGGACAAAAAAGTCTTGGGGAGCATTCTCTCTCCTCCTTTCTCTCCTTTCCCTTCTTCCCTTCCTCGGCTCCTTATCTAGCAAGAAACATAATAGTGGGGAGAGGGGTGTCACGACCCGACCCGACGGGGACGGATCCCGCCCGAGCCGGATCGCGACGGAGCTAGCCATTTCTTATCCAGGATCTGGCTTTGGATTAGGTTACTGAACTGATCTTCCAAATTCTTAATTCAACAGAAACACACAGAACAACAGAGCTACTAAAAACATCAAATGCAGCGGAACAAAACATCTATCTTTTCATTTCCTCAAAATAATCATCTACAGAACAGTACATGGCTTTCAACAGAAAGAAAGACATAATAGGAAAGCCATGACTGTACAAAAATCAAAAGTACAAAAGTACCTATACTGATCAGACTCTGAAATCTAGTCCTGAACTTCCTTCCCTTTCCCAGAACCTGAAAACCACCAGAAAGCAAGGGTGAGCTCAACAGCTCAGCAAAGCAACAAACCACCAATCTAAATTCTCAGAAACCAAACCAAATTCATCAGACAGAAATCGGAACAGAATCGGAAATCAGAACTTATACGGACAGATATCAAATCAGAATCAGAATCGTACAGATCAGATCACATAACATAATAAATCAACGAAGTCAGAGTTATACAGAAATCAGAAATCAGATTCGCATATCATATCATATCAGAATTACAATGTCGTACCGAACAGATACAGAAAACAGAACAGATACATATAGCTAAATGCCCTGACACTGACGGAATCTCTACGGATTCCGGCCCCTTATGCCTCCCTTCCCAGACACTGACTGAATCTCATAGGATCCAGGCCCCTTATGTCTCCCTTTGTGCTCACGGCACCAGAACAGATGTGCTTATAGCACCAGAACAGAATTCATCGGATCCGGAACAGAACAGATATCAGATTTGATCTCATTTCAGATTTTTCGTTTCACTAACTGAATCTCATAGGATTCAGGCCCCTTATAACTCCCTTCTTATAGCTTATACACATAGCATTTCAATTCAGAAGAAATACGGACAAATCAGAAATTACCCAAAAATTGGGCAGCACAACGGCAGTATACAGAATTTACACAAAATTTCCTGCAAAGAAAATTTACCGAATTCGCACAGCATATAGATAATCACATTCCAGAACATTTATTCTACTGCACAGATAATTTCCAATTTCACAGAAATTTGTAGTCTACGAAAAACATCGCCGAATCAAAAATACCCGGACAAAAATCTTCGGAAAATAACCAAAATGTGCACACTCGGCACGTCAATAATATACAGAAATTTACGCGGTAAAAACTGAACCAATCAAAAGATACGGATGAAAAACCGTAACGAAAACGAAATCCGGACAGAAAAATACCGCCAACCGCGACGGAACTGAAAATTGAGAAAGACGGAATGTGCCTTACCTCGTGCACAGCAATTTCCTCAACAGTCACTTCGATCGAAAACGGCTCCGCGTCTTCCTGAAATCAACTTTTCCCAAAAACCTCTTTTTCTCTCTCCTCAGAACAATAAATCAGATATTTTATAAAAATCTTTTCTCTCTCTTCAAATCGGCTGAAACCCTTAAGTAATACTCAGATCGGCCCGGCCGATCGCAGCATCGTCCCGGGACGATCCGACCAAATGGATCGGCCTGGTCTCCACTCAGGGCTGTTGTCTGGACGATATTTTCTACAGTGCCGATCGGCCTGGCCGATGTCTCCAATCGGCCTGGACGATGCATGCAGAAAATCACCTGGAGCAAAACTAGGCAAAATCTGGAGCTGAACTTCAACTGATCGTCCCAGGACGATCCCAGATCGTCCTGGACGATCCTGGAGCAGATTGTGATATTACAATCTCCCCAACTCAGAAAAATGTCGTCCTCGACATTATCCAATCCAAACGGAGTCAAAACAAGTACGGGTACGACCGTCTCATATCAGACTCCTTTTCCCAAGTTGCTTCTCGTGCAGTCCGGTGCTTCCACTGGACTTTAACCATTTGAATCTCTTTATTTCTTAACTTTCGGACGTCGTACGCCAAAATCAACTCTGGCTCTTTCTTGTACGCCAGATTCTCCTGAATCTCAACCTCGTCCGTAGATATCTTCTTCCCAGAGTCGGATACCCACTTTCTCAGAGTGGATACATGAAACACATTATGCACATCAGGCATAGAATCAGAAAGCAATAGGCGATAAGCAGCTTTTCCAATTCTTTTCAAAATCTCAAATGGTCCAACATACCTTGGACTAAGCTTGCTCACCTGATCAAATCTGCTCACACCTTTCCTCGGGCTGACTTTGACATACACAAAGTCACCAACCTGAAATTCAACAAATCTATGCTTCTGATTGTAATACTTCTGCTGTCGATCTTGAGCAGCTTTCAATCTTTCTCTTATCAAATTGATCTTCTGAGCAGTTTCATCAGCAAAAGTGGCCCCCAAAGCATGTCTATCTCCGACCTCCGTCAGAGTCAAAGGAGTACGGCACTTCCTGCCATACAGAGCCTCGTACGGTGCCATACCGATACTGGACTGAAAACTGTTGTTATAAGCAAACTCAATCAGCGGAATATGATCTTCCCAGCTTCCGCTAAAGTCCAGAACACAAAGTCTCAACAGATCTTCCAGTACCTGAATAGTCCTCTCAGACTGTCCGTCGGTCTGAGGATGGAAGGCTGTACTGAAATGCAATTTCGTACCCAAGCCTTGCTGAATGCCTTTCCAAAGTCTGGAAGTAAAACGTCCATCTCGATCAGAAACAATCACGCGAGGCACACCGTGCAATCTGACTATCTCCTTCACATATATCTGTGCCAAGCGTTCAACTGAATCCGTCTGTCTGATCGGAAGAAAATGGGCTGACTTCGTCAATCGATCTACAACTACCCAAATGGCATCATGTCCTTGTCTAGATCGAGGAAAACCCATCGCAAAATCCATCGTTACCTCCTCCCATTTCCACTCAGGGATAGGCAACGACTGCAACAGTCCACCTGGTCGCTGATGCTCTGCCTTCACCAACTGACAGGCTTCGCATCTCGACACAAACTCTGCCACATCTTTCTTCATCCCAGGCCACCAGAACAAAAGCTTCATATCAGCATACATCTTACCACTGCCTGGATGAACAGTGTAGCCTGAATGATGAGATTCGTACAGAATCTCCTGCCTCAAATCTCCAAACACAGGTACCCACAACCTGTTCTTACAGAAAATAGCACCAGAATCAGAAATTCGAAGTTCAGGAGTCTTACCAGATCCAATCTGTGCAATCAACTTCGAATAATCAGAATCTGACTTCTGGGCTTCTTGAATCCGTGCTTCCAAAGAAGACTGAATACTCATCTGAGCCAACTCCAACTCACTGGAGGAAATCACCTCCAACTGCAATCGCTCCATGTCTCTAATCAGAAAGTCATCACAAGTAAGTTGCAAACTTGACAATCCAGAAGACTTCCTGCTCAAAGCATCTGCTACCACATTCGCCTTCCCAGGCTGATACTGAATAGTCAAATCATAGTCCTTGATCAACTCGAGCCACCTTCTCTGCCTCAAATTCAGATCCTTCTGAGTAAAAATATACTTCAGGCTCTTATGATCAGTAAAGATCTCACATCTGACGCCATACAGGTAATGACGCCAAATCTTCAAAGCAAAAACAACTGCAGCTAACTCCAAATCATGCGTCGGGTAATTCTTCTCATGTGGTTTCAACTGTCTCGAAGCATAAGCAATTACCTGACCATGCTGCATCAGAACACATCCCAATCCTTTCAGTGAAGCATCACTGAACACCTGAAAATCTTCCGTACCTGACGGAAGTGCCAACACTGGAGCTGAAGTCAAACAATCCTTCAATCTCTGAAAACTAGCTTCACACTCCGGTGTCCAAACAAAAGGAACTGACTTCTGAGTCAGTCTCGTCAGAGGGGTCGAAATCTGTGAAAATCCCTTCACAAATTTCCTATAATACCCGGCCATGCCCAAGAAACTACGTACCTCAAATACCGTAGTCGGCCTTGGCCAATCAGCAATTGCCTGAATCTTCTGGGGATCTACAGAAATACCTTCTCCACTAATCACATGCCCCAGAAAAGAAATACTCTTCAGCCAAAATTCACACTTGGAGAACTTGGCATACAGCTGATGCCTCCTCAAAGTCTCCAACACAATCCTCAAATGTCTGGCATGATCATCCTCAGATGCAGAATATACCAGAATATCGTCGATGAAGACGATCACAAACTGATCCAAATACTCCCTGAATACTCGGTTCATCAAATCCATGAAAATCGCAGGCGCATTGGTTACCCCGAAAGGCATAACCAAAAACTCGTAGTGCCCGTATCGAGTACTGAAAGCAGTCTTTACCACATCAGATTCCTTTACCTTCACCTGATAATATCCAGATCGCAAATCAATCTTCGAAAATACCGAAGATCCGGAAAGTTGATCAAACAAGTCATCAATCCGAGGCAAAGGATACTTGTTCTTGATCGTAACCTTGTTCAAATCTCTGTAATCAATGCACATACGGAGTGTACCGTCCTTCTTCTTCACAAACAGAACAGGTGCTCCCCAGGGCGAAACACTAGGACGCACAAAACCTCTGTCAACCAACTCCTGAAGCTGAACTTTCAACTCAGAAAGTTCTTTCGGTGCCATCCTGTACGGAGCTTTCGATATAGGAGCTGTACCCGGAAAAACATCGATAGAGAACTCCACATCTCTATCCGGAGGTAAACCAACCAACTCCTCAGGAAAAACATCCACAAACTCCCGTACCACTGGGATCTCAGAAACAGAACCAACCTCCAGGTTCAGATCCCGCACCGAAGCCAAAAATACTGGATATCCTTTCTTCCACATTCTGTTCACCTCCAACGCAGAAATCAGACTGGAGAGAACACCTCGTAATCCCTGAAATACAACTCTCTCTCCAGCCACAAGCAAACTCACTTGCTTCTTCAGACAGTCTATCTGAGCCTCATACTGACTCAGCCAATCCATGCCCAAAATCACATCATACGAAGAAATCGGCAATCGAATCAAACTCGATTTCTACTTCTTGCCAGAAATCTTGATCTCACACAAACAAAACTGTCGAGCAATCAATGGATTCCCAGCCGGTAAAATCACAGACAAAGAAACCGGTAAAACCATCGAATCCAAATGTAAAATCTCAAAACAGTGCTCGGACAGAAAAGAATGACTCGCTCCAGAGTCAAACAAAACACGACAGGGCTGATCAGAAATGTAAACCGTACCTGTCACAACATCCGGAGCATCTCGAGCCTCCTGCTGACTCAAACTGTAAACTCGGGGCTGAACTGGAACAGGAGCTGAAGCAACAGAACTACTCTGCTCCCTCTGAATCGTAGGTGGTCTCCGTGGTGCAGAACTAGAACCACCACCTCTACCAGCAAATCCCTCAGGACGAGGAGGAACAGTCCTCGGTCTTCCTGCTGCTGAACCAACAGGTCTGACGAAGCCCTCAGATCGCTGCTCAAATCCCATCTGTGGACATTCTGCAATCCTATGTCCCGGCTGACCACATCTGAAACAAAGACCAGCTATCCTGTAGCACTGGCCATGGTGTCGCCGTCCACAACTCTGGCACACAGGTGCCATACTGACAGATCCAGAACTAGTTGTACTGGTAGCAGTACCAGACGATCCTCCGCTCCTTCTGGAATCTCCAGATCCAGATCCAGAAACAAATCTCCTCTTCCCAGAGGAACCACTGCCAGAAGTCTCTCCTCCAAACCTCTTCCTACTCGCAGTCCACCACTGCTGAGTAGCCGTCATGTCATTCTCAATCAGACGAGCTCGCTCCACAAGCTCAGAGAAATCAGTGATCCTGAACGGTATCAAAGGCTGCCTCAAAGTGTCTCGTAAGCCTCTCAGAAATCTGTAGCACCTCTCAGCAGACGTGCTAACCAGCTGCGGAGCGTACCTGGCTAATGCAGTAAACTCAGTCTCGTACTGCATCACCGTCTTGCTCCCCTGAACAAGCCTCAGAAAACTCTCCTGCATCTGCTGTCGCGCAGAAGGGGGAACAAACCAGTCTCGGAATACTTCAGTGAACTCTTCCCAAGTGATCAAAGAGTTCAGTCTACCCTGAAATCTGGCTGCCTGCTGGCCATCCCACCAGTGCTCAGCCTCTCCGTCCAACAGAAAAACAGCTAACGGAACCTTCCTGTCTGCAGGACACTGCATCCCGTCAAAAGTCTTCTCTAATCGCCTCAGCCACTCCTCGGCTGCTCTGGGCTCAACAGCGCCCTCAAATCTCGGAGGCTTCAACCTCAAAATTAACTGTAGGTGTCGATCAATGTCCTCAGATCTAACAGTAGAAGCTCTGCTCTGCGTCTCGCTCATCATCTAAGCAACAAGCGAAGCAAACTGTGAAAGCGTATCAGCACCGACCACTGGGGCTGTACTCCCCACTGGTGCTGCCTGATCGTCACTCTGACCGTCTGTCATGTCTGGGTCTGGCTGATCCATACAGAAAAATCCAAAAAATCCGGAAAACTATCACAAAAACAACACAAAATAACACAATAAAAAGCCAAACGACCCAAAACTACCCCCTAACAGACTCACTGATCACTTCCTAGAGCTCTGTTTTACAATCCAACCAGTTTCCAAAACCAGTGCTCTGATACCACAAAAGCTTGTCACGACCCGACCCGACGGGGACGGATCCCGCCCGAGCCGGATCGCGACGGAGCTAGCCATTTCTTATCCAGGATCTGGCTTTGGATTAGGTTACTGAACTGATCTTCCAAATTCTTAATTCAACAGAAACACACAGAACAACAGAGCTACTAAAAACATCAAATGCAGCGGAACAAAACATCTATCTTTTCATTTCCTCAAAATAATCATCTACAGAACAGTACATGGCTTTCAACAAAAAGAAAGACAGAATAGGAAAGCCATGACTGTACAAAAATCAAAAGTACAAAAGTACCTATACTGATCAGACTCTGAAATCTAGTCATGAACTTCCTTCCCTTTCCCAGAACCTGAAAACCACCAGAAAGCAAGGGTGAGCTCAACAGCTCAGCAAAGCAACAAACCACCAATCTAAATTCTCAGAAACCAAACCAAATTCATCAGACAAAAATCGGAACAGAATCGGAAATCAGAACTTATACGGACAGATATCAAATCAGAATCAGAATCGTACAGATCAGATCACAGAACATAATAAATCAACGAAGTCAGAGTTATACAGAAATCAGATTCGCATATCATATCATATCAGAATTACAATGTCGTACCGAACAGATACAGAAAACAGAACATATACATATAGCTAAATGCCCTGACACTGACGGAATCTCTACGGATTCCGGCCCCTTATGCCTCCCTTCCCAGACACTGACTGAATCTCATAGGATCCAGGCCCCTTATGTCTCCCTTTGTGCTCACGGCACCAGAACAAATGTGCTTATAGCACCAGAACAGAATTCATCGGATCCGGAACAGAACAGATATCAGATTTGATCTCATTTCAGATTTTCCGTTTCACTAACTGAATCTCATAGGATTCAGGCCCCTTATAACTCCCTTCTTATAGCTTATACACATAGCATTTCAATTCAGAAGAAATACGGACAAATCAGAAATTACCCAAAAATTGGGCAGCACAACGGCAGTATACAGAATTTACACAAAATTTCCTGCAAAGAAAATTTACCGAATTCGCACAGCATATAGATAATCACATTCCAGAACATTTATTCTACTGCACAGATAATTTCCAATTTCACAGAAATTTGTAGTCTACGAAAAACATCGCCGAATCAAAAATACCAGGACAAAAATCTTCGGAAAATAACCAAAATGTGCACACTCGGCACGTCAATAATATACAGAAACTTACGCGGTAAAAACTGAACCAATCAAAAGATACGGACGAAAAACCGTAACGAAAACGAAATCCGGACAGAAAAATACCGCCAACCGCGACGGAACTGAAAATTGAGAAAGACGGAATGTGCCTTACCTCGTGCACAGCAATTTCCTCAACAGTCACTTCGATCGAAAACGGCTCCGCGTCTTCCCGAAATCAACTTTTCCCAAAAACCTCTTTTTCTCTCTCCTCAGAACAGTAAATCAGATATTTTATAAAAATCTTTTCTCTCTCTTCAAATCGGCTGAAACCCTTAAGTAATACTCAGATCGGCCCGGCCGATCGCAGCATCGTCCCGGGACGATCCGACCAAATGGATCGGCCTGGTCTCCACTCAGGGCTGTTGTCTGGACGATATTTTCTACAGTGCCGATCGGCCTGGCCGATGTCTCCAATCGGCCTGGACGATGCATGCAGAAAATCACCTGGAGCAAAACTGGGCAAAATCTGGAGCTGAACTTCAACTGATCATCCCAGGACGATCCCAGATCGTCCTGGACGATCCTGGAGCAGATTGTGATATTACAAGGGGAGTGTGAGTGGAGGAAAATATTTTTAGTGCTTAATGTCATGGTGCTCTAAACCCCTAGAGCTATGAAGCCTGCATGCACAGTGTTATTGTCTAACCCAAAATTTGGATATTTTTTAAGTAAGTTTATTTTAAATTTTTAGTTTGTTACTTCACGCTAGTAGCTCCGTTGGCACCTTCATCATCGTCAATCACCCCTTCTCACATGGAGATCATTTTCGTATATGAAGCATCTAAAGCTAATAATGTTCCCCAATCATCCCCCCCCCCCCCCCCCCCCCCCCCCCCCCCCTCAAGAAAAAAAATGATATTATTTGATTTAAATTTTTTCTTAATACATTTTTATAGCAATGCCCCTCCAATCTTACTAAATTCCACAAAGGAAAAAAAGCCGATTTAGATGTCCTTCCCAATCTAGTCTTTTCTCTTTCAGAGCTGATGCATGAAGGCCTCCAGACAAAGGCATTAATACTAAGAGAGGAAGAAAATAAACCTCCCAAAATTCGTGTTCACGACTTTTCTTTTTATGTAACCAGAGCTCTTTATCTCGTGGAATTCTCCTTTTTTTTATCTAAATTTCATTATGAAATTTTCTCCGAGAGCTGGTTTCTTTTCTTATTTTTTTAAGAATAAGATAAGATTTTGCGGACCTTGTATCTTCTTTGTTGTCTTCACCCATCTCTTACCCTAGTAGCTCTTGTTGGCACCTTTGTCATCCTCATCATGTCAACCTCCCCTTCTCACACGGAGGGCATTGCTATATCTGAAGCATCTAAACCTAATCATGGACCTCCTCTTCACCATCCTCGTCATCACCAATCATTAAAGACTCAATTCACCCCTTCATTCTTAACATTTCCACTAGCACAATCTAAATGGCTAATGTATATGATGTAGCAAAAAAGTGCTAAATTCTTTTCATGTATTCTCATTTTACATTGAAAAAAACATAGCACATGAGTAGCTCCCATTGGCACCTTCATCATCCTCAAGATTGTTGACCTCCTCTTCTCACACGGGGAGCATTGTAGTATCTGAAGCATCTAAATCTAGTCATGGACCACCCCTTCGCCATCCTCATCATCATCGATCATTGAAGAGTAAATTTACCCCTTTATTCTTAACATTTTTACTAGCACAATACAAGAGGCTATTGTATATGATGTAGTAAAAAAGAGTTAAACTCTTTTCATGTATTCCCATTTTACATTAAACAAATCTAGAACATGAGTAGATGAAATGAATTTGCTAGTGAGGTGTTGGCATGATTAAAAAAGTTTTTAGCAATTCCATAAGCCCAAGCATCAAGTTGCTTGTTAAGAGCTCATATTTGTTAGGTGTAAAATAAATTATCTTTCATTTTTACTTAACTTGAATCTTTTTTTTTTTCAAGCAACTAAAAATATAGAATCTTTTAACTATGTATGATGACAAAATAATATATATGTTAAAAATTAAATTCTACTTTTTTATCTTATAGGTTCATATCTCTAAGGAGACATTTCTTAAGAAGTTCTTTAAATCAAAATTATCAATAGTTTCAGATGAAACAAATGAAATCAAATTTGAAAAAAATAAATAATAAAGTCAAATAGAGATTCATTTATTAAAAAAATATGGGGATAGATTAAGGCTTCGTTTGGGATGGCTTTTTTATTGCTTTCTAAAACGGAGTTTTAGTACAAAAATAAAAAATTTTGTACTAAAACTCCATTTTAGAAAGCAGTAAAAAAGCCGTCCCAAACGAAGCCTAAGAAAAGCTTACTTCATATCCTTGATTAAAAATTCCTAATTTTTAATTTAATCTTAATTTTTTTTATCATGTTTGAGGATCATTCTGTTATAAAGTGGTATGTATGTAAATAATTTTACATTTTTTAGAAAATGAAAAAATATTAAATCTAAATTAATTTTACATTTTAATTCCTTTTAAAATTTAATCTCTATCGCGCACCTTTTACTTACTTAACCGTTAATTAAGCTCCCCACTAAAATTCTTCTTTTAAAAAAATCTACTGTTTGGCAGCCATGAACAGTGAATTAATAAATGACATAGAAGAATGATAATGATTAACAACATCTTACTAATCAAACAAAACTATAGCAATCTGTACCTCTTCAAAAGATCTAGTGATCTCTTCCCTAACTACAACAATTTAGCCATATTTAGTCAGAAATCGCACCATTGATCATCCAACTAAGCTCAATTACACAACCTTTAGAGCAGTCTGGTTAATTACAAAAAGTATAAATTTATCTGCTGCAGTCCGAACTAAATCCAGGGTTCGACTCAGGCGATCCCAAGCCCAGCCAGGGTTGCCTGGTCTCCTCCTCTTTCACAGTCGTAACATCCTTCGATCCACTGCTTTTGATCGGTTGATAAGGTGACTTTGCATTGATCCTGAAAGTTTTTCAACAAAGATCACAAAAGTCAAAAATTCTTCACAGTAAAGTTAGCTCTTTTGTTTGGTTGCTGGATTTAGGTAGGAATTAGGTAGGATTTCGATCAGTTCCAGTCAATTGGTTTTCTTAAGACTGAATTTTCGGTTTACGGAATTGAAAGAAAATGAAAAGGAAATGAATTGAAATTAGTTTTCACAAATTGGCTAAGATGAAATTGAGCTTCCTACCTGTCTTTCCTCTTTTCAAAAAAGCGGTGCAGTGATTCCTTCCTTGCAATGGGGAGGTCTGTTTTACAGCAAATTAAAACGATAATCAGGATCATCATAAAAAAAGAGATCGTCTTGAAGACAAGGAGAATGTTAGGAAAGAAAAACTGATAAGTTTGCAGAAGCATAATTCAAGAGCTTACCAGAAAAGTTGGGTTGAGACTGGGCTGGGAAGCTCGCCGGAGGCTTACCAGACGCCGGGGAACTCTGAGTATCCACCGCAGGTGTGGCGGCACCGGAGGCAACCAAGGAGGTTGTCCCAGAAGAAAAGTTCTGCCCTTTGCTTGCGAACTGCATCAGATCGTTAGCCTTCTCAGCCGGGAAGTTATCGAACACAAGCACCTTTCCACCGTAGAATATGGTGAGCTGGGACTTTTCCTGCTCCCTGAAATCAACACAAAGGTTCCACAAAGATAAGCAAGAGTCAGAAGCTACAAGCAAATATAAAGTCGTAGCAGAAATCTCGGGACATACTTGGTCTCTGCTTTCGCTGGGCTAAAGTCAATACTCTGGGGAAAAAGCTCCATGGATTTCTTGTCTTTAGTTTCATCGTCGGCGACGCCTACTCCCGGGAGCAAGCTCATCGTCGTCAGCGGACGATAAGCGTCTGGTTTCCCTGTAAAAATCAGCAATGGAAACTTAGATGCATGAGGATAGATCGAATATTAATTCAACAAATAGGGAAAATTAGAAATAAATAGAGACTATGACGCCGGAAAATTGGGTGAAAGGAAATGAAAAAGAAAGAGAGGAAAAAAACAGATTCAAGCAGAAAAAAACAGAACACAAAGCGTTTCATGATTCGAAGAACGGAGCAAGCGAAGTAAATGACAAAAAATTCACCACAAAGCTTCTTTCGAGATAAAGAAATACCCAGTGGAGCAGAATCAAGAACGCGAGTGGGCATCCCGAGCCCTAGACCAGAGAGGCTGCCCTTCTCCTTGATGTACTGGCTCAAGAGGCTGCAGGTGACGGAGAAGCTCGACTTCTCAGGCCTCTTTGCCATCACCACTATGGTTGCAAGTAAAACCCTAAAGATCTGATTGAATGCTCGGCCACGATCAATCCGCTTTTCACTCAATCTACGGCAACGAAGATTCTCTCTCTCTCTCAAGCTCCTCTCTTCTTCCTCTCTCTAAGCTCCTCTCTTTTCTCTTCTCTACTCTATCTATTTGTTTTCCTCTGTACTGTTCTTCACGCGGCAGCAGGCATATATAAAGTCGCTTTGCGTGAAAGGGGTGGATTCTCAGCACGTGATTCTTGAGGGAAAAAAAAGAGATATATATATTTTTTAAAGAATTGGTGAAGATATATGATGGGCTTTACAGTTTTTAATTTTGCTTTAAGATAATATAATATAGTAATTAAGTATTTGTCTATTTCTTAGTAGACCTGTCAATATTTGACCCGACCCGAAAACCCGATCCGAACCCGACCCGGAATTTTCGGGTTTGGGTTGACCCGAACCCGACGGACCCGACCCGGAATTTTCGGGTTTGGGTTGACCCGAACCCGAAGCGGGTCGGGTTCGGGTCCGGGAAACCGATCCGTTTGCAAAAACGGGTCGGGTTCGGGTTGACCCGACGGGTTGCCGGGTCAACCCGAAAACCCGTTTAATTTAAAAATTTTTGATTCCCGCCCTTGCCCGTTGCCCCTGCCCCCTGCCCGAGCTGCCCGCTGCCCTAGCCCGCCCTGCCCGCTGCCCGATTCCGCTGCCCAGCATCCGCTGCGGCGCTGTCTCGAGCGGTCGAGCGGAGTCCGCCTGCCCAAGTCGCGACTCGCGAGTCGCGACTGCCTCGAGCCGCCTGCGGCAGTGCGGCCTGCCCCGCCTGGCGCCTGCACCGTGGGTCCGTGGGTCCGAGGGTCGAGGTCATCAGGTCGTCCCGTCACGGCCTGCCCCGCCTGGCGCCTGCACCGTGGGTCCGGCGCTGTCTCGAGGGTCGGCGTCACCCGTCACCCGTGTCACGCCGTGTGGCCCGCCCCCGTGTGCGCGCAAACCGCGTCATTTCTGCGCCACGTTGGGCTTCCGGCGTCTGGCGGTTCCGCTGCGACAGTTTCACGGCCGCGACAGTCCAGCTTCCGGCGTCCGCGGCTGTTCCGTGTCCGGCGTCAGGCTTACGCGGGTCGGGTCGGGTTGACCCGAACCCGAAGCGGGTCGAGTTCGGGTCCAGAAAATCGACCCGTTTGAAAAAACGGGTCGGGTCGACCCGAACTCGAATAATACCGGGTCAATTTCGGGTTGACCCGAACCCGACCCGTAACCCGAAATTGACAGGTCTATTTCTTAGGATTTTAAAATATGCATTTTTTACATTTTTAATAAGAACATTCAAATTCACATGTGAGTGGTGGGGCACTTCCACTCGGAGAGTTATTGGATTCGGACATCGGACACAGCTTATCGTTCGGTACTTCACAATACCGAGTAATACTAAGCTCGGTATTGTGAAATACTGAGTTTGGTACTTCACAGCACCGAGCAGTACCGAGCTAGAGCTGGGTACTTCTCAGTACTGAGTTCAATATCGAGTAGAAGGTGATGTGACACATTTTCATTAGGCTCTGGACGATGTCCAGTGTCTGAACCCAATAATTTCCCCTTCCACTCACCCCTCACTTCCAATTTGTCATTAGTCCATACTTATCATCATTATTCATTATTTTAATTCAATTCACATGTGGCTTTCAATCAATCTTTAAGAGTTACCTCTCTCTATCAGTCGGTATAATCAATCAATCAGTTACAGACTATAATGAGGATCACATCACCAGCTTTTTATTTTAAGGAAACACTACAAGAAAATGTACCATTACCGACGGATGATATCCACCGGTAACAATAGGAATGCGTCGGAAATTAACCTGCGTATTTTTACCGCTAGAAAATTTCTGACATAATTTTGATGAAAAAAGGGATGAAAATACAATGATTTCTTAAATGAATTATGGCGTTTAATCCACCGGTATTTCCGACACAATTGATTTTCGTTGTATCGTATTGCCGATGGTGGTTCTGACGGATTATTCGCCGGAAACCTGTAGCAAAAATTTAGCTTGAAGTGAAGTGAATGCAGTGTAATGTCTAAAGATAGTGATATTCGTTGGTCAATAGTGGCAGTGTTGACCGATAACAATGATAGTGGGTGGTGTTTGCATCGTGTGATGGTTAATAGTGGGGGTGGCTGCAGCGGGTGGTGATGATTGATGGTGACCAGTGGTGTCACACTTTTAATATTACAAGAATTTCAATTTAATCATTGAACATTAGGTGGTCGGCGGAAGGTGCTGGTAGTCAGCAGCAATGGGTGATGTTGGCCGGTGGTGACCGGCGGAGAGTGGCGAAGGCACAAGGTAGCTTGCTTGCATTGAAAATGAAATTCAGTCTACACTGTTTGAGTTTACTTTTCATAAAAAATGAATTAGAATACTTTACACTATAAAAAGAATAGTTTGCACTCAGTTCACTTCAAATCAAACATCCCCTCAAGCACTTTGAAATGAAGAAGAAAGAGGTCGTTATTATGTTATACAAAATTGAAGTTCCCTTGAAGAAGAAGAGGCTAGGTGGACAACCCTCACATGAAAATATTTGGTGATCTCTTCAACCTTGCTATTTTGGTGAGCAGCAAATATATCTTATTTTAATTTTAAGTTTTCTTTTTGATATGGAACTATTTTGCAATCATCCCGTCACCATACCATAGTTATTTCTCAGTATTCTTTCTACAAAATTCCATCAAGAAGCCTTCCTAAAGCTATCAGCCAAAATTAGGCTGAATTTGAAGTGGTTGGATTTTAGCCCCCAATTTGACCCATCAATACTCATTGAAATTTGATGAAAATCTCCATAATTGTTCTTAAAGTACTGCTCTTTTATCACCAAGTGCTTTGAATTCTTCAAATGGCCACTAATTGAAACCCTAAAAGCCTAAACCTTACTTGTCAGAATTCGATTAGAGTAAAAAAAAAAAAAAAAAAAAAAAAAAATCAATTTAGTTCCTACAACCATGCAAATCACTAGGGGTGTCAATATTTGACACGACCCGAAAACCCGAATCGAATCCGACCCGAAAATTTCTGGATAGGGTCAACCCGAACCCGAAACGGGTGGGATTCGGGTTCAGCATTTTGACACGTTTCAAAAAATCGGGTATGGTTTGGATTAACCCTTTGACCCGAAATTGACATGTTTTGACCCTAAAACCCGATTTTGACCCGTCAACCTGAGATTGACCTGATTTTGACATATTTTTGGCCCGAAAAAGAGGAAATAGACCCGTTTTTGACCCGAGAAAGAGGAGATAGACCCGTTCTTGAACCGAAAACTAGCATTTTTTTGTTGGAAACGGTTCATTCGTGTCATGTCGGTTGACCCGGACCTGAAGCGGGTAGGGTTCAGGTCATGAAAACTGACAATTTTCAAAAAAGGGTCGGAAACGGGCTGACCCGAATAGTGCCGGGTCAATTTCGGGTTCGACCCGAACCCGACCCGTGACTCGAAATTGACACCCATACACATCACCTTCTCATTGCATGAAGCCTAAACACCACTCTATTCCTGCCCTTCCCAAGACTTGCCAAAACATTTTTATTTTAACTTTTTCAATCTAGTAGTGATGTGTCAATAAATGAACAATTTTCTATTGTATTAAGATATATTGATCAAATGTGGTAATATATTAACAGATTTATTGATAATATTTTCTCAATTAGTGCATTAGCATCTAAGGCTGCCCATGAAGCTATATTGGCCAATTATTTATTGAACTAACATAGGATATCAGATTAAATTTATGATGAGGCATTTAATATGAGAGGGGAGTTTATGATTTGAAGACACTTATGCTTGATAAAAATTCTCAAGCATTTTATGTTCATTGTTTGGCTCATTAATTTCACTTATGTTTTATATTTATATATAAGCCCATGATTTTTCGTATTTTAAGGCGTGAGTCGTGTCACGTTTTTACTCTTCTTCCTTCTAGAAATGTATATCTTTGGGCATCTCCAACCTAAAATCTCATTTTTCATTCCAAAATGCAGTGTAATAAAAAAAAATGATGTGATTCATCTCCAATCGAACTCCATTTTGCGCCCAGATAACCGTCTTTCTCCTCGCGTGTTTCTTCGACAAATATGGTAGAGAGATAAAAATAACTCATGTGAATAATGCAACGCTAATATTGACGTTGCGTTGTTCACCCGCAACCAAATACCAGAAGTTTTGCCGTTCGGCTGGAACTCGCGGGCGATGCCACTCATGCGTTTGGAGTTCGGTTAGAGAAGACCTTACAACAACGAAAGTATTAAGTGCGGTCGGACGTCGTCCAGAGGTAGATTAGGACGTGCCATATCACTAATATATGATGTATCATTATTGTGTATCAAATGACGTGACACATCCTGATTGGCCTCCGAACCGTCTAGTGGTACGTAATAATTTCTCCTTACAACTTCTAGAACTAAAAACTCTAAAATATAATAATAAATATATCAACTAGTAATTCATCTCCAATCGAATTTTAGTTTTAATATTAAAAAAATATTCTATGTTTATTTTTTTCTATCACTCTTTAAAAAAAAAAAAAATAGTGCGTTGGCACCATACTATTCAAAATGAGAAAATATCTTTTCGAATGATGCTCGATTGTACACTATCTCAAACTGCAAACATCTAAATGGCGTTCGGTTGGAGACGTCCGTAACATTTTCTTTTGTAGTTAATAATTTTTCTTACATGTGATTTATTGGGAACTATTTTTGTATTTTCAGAAAAAAAACATTCATTTTGATAACTTACAATAGATTCATATACGATGAATATACATATATTTGGATTTTTATGTATAAGGCTTATATTTCAATTTAATCACCATACTATTTATATATAATCATTTTAGTATTAGAATATAATGTTGCTTTAATTTAATTTCTCAACTATATGAAATTAGAAAACAATGATTCCTTTGAGACTAATGCTTCGTTTGAGACGGCTTTTTTATTGCTTCTTAAAGCAACTTTTTTAGTTTAAAAATTAAAATTTTATGCTAAAAAGTTGTTTTAAGAAGCAATAAGAAAGCTGTCTCAAATGAAGTCTAAGGCTTCATTTGGGATGAATTTCTTACTGCTTCTTAAAGCAATTTTTTTAAGTATGAAAATTTCATTTTTTACTAAAAAGTTGCTTTATGAAGCAATAAGAAAGCTGCCTCAAAAGAAACATTTGAGATCAATTTTGTAAAGTCAATGGACTAAATAAAAATAAATTTATATCACAATTATAACATGAGTGCCTATTTTAGATTAATTTTTTATAGTCGAGAGACTAAAATAGGCCAATATAATACTCTGAGACTAAATTAGTCATACAAGAATAATTTGACTATGTTCAGATTTGACCACTTTGTTAAACAATAGTCATGGCCAAATTTAATATAATTCACAAATTTAATGTTATTAGATATGATAGAAATCTAAGACGCTACCATGTAAGAAGAATCAAGTAAAGAGAGGTCTATTCATAGCATGTGCTACTTATAGCCCAAATGGAAATACATGATATGATAGGAAAATGATTGTGGACATATAATAATTTAAGACTAGTCAATCTAAGATTTCATTTGAGATAGTTTTATTACTGTTTTCTATAGCGTCATTTTAATACAAATTCAAAAAATTGTCCCAAACAAAGCAAGTCAGTCTATGGAGAGATTATCACGTGCGGAGTCCTGACCCGGAGAACTGTTCAGTTTTGTGACCGTGAACATTATAATTGCGATTAATGTTCACCACTACTCTTTTATTGTGCTTTTGTTGCACTTTTATCGTTCAAAGTTACAAAATCGAACAATTCTCTAGGTCTGAATTTCGCACGTAGTAATCTCTCCAGCCTATGACCGACACATGTTGATACGTACATCACATTAATGTTATAGATTTTGCTCAAGATGGACCAATTCATGTAATAAGAAATTTGACTTTGTGTATTTTTTGGAGCTTCAATGAAATTTTGAGAATTTATTTGAAATAATTAATTTAAATTTAAATTTTAAAATACTTAAAATAATATTTGGATGCTTTAAAATTGAGATTAAAAGTTTTAATATTTTGAAAGTAAGAAGTTAACTTCGAGAGCATGTTAGAGGACAAAGCCAATGGTTAACTCCTAATTTTCTTAATTAATTAAATAATTAAGAGAAAAAAAGAGAGTGATTGATATTCCAAAGTATCTTAATTATCTTAATCTTGCCATGAACTATAACATCAAATGAAATATGAGATTTTTAATTACCAAAATAAGATTTTTTTCCCCCTTGATTAATGGCATTTTCTAGCTAAGAACATGCCTATGAGGTTTGGAGATTTTTTCAAAATTCTAATATATTTATTCAAATTAAAATAGAGGATAATTAATTGCTTAAATTTAAATTATTAGTTGAATCTAATGAAACTAGTTTTCTCATATAGAACATTCAAATTTACAATTAGATATAATTTCATTTAACTTGGATTTATATATTTTTTATGAGAAATTAAAAAAAAAACTTTAGAAAATCACTAGGGTTTAATATGAGGCATTATATCTCATTTAAATAAAGATGAACAACTATGATTTCATCTCCTTGTCCTTGACATTTATAAATAATGAGATATAGCTCAATAGTGACCAATTAACCTATTTTGGATTCAAATTTACATAACTTCCTCCACATTGAATGAAATTGAAAGATTTCAATTCTAGTGGCTTAAGGAAATTGAGCCATACATATAGATGATGAAAAAAATAAAACAATCATTCCCCAAACTTTTCATAAGGTCAAGTGATCTAAGGTTTTTATTAGTTTCAAATTATTATCTTCACTATCACGTCTCATGATCTAATTGAAAAAAACTATTCTTAATTTTTACCTTTTTCATCAATAATTAACAATACAAAGCCAACTAGTTTTTATCTATATAATAATGAACATATAAACATACACCATCTTTTCATTCATCAAAAGAGATCCAATACTGTGGACCTCCGAAAGAGCACAGCGCGAACGGGTCAATTGGAAGGGACATATTAGATCGTGCATACGACTAACCATTGAGGATAGAGGATGTCGCCAACACACCTCGATGGGTAGTAATATACATGACCTAATCACGGGTTTCTCCCACCCGATACAACAGCTTGAATGGGGTTTAGTAGATGTGGGGCCAAGTTTCCCACGGGTGCAAGCCCCCGTGGTTAATTACATCTCGAGCCGGAGCCCGAGAAAACTCTCGATTAAGGATTATACATTATCTTTCCCAAAAGTGGGATTAGTACAAGGGTGTAGACTAGGAATCCTATCCAAAAGGAAGAAAGGTCCGAAGGGCTGAATCAACATGCGTGGCTCATATCAGCATTCGGAGGTTCTAGGGTACTAAATAGAAACTGGAGAAAGAAAGACAAGCAATCAACCACATGCGTGAGAGAAGAGATGGAGGTGGCATTATCCTGTGACACAGATAAGTAGGATTTAGGGTCCCTGAAGAGAAGGGACCTACCTACTATTTAAGGCATATTACGAGACCGAGTGTAGTAGCCTCGAATCCTAGATCTAGGTTGGGCTTAGTGTTCTACGAAACACTAAGACCCGTGTCCTAGCTAATGCAGTGCAAAACCTGGGCTTATCCCGACCTGGATTGGGGGAGCCAACTAACCACCTAATCGGTTCAAAACCATGCTATCAAGTCAATTATGGAAGATGGGTGGGAAGTACAGTTCTTTGGAAATAGGTCCGACATCTAGAGGATTTTTTAAGTGGTCCCGGACTTATGTGGGTTAGATGCTCCTAGCTAATGCAATTAAATTTTATTTAGTTGGTTATTAATGCAATGCATGCTAGTTGAAATGTCAGCTCATGAATGCTATAGAATTTTAAAAATAGGATTATAAAAAATAATTTTTTGAAAAGACTGTGTCTCCCTAGGTTCGGCACTTCATCCTCATAGGCCAGATTATCCGGACTCTACCCGCAGGCAGGGAGATGTCTTATAGCAAGGAAAGAAGAATGCAGTAATATGCATGCGACCCGGATGATTCCGGCAGTTCCCTAAGTTCGTTAAGTTTCTATGTTATTTAAAACTTAAAATTTTAGGAGTTAGTTATGAGTAGAAAAATTTTATAATCCTTAGAGAGCTTAACGAAAATCCAGGCGAAAACAAAAACGGCATGCAAGAAAAAAATCTAGAAAAAGCAGGTAATTCTATTGCACAATCAAGTAAACACATCAATATAAATCCAAAATAATTAACAAAATGGCCATAGGCAAACTGCCCTTATTACAACCAAGATATGCAGAAAGTAAAGTGGCCGGGCACCACTGCCAACAACCAGGATTTCTAAGCCTATGGCAGACGCATATGACTTTGAGTGGGATATTGTTCTTCAGTCTTCTAGGTGTCTTCTTCTCCTTGGACTCTTTGGAACTCTCCTCCTTGGACTCCTTGGATCTTTCCTCCTTGGACTCCTTGGATTTCTCCTCCTTGGCCTCCTTGGATCCGTCGTGGCTTGAATATCCAAACGAAGAGACAATTCTCCCTTTTGGGAATGATTGCCTTTTCTCTTTGGATATCTAAAGCCATCCCACTAGATCTCCCAAATAGAAGAAGACTCTCCTCTATGAGGATGCCTTCTTCTTTTGGGATTCAAGTGGGATAAGAATATCCACACTCAAAGACCATTTTCACAACTCTTAACAAACGTTACAAATATTACATCCATTTAAAAAAAAAATCTAGACTCACTGCATGGTTATCATAGTAAAAATCCTAAACAGTTATATGCGGAAATAAAAATAATTCAAACCATTGACCCTGTGCCAAGCCATGCTCTTAATTATGAGGGATAAGTAGCTTCACATGTGCAGTTATAATTATTAATTTAGCCCTCATTTTATTTAGGGTGAGCTGAGCAAGCACCTGCATAAAACATTATGATAATGCTCCCCCTTTATTAGCTTGAGCATGGCCAACTGCACGGAAGAATAATAACTCCTAACCTAGGGGTAGATCTAGCGCTCATCAAATTATCCATAGTGTAGTAAAAGTAAGCAAACATACCAATTCAATTTCATACAACATGTAGTGAAAATCACGGAAAGCTCCGGCACACAGCAGAAAAATAAAATCCAGCGGCCTAACCTAGATCTATAAGTGGTGCCCTAGCAAACAATTCTATGTATGTGTAAGGCTGGTGTGGTTTGTATAAGTCCTAAGCATGGTAGTTAGTTAAAGTTATCTAAAATTCAGGTTTGTTGAAATTTTAGTTGAAATTCAAATATTAGTGGATTAGGGTCCATTTTAATTATTTCAGTTTGTTGATCAGTTTTAAGAGCTTAGGATACTGATATTTAAAGTTCAAGTGATATTAGACAATTTTAGAAAGTCCCGGGTCCTCCTAGGAACTAGACTAAGGGTCCAAAAAGTAACTATGGGAAATGGGCTAGGTTTGGATCTTCTAACACCTTAGGAAAATACTAGACCTTAAGAAGAGTAGTTAGATAGGTAATAGGTTGAAATTGGAGATTTCTAGGCAAAGTTATGAATTTTCTAAGTTTCGGGCCCTAAATGAACTACAATTGACCAAAAAGTTGACTTTCTAATCTAAGATAGTCTCTGGAAACCTATTTTTTTTTAATAAATACTAGACCCTAATTAGAGTCTAATTCAAGTGAGTTTGCCTAATTTGGAATTTTTTACAATTAGTTATGAATTTTCTAAGTTCAGGGTATTTAAGGGAATTTCTAAATTTTTTTATAAAGGGCTATTTTTATTGTTTTGCTCCAAATCAGCTCCAAACTGATTGGAATCACACCCAAAGGTCAGGGATGACCTGAAAAGGTGTTCCCAAGTATTTGGGGAAAATTTGGTATTTTTAATAATTTTTAATGAATTATTAGGGGCAAAATGGTAAATTCCACCTATGGTCAAATTAGGGGTCAGCCTAAAGTCAAACTAGAGAGCCCTATTTATCTAAGGTCAAGGGTCATATTCTAAACAATTCAAGATATTATGGGTAATTGTCTGACCTAAAATGTATTTATTATAATTTTTGGAAGGTCTCGGAGCCTTATTTAACGGGTTGATTAGGGTTAGTTAATTAAGGGGTCTAAAAAATCCTAAAAATTCCTAAAAAATTCTGAGATGTTTCAAATGTCACTAAGTTTAAGTGTTGAAGTTTTCATGTCAATCCGGGATATATCCTAGCCCCTATAAAATTTCTAAGTTCGCTAGACAAGTCCTTAATTTTTGTCCTTAAGGTGTCACTACGTTATATGGGTTTAAATCGTGTTTTGAACTAACCCTCAAGGTAATAATGCATGGGAAACATATAAAAGCAGTAAACACGCCATGTCCTTAAATCTAGGAGAGCCTAAGCTAAGTGCTCGTGGTGCGACCTACACATACAATCTACGACAAATGAGAAATAAAAGAAATTAATGAAGGGATTAATGAATGATTGGAACTCAACCATCCACTAACCCACTCCCCCATGACTTGCTCTTCACACATAGGATCCATGCCTAAAATTTCATGAAATAGCGGATCTCCCAAGATTAGGGGATTTAATTATAAGTAATTTTTAAAAATAGTTTGAAAGTACTTATAACTATAAATATATTTTTAGAAAATAAAATAATTAAAAATAAGTCAATTCATAATACATAACTATAGGGAGACCCACTGACCACTCTCACAAGGTTTCAAAATAATTTTTAATTTCAAAATAATTATAGTGGTAATTATATAAATAATATTAAAATAATCCCCTAAGCCAATCCAAACAGGAATCTATCAAAACAGCCATCAAGGGATACTAAAAATAATTTTAAAATAAAGTACGCATTTTTGTGAGGAGAACGAGCGGTTGCACGTCGAAATCCGATTTAAAACGACAAAGATATGATTTTTGGAAGTTTAAAACTAATAAGAAGCAATTTTTAAATAACAATAATAATAAAAATAAAAATATGATCATAAAAATAAAAATAGTTTTAAAATAATACTAATAGGGGTAATAATGACAGTGAAACAACACTAAAACAGTAATAATCACGGTTTAAAATAATTATCACAAAATGATTTTTGATCAAAATAATACTAATTATTCCAAAATAACTGTAGACATATCCAATACTTTTGAGTAAGCTTAATTTCAAACTGAGCAGAATTTAAATACGATCAAATCAAGGTGCTGTGCGTCGAAAACGGATTTAAAACGAGGAAGTTATGGATTTTAGACGTTTAAAGTTATAAAAGAAATTTCTTTTTAAATACATTGAAAATACTTAATTTTTAAAAATAATTAACAAATAGAACCAAGTAAAAGATATTGAAGTTTTCTGAAATATGACAATAATTTGAAATAATATAATAATATTTTAAGCAATTTAACTAATTAAAAATAGTTAAAATAATATTTTATTATTAAAAATGCACTTTTACATATAAATAAATATAATAATTATACTAATAATAATAATAGTATTAATAAATCTATAACAATAATAGAACTGAATTAACATATTATAGTTACTAATATTATAATAAATATAATTAAAATAAATTTTTTTTAAAACATAGTATTTCACTATTTTTTTAATATTTAAATAAATATAAAATATTTTTAAACAAAATTAATTTTAAAATGACGGGGACAAAAATACGATCAATTCGAGGTATTGCACGTTAAAATCGGATCAAAAATGGATTTTTTTTACAATTTTTTGAAGTTAAGATAGGTTTAAAAAATAAGTAAAAGTATTTTTTATTCAAAGTCGGCGGCGGCATGCCACGTGGCGCCTTTCGGTTGGCCGGTCAAATCGTGGAAAACGGTGGCCAATCCCGCGACGACACTTGGGGGTCTCCGGCTCGCTCCGCAGACCGCGACAATGATTGGCGCCGCCGCCAATCATTGGGCAAAGATTGCGACGGCGGCTGGGCCGACGCGGACTCAATTAAGTGAGTCAGCAAACGACAGGAGCCGTCGGATCACCCATTACACAGATTGGACGGTCACGATCTAGGCAGACGGGACTCGGTCCGGCTATAGAGACCGCGTGGTCTGCAGAGATCGCGGACAGACGCGATCAAGACCGTTGATCGCGCGATCAACGGTCTGAAAAGCGCCTGGATCAGACTCCTGTTGAACCGAAACCCTGAAGAGAAAAACGCTTCGTTCTCTTAAACCACTTGACGAAACCTCACGAAATTTTAAACACAGGTAGCATACATGAAGAGCATCAATGGGGGATGTTTGGTTTGATCTAAAAAGCACTTATTGAAAAGCTATTTAACCCTAAGTGTTCTAAACTAGGATTTGTGATATACCTCAATCCACACGGTCGATTCGGAAGATCTTGGGCTCGATGGACTCGTGGATTCTTCAGGAACAAATCTCTAGTTGGCGCCGAGCTCCAACTCTCCTTCGATCGAGCGGGATTCTCCTTAGAAGGATTTCATGCTCGAGCTCGCCGGCGGGTGAAGGTCGTCGGGATTCGGTCGGGTGTGGGGATTCTCCAGGAACACTCACACCAAATCTCAGAGCCTGTGGAGGTCTGGAGAGAGAGAGATTTGCAAAAGGTCCTAAACCTAATTTTCTCCCTATTTAAATTCCTAAACGACCAAGGGACGGCTAGGATCGAATCACCATGAGATTAGGAGGGAAAATAGGTTTAAACCCACGGGATTTTGAATTTAAGCCATTAAGGAGGCATTAATTCCATTAAATGGCCTCTTAATGGGCTCTAAATAGGTTATTTTAACCTATTAAAGACTTGGTTTGACCAAGTCAACGATTGACTTGGTCAAATCAGTCAAGAGAGCCGAGGGGAATGAGTGATTGAGCCATGGAAAGATCTAGATGCATTTGAAATTGATTTAGGCTCTAAAGGGTCTAATGGGTCAACCAGGTTGACTCAGGACTCAGGTCTGAGCTCAACAAAGTCAGTCTGACCATCTGAGTCCTGTGGAGTAGGGAATTGGGCTTGAGAAGCCCCAAAATTGGATTTGAAATTGAATGGAAGGGTTTAAATCTATTTGGGTCAACCCTGGTTGACCTGGTCAACTAGGTTGACCCAGGACCTAGGACCGGGCTCAACATACTCAGTTTGACTCACTGAACCTATTGGAGAGAGTCTTGGGGTCTGACTTGGTCAATTTAACCAAGTCAACCTCTTTGACCAGGAGTCCGGGAAAAATCGGGGTCAACAAATACCAATATTCTTTCTCAACATGCCAACTGATAAAAAAAAAAACTAGATTGCAAAGAAATTCCTATAAATAGAAATGTACATATAATTCGAGCTTTGACCTTATTAATTCTTTCCTATTTGGCAAAGGTAAGTCCTTTCCTAAAATAATATGTAACAAATATAGGATGAGCAAAAACTTGCTCAGTAGACTACACAAAACATACAAAAGAATTTAATGTTCAACATGTGAAGTAAATTATACAAGAGATAAATGTCATCTAAACAGAATGATAATGTAACAACATAAACTTAACTATCGAGATATTATATGCTTTGGTCTAAAGGCCTCACAGGTTTCTCTTGTTGGTGTAAAATCTTAGAAGGTCATCCATCACGGGATTTATTCGGGATAAGATCACTTAACATCAGAATTTTTTAATGAAATTCCAACAATTACACCAAAAGATACCTTAATGTTTAAGAGTTTAGCTTCTTTACTTGAGGGGTTTTACAATATTCCCCACTTAAGTAATTGACGTCCCCGTCAGTATCTTTATCTCATAATCATCCACTAGGCAGATAAGATTCTAAAGGTCTAATCCTGATTATAGCATATAACCGATTAAGTGAATGGGTAAAGAGTGACTGTTGACCTAGTTTTTAGCCCAGATCAGGTCAAAGAGTCGACCTGGTCAAATTTGACCAAGCTAGACCCCAGGACCCATCCCATTGGGTTCAGGGAGTCAAGTCGAGTCTGTTGAGCCCGAGCTTGGACCCGGGGTCAACCCGGTTGACCAAGTCAACCAAGGTTGACCACTTAGCCCATTTAGAGCTCAAATCAATTTTGAATCAAATCCAATCACTTTCATGGCTCAATCCTTCAATCTAATTGACCTAATTGACTGATTTGACCAGGTCAAATGTTGACTTGGTCAAATCTAGTCATTAATAGGTCATTATAACCTATTTAGAGCCAAATTAGTGTCCATTTAATGCTCTAATTTAATTCCCTTGGATTTCAAATCAAAACCACGGCCAAATCTGATTAGTTTCCCTCCAAATCATCTCAGGAATTAATCCTAGCCGGTGGTATTAGGTCTAAGGGGCTTTAAGTATGAAAAATCTGGTCTAATTAAGGACTTTTTGCTCTTGCTTTCGAAGGAGACTTCCCTAGCCTCTGAGATTTGACGTGAGAGCTCCTGCACCTTCCCTTCCCCTTTCCCGACCAAATCCAGCGGCCAGAAGTTCGCCGGCGGCGAGATCCCGTCGAGACCGAACCTTTGAACCCTTCCTCGACGAATCCCGTCCGATCGAGGCCGTTTCGGAGTTGGAGTTCAAGAGGAGATTTGTTCTAGAGGATCCCCCGAGTCCAACAAGACCAAGATCTCCCGAATCCACCGTGTGGATTGAGGTATATCGCAAACCCTAGCCTAAGACACTTAGACTTAAATAACTTCTTATGTGATGCATATTTAGTTGAGTTCTTAGGACCCCATGAATGCTCTTCGTACTTAGTACCAGCATATAAAATTTTACTAAGTTTCATCTCGTCGTTTGAGAGAACGAGGCGAAAGACACCCTAACCTCTCGGATTCATCCTGGCGCACCGTCTGCGGGATCTTGGCCGTTGATCTCGTGATCAACGGTCGAAACCGCGCGGATCCACGGCTCTGTCCGCCCGCAGCGTCTGATCCCGCGGTTCTGGGCTCGGTCCGGCTCGATCTGGGACGTCGATCCCTAACAGCGGCCGATCGAGCGGTCTCCAGGCTCCGCCGACGTGGCTAAGTGGACGCGGGTCCACGGTCTGATTGGCGCAGTGATTGCGCCAATCATTGCTGGCGGCGCAATCATCGCGCCGCCAGGCAATGATTGGCCACGGTTCCGCGGTCCAGTAAGGACCCGCCACGTGTCGCCGGCAGTATTTTAATATAAAAAATTAATTTTAAAACCTATTTTTCATCCAAAAATTCGTAGTAAATCCATTTCTCGTCCGTTTTTTGCGCACAATATACCGAATTGTTCGGAATTGGATTTCCTTTAATTTAAAATTAAAATTATTTTAAAATGTTGTGTATATTTTATGTTATTTCAAAAACAGTAAAAATACCATTTTAATATATGTATTATTCTAATTATTTTTATTATTTATTTAAGTATTTATTATAATAATTAGTAATAATGATTTTCTTAATCTTTTTGTTACTGTTTTATGTTTTCATTATTTATATGATTATTTTTTTTTTGTATGTTTGTATAACCTTTTTTTTTTTTTTTTATTTATTATTATTTAAATATTATTTTAACTATTGTGATCTATTAAATTACTTAAAATATTACTAAATGATTAAAATATTATTATTATTATGTACTTTAGATTGCTTTAAATTTAATAACTATTAAAATATTGTTCCATACTATCTTTAATAGCTATTATTATTATTATTATTATTATTATTTTTAAATATTATTCACATTAATTTTTTTTTTTTCTTCTTTTTTTTCTTTTTTCTATCTATTTATTGTATTTGAACTTGCAAATTGTATAACTTTCTCGTTTTTAACCCGATTTTAACGCACAACGTCTTGTTTTGAGCGTATTTTGATTCTGTATATTCTGAGGATTGGTTTTATTCAAAAATTTTGGGTCTGTGTGCAGTTATTTTAAAAACAGCCAGCTGTACTATTGTAAAATTATTCAATTATTGTCTTTGAACTTCGAAATTGTGTAGATTTCTCGTTCCAAGTCGGATTTTTGCGCACAATACCTTGTTTTGGATGTACTCTGAATTCTGCATATTTTAAAACTATTTCCAGATGAAAATTTTGTATGTATTTTCTGTCATTTCAAAAACAGTGAAACCGCATTATTTTAAAATATTATTTTATTGTATTTGAACTTGTAAATTTCGTATCTTCGCCGTTTTAAGTCGGATTTCGATGTGCAACCCCTCGTTCTTTTCAGCAAGACGAGCTTTATGTTTTGGAACCATTTCCAGCCCTTGATTTTGGCTGTTTTGACAGATCATTATTTGGATTCGATTATTCTAGTATTTTTGATATTAAATATTAATTACGATAATTATTTTCAGGATACAAATTATTTTTAAATCGTTTTGGGACTGGTGAGAGTGTTTAGTGGGTCTCCCTATATCTATGTATTATGAATTGATCTACCTTTTAATTATTTTATTTTCTAAAATATATATTTATATTTATAAGTATTTTGAAACTATTTTTAAAACTACTTATACATAAATCCTAACTTTGGGATACCCGCTATCGTGTGAAATTTTAGATATGGATTCTGTATATGAAGAGCAATCATGGGGGAGTGGGTTAGTGAATGGTTGAGTCCCAATCATTCACTAATCCGTTCTTTAGGTGTCTTTTATTTCTTATTATTTGTAGAATGCATGTATAGGACTGCACCACGAGCACTTAGTCTAGGCTCTCCTAGATTTAAGGACATGGAGTGTTTATTTTTGTTTATGTACTCCATGCATTTACTACCTTGAGGGTTAGTATGAACTTCAGTTTAAACCCATATAACGTAGTGACACCTTAAGGACAATAATTAAGGACCCGTCTAGCGAACTTAGAAGTTTTATAGGAGCTAGGATAGATCCCAGAACAACATGAAAACTTCAACATTTAAACTTAGTGACATCATAAACCTCCCTGAATTTTCTAGAAATCTTTAGGAGCTTTTAGATCCCTTAATTAACTAACCCTAATTAACCTGCTAAATAAGGCCCCGAGACCTTTCGAAAAATACAATAATTACATATTAGGTCAGAAAATTACCCATAATACCTTGAACTGACCAGAATTTGACCCTTGACCTTAGATAAATAGGGCTCCCTAGTTTGACTTTAGGTTGACCCATAATTTGACCATAGGTAGAAATTACCATTTTGCCCCTAATAAATTATTTAAAAATTATTAAAAATTCCAAATTTTCCCCAAACACTTGGGATCACTTTCTCAGGTCATCCTTGACCTTTGGGAGTGATTCCAATCAGTTTGGAGCTTATTTGGATCAAAACAGTAAAAAAGGCCCTTTGTTAGGAAATTTAGAAAATTCCCTTAATTACCCGATCTTTAGAAATTTATAACTTGGCCTAGAGAACTCCGATTCCAGCCTACTACCTGTCTAACTACTCGTATTAAGGTCTAGTATTTTCCTAGGGTGTTAGGAATCCCAAACCTAGCCTATTTCCTATAGTGACCTTTTGGACCCTTAGCTTAGTTCCTAGGAGGACCTAGAACTTTCCAAAATTGGCTAATATAACTTTAACTTCAAATATCATCACCCTAAGTTCTTAAAATTGATCAACAAACTATATTAACTAAAATGTACCCCAATTCACTAATATTCGAATTTCAACAAAAATTCCTTTTCTGGCCTTCAACAGATTTGAACTTTAGACAATTTTAACTAACTATCCTGCCTAGGATCTATCCAAACTACACAAGCCTTACACACACATAGAATGGTTTGCTAGGGCACCACTTCTAGACCTAGGTTAGGCCGCTGGGTTTTACTTTTCTGCTGTGTGCCGGAGCTTTCCGTAGTTTTCACTGCATGCTGTTTGAAAAATGATTGGTGTGTTTGCTTACTTTTTCTGCACTCTGGATGTGAGCGTTAGACTTACCCATAGGTTAGGAGCGCTATACATATACTGTTCTTCCGTGCAGGTGGCCATGCTCAAGCAAATAAAAAAAAGAAAGGGGGGAGCATTATGATTATTTCTAATAATATTTTATGCAGGTGCTTGCTCAGCTCCCCCTAAATAAAAATGAGGGCTAAAATTAATAATTATAACTGCACAGATGGAGCTGCTTAGCCCTCATAATTAAGAGCATGGCTTGGCACAGGGTCAATGGTGTTAGCATTTTTATTTCTATATAAACTGCTTGGGATGAGATTTCACTAGGATAACCTTGCAGGGATTCTTAGATTTACTGCTTTCAACTTCGAGTTGGGATATTCTTATCCAGTTTGGATTCCAAAAGAAGAAGGCATCCCTAAGGGGAGAGTCTTCTTCCATTTGGAAGATCGAGCTGGATGGCTTTAGATATCCAAAGAGAAAAGGCAATACACCCATACTAGGGTGAATTGTCTCTTCGTTTGGATATTCAAGCCACGACGGATCCAAGGAGTCCAAGGAGGAGATTTCCAAGGAGTCCAAGGAGGAGAGATCTAAGAAGTCCAAGGAGAAGATATCCAGAAGACTAAAGATTGAAGACCCAATATCCCACTCAAAGTTGTTGGCGTCTGTCATAGGCTTAGAAATCCGGGTTGTTGGCAGTGGTGCCCGGCCACTTTACTTTTCTGCATACCCTGGGTTGTAATTAAAGGGCAGTTGGCCTATGGACATTTATTTGATTAGTTTGTGGATTTATATTGATATGCTTACCTGATTGCGCTTAGAAATATCTGCTTTTTCTAGATTTCTTTCTTGTATGCCGTTTTTGTTTTCGCCTGGATCGTATTAGGCTCATTAAGGACTATAAAATTCTTCTACTCGTAATTAATCTTTAAAAATTTAAGTTTTAAATAACATAGAAACTTAACGCACCTAGGAAATTGCCGGAATCGTCCGGGGTCGCATGCATATTATTGCATTTATTCTTTCCTTGTTATAAGACATCTCCCTGCCTGCGGGTAGAGTCCGGATAATCTGGCCTATGAGGATGAAGTGCCGGACCTAGGGAGACTCAGTCTTTTCTAAAAATTATTTTATATTAAGCCTATTTTTAAAATCCAAAGCATTCATGAGCTGACATTTCAACTAGCATGCATTGCATTAGTAACTAACTAATTAAGATTTAATTGCATTAGCTAGGGGCATTCACCCAACATAAGTCCAGGACCACTTAGGAAATTCTCTAGATGTCGGTCCTACTTCCAATAACTGTACCACCCACCTATCTTTCATAACTGACTTAATTGCATGGTTTTAAAGCGACTAGGTGGTTAGCTGGCTCCCCCAATCCAGGCCGGGATAAGTCCAAATCTTTGCATCGCATTAGCTAGGACACTGGTCTTAGTGTGTGTCGAACACTAAGTCCAAACTAGATTTAGGATTCGAGGCTATTACATTCGGTCTCGTAGTATGCCTTAAATAGTAGGTAGGTCCCTTCCTTTCCGAGACCCTAAATCCTACTTATCCGCGTTACAGGATGACGCCGCCTCCATCCTTCTCTCACGCATGTGATTGAGTGCATGATTTTCATTTCTCCAGTTTCTCTCTAGTGCCCTAGAGCTTCTGAATGCTGGTATGAGCCACGCATGTTGATTCAGCCCCTTTGGACCTTTCTTCCCTTTGAGTAGGATTTTCTAGTCTATACCCTTGTGCCGATCCCACTTTAGGAGAGGATAATGTATGATCCTTAATCGAGAGTTTTCTCAGGCTCCGGCCTGGGATGTAATTAACCACGGGGGCTTGCGCCCGTGGGAAACTTGGTCCCCACAATCTACTAAACCCCATTCGAACTCTTTCATCGGATGGGGGAAACCCGTGATTTGGTCTTGTATATTACTACCCATCGAGGTGTGTTGGTGAAAGCCTCTATCCTCAATGGTTAGTCGTATGCACGATCCAATCTGTCCCTTCCAATCGGCCCGTTTGCGCGGTGCTCTTTCGGAGGTCCACAGGTTTCTGGCGACCACGGTGGGACCAGTTTCTCTCTCCATCTTTGGATCATATATTATCTTTTCTTGTGTGTACTCCGGGATTGGTACTCCTTAGATTATGTCCGTCCCACTCTTAGTTAGGGTCTCTCCTTAGTTAGGGTTCCTTTCCCTTAGCTAGGGTTTTCTTCCCTACTCTACTTCTTTCCAGCCTAGCAGGCTATTCCGTCCTTATTCAATTCCTATCTACCTTTATCAAATCCCTATCAAATCATTCATCCTTTCTTATTTTCACTTCTGATTTCTAACTTGTCGATTTCTTTTCTTGGTAGCAGTGCCATGGCTTCCTTCGTACCTTCCGTTACTTTCGCTTTTGGTTCGGACGCGCGGGTGACTCTCCCTGAGTCCCTGCTCGCTAGTCCGCCAGTGGGAGGAATCACTTTTGGTTCCTTCACTGAC
This sequence comes from Dendrobium huoshanense, assembly GCA_016618105.1. Taxonomy (NCBI): domain Eukaryota; kingdom Viridiplantae; phylum Streptophyta; class Magnoliopsida; order Asparagales; family Orchidaceae; genus Dendrobium; species Dendrobium huoshanense. The sequence goes on along the minus strand of CM028350.1, from coordinate 30,021,403 downwards.
TCGGCTTTCGTCACCCTTGGCGGGCCGACCCCGGCGGAGGCTGCGGCATTCTCTCCTCCCCAGAGGAGAGGACGCGCAGTCATGTGCCCGTTTGGACGTCCTGCTGCTCGGCGCCCAGTCCGAGCACCACGTCCTGTTCCTGTTCCTGCGCAGCCAGTGCGCCCTGTGGCTAGGCGACCAGTGCCTAGGCCACTTCCTGTTCCAGCGGTCAGGCGTCCAGTGCCTGTCGCTCCTACTGCACGGGTTGCTCCGGCCCCTCAGCGCCGGCAGCCTGTCGTAGTTCCCCCCGTTCGTCTAGCGGTCCGGCGTCCAGTGCCTGCCGCTCCTACAGCACAGGTTGCTCCGGCCCCTCAGCGCCGGCAGCCTGCGACTACTGTTACTTCCGTTGTTCCAGCGGAAGTACCTCGTGTTCGGGTCACCCCTCCCACTTCCACCAGGAAGAGGGGTGCCCAGACCGAGGTGCCTTCGCCTTCCACTGGTCGGGTTTCTGTTTTCGCCCGACTTTCTCACCCTGAGGATGTTGGGCAGACCCCGACAGTTCCCGTTGTTCCTGTTCCCGGTTATGATGTTCCTTCCTCTTCTACCTCCGGCCTTGGGAGAAGGGCCAGGAGGAATAGGAACAGGAGACTTCGTTCAGCTGCGTCAGAGGCAGAGAGGCAGCGGATGGCCGATGCCATCGTTCACGATGAGATCGTTCAGAGTCAGAGGAGAGTGGCTCCCAGGCAGCGGAGGCCACGGCCAGTTGTTGTTGCACCTGCTCCAGAGGTGGTGGTAGCCCCCGAGTTGGAGGCGGTTCAGGGAGGACGCTTCTCTCCGCTGACGCATAGTGGTGATGAGGAGGACGTTGCCCGCATAGCGGCGGCTCCTCCTGTCGTCACTACTCTACCCCGAGCTAGGGTACCCAGGGACGCTGGTGTCCGAGCCCTCACCCAGAGGATTCGGAACATCGTCCGCCTAGCTCGTGGCAGAGGGCCCGTCAGTCGGGAGGGCTTACTCCGTCAGATTTCTCGGGCTACCTTCCAGTTACGACGACAGACTGCGAGGAGACTCTACAGTTGGCAGAGGGGGCAGACACCCCAGCAGCCTGCGGACACAGTTCCAGTAGTCAGACCCCCGGCGGTTACTCCTGCTGCAGGACGACGCCCACGTCGTCGAGGACAGAGACAGCAGCGGAGGCCTGCCCAGCCTCAGGTCAGTTCAGAGGTTGCAGTCCCAGAGCAGCCAGTTGTCCGTGTAGCACCCCACCGTAGGAGGTGGGTTTGGAGGCGTCGGCAGGCGGACACCCCTGTCGACCCAGTTGAGCCAGTAGAGGCAGCACCACCGTTAGATGCAGAGCAGTCTGACGATGTAGATGATTTGATGGATGTAGCAGTTACTTCCGGGGCAGAGGCAGTCCCGATGATGTGCGATGAGGAGATTGCACCTACTCCAGAGGGATCCCTAGAGAGGGATGAGATAGAGACAGTCCGTAGCCCTCATAGGATTGGTTCCCCTATGAGTCCGTACATAGCAGCCCTCCAACAACATTTCTTGGAAAATGATGACACACTAGCAGATGAGTTGGAGGAGGAGATACCAGTTCACCGGGTATGTGTGGTTACCCGACGAGGTCACTCGGATGAGAGAGAGCCCGAGGACCAGGATGAGCAGGGAGAGCCCGAGGTGGGTGGGTCTCCCAGATCAGTTGACACGGATGCTACCGTTCTACACTTGCAGACACAGATGGCGGAGATGGCCAGAGCCATGGCAGCCATGACAGCACAGTTGACAGCTCTGGGGGCGATGCCTCAGGTGACAGGTGTAGCAGCTACCAGTACCTCCAGAGAGCAGCCAGTAGTACCACCTGCTACAGTAGACCCCGTAGGAGTGGACAGGGTCCAGAGAGTAGTCCCAGCACCACCCACGGTACTTCCGTACACTACTTCAGTTCAGAGTCAGCCAGCTCAGATGTCAGCAGGTCAGATCCAGGATTTGATAGCCCAGAAGGTAGAGCAGGCGATTTCCTCCAGGAAGACTGGAGAGTCAGTTAGCAGGGGGCGTCCTTACCCTGTAGAGTACGAGCAGGAGCCTTACCCCTCTGGTTTTATCCCTCCTAGGTTCAGAGTTTTTGACGGGTTTGGGAACCCGAGGCAGCATGTGGCTCAGTACCGAGCCATATGTTGCAATATAGGAGGGAGTGATCCACTGATGTTGAGGTTGTTCGTCAGCAGCTTGGCGGGGGTGGCGTTTGCTTGGTACGCCGACCTCCCCAACGACTCAGTCAGGACCTTTGCAGAGTTGGAGCAGCTGTTTGTGCAGAGGTTTGTTAGCACAGAGCACAGAGTTACAGTGGGAGAGCTAGTGGTGACCAGGCAGCGTCCCAGAGAGAGTCTCACAGATTACATAGTCAGATGGAGGAACCTCAGTTTGCAGTGTGAGCCACAGCTCCAGGAGCAGCATGCAGTTGAGATCCTTCTGAAGAACATAGATGGTCCGATAGCACCATACCTGAAGGGTTTCACCATTAGAACCTTTCAGAAGCTCCTCACCAAGGTCACTAGCCTACAGGACAGCATACCCGCTGCAGTCCCTCCTAAGGTTGAGAGTCAGCCTTCGCGCAGACCTCAGCGGCAGGAGTTTTCAGGGGCACCTCCACCTAGGAGAGGAGAGGTTCACAGTACTCAGGGACCATCAGATAAGGGCAAGAAGCCCTTAGTCACTTCAGTACCCCAGCAGCCACGACCAGCTAGTCAGCCACACTCAGCCAGCATGTCTTACTCAGTTGACCAGCCAGGGGGACAGCCCAGGACCTCCCGTAGGACTCCAGAGAGTCAGCAGTACCTGCAGGAGAAGCTTAGGAAGGAATATCCCTTTAAGAGGGAGAGTGTGAAGAAAATTTTTAGATTCCTTACTAAGAACAACCTGTTGGTATTCCCCGAGAGCAGTAGAGCAGAGGAGGAGGGTCAGGCTGAGCACCCCCTTTACTGTCCTTACCACAGACATGTCGGACATGTGTTGGAAGACTGCTATGTCTTCAAGGATAGAGTAGAGAGACTGATGATCACAGGACAGATACGCCTTCAGGACAGTGATCTAGTGCAGCCCAAGGGCAAGGCCCCTCAGACAGTTCAGCTAGTCTCCAGCCCTAGTGATTGTCAGAGTGATGCTCAGGGCACTACTAGCAGTTTACCCACGGGTTTTGATGATGATTGGCAGATCTCACTTTCCAGGAAGACCAGGAGGATGATAGACAGAGCAGTTCAGAGCTCAGAGGCAGTTGAGAGTAGGCCACCTCAGGTCAAGTCGACAGTTGCCGCTGCAGTTACCACTCCAGCACTTTCTTCCTCTTCTTCTTCTTCTGTTGTAGTGCTAGATAAGCACATTTCCTCTTCTACTTTTTCTTCTTCTGGATGTAATAAAAAAATGTATGAAAAAGAAAAGTATGTTGTAACTGCAGAGGGGAAGACAGGGTTCCTTCCAGCACTTACGCTGAAGGACTTTGTTCTCCCTTCATTTGATGAGGAAATAAAAATAGAAGACGATTCTGAGTATTTTTGGTCTTCTGTACCTTTTACTTACGCTTCTACTGTTACTCCTAGTTCTTCTTCTTCTAGCACTCGCTCTTCATCAGTACTACATGTTTCTTATAATATGGATGATTCTAATGATGAGTTTGAGTCTGATGAAGAACCTGTTTTTACAATACCAGAGGGTGGATGTTACATGGATTCAGAGGATGAATCCGAGAATCCACTCTCACTAATTTCCTTAGAACCAACACCTGCCACCACCACTGAACCAGAAGAATCGCCTATTGAGGATGACTCAATACAGGAAGTTCATCTGCGTTCAGGGAAGATCCTTCCACCCAGGTTGGCTAAAAATACAAAAGATAAGAATATCATTACCCAGCAGGATGATCCTATCCCTTCCTCCCAGGAGCAGCCTAAGGAGAAAGGGAAAGGCCCTCAGCTGGAAGTTGATTACAATGTGTTGGCTCATCTAAGGAAAATTCCTTCCCTTCTTAGTGTCTATGATGCTTTGATGTTGTCACCCGACTTGAGAGAGATACTGGTAAAAGCACTACTTGAACCAGAAACCTATCAGGCATTCTTTACTTCTGACCCTGATGATGGGGCATGGCATTTGTACAACATGCCATGCATCACTTTCTCTAGTCGTGACCTTCTGTTAGGGACCACTGAGCACAATCGTCCCTTGTATGTCACTGCTGAAGTCAATGATTATGAGTTGAATAGGGTCCTCATAGATCAAGGGGCTTCAGTAAACATACTAACCCATGAAACTTTGAAGAGCCTCTCCCTAGGTCATTTGAAGCTCACTTCCGACAAGATCATGTTGAAAGGCTTCAATGACCAAGGCCAGCGAGCTCTAGGGTCTATTACCCTGCCTTTAAAATTTGGAAATTTTCTAACTGAGGCAAAGTTTCATGTGATTGAGGCTGATACTTCATACAAGGCTCTCTTAGGAAGGCATTGGATCCATGAGTATGGAATGGTGCCCTCTACTTTGCACCAATGTATGAAGTTTTTGAGGAATGATGTTGAGTATATCATCCCTGGAGATACCCAGCCCTTTTCCGTGCATGAGATCTCTATGTACGACGATGCCGAGTACTACGTACCTCGGAAGACTCGTAGAGCTCCGCCTGCTCAGTCCCCAGTGATACCTGATACTGTTGTACAGGGTCCTACGCGGCCACCTGCACAGGGTCCTATACAATCGTCAGTACAGGGTCCATCACAGGTTGGTATCGAGCTAGGTGTTCCCACTGCCCATTCTGATGGAGAGCCCTCTCAGTTGGCAGTGAGGCACGACGTTCCCCCTAGTAGAGGCAGGGGAGGTAGAGGTAGAGGTAGAGGGAGAGGCAGAGTTGCGATCCGCGAGCCGCGAAATCACGACACTCGTACACCTCCTCCACCTAACCTTTACACTTCTTCTTTGACTGTAGAGTCCGACTCTTCCGACGATGAAGTGATCGATATTCTTCAGCGTCCAGTCACTTCACCACCTCCCTATTCCGTAGGCTATGATTCACTACCTACTTTTTGTAGCCATTTGATACCTGAAGGTGGATTGGTTATTGATATTAGCTCAGACGAGGAAGAAGACTTCCGACGTCAGACTACTACCAGACAACCTTCCCCCCATCAGATACGCGGGATAGGAGTTGGGGATTCCAGTCAGAGATCTTCTGGCACTCCTGTAGTTGATGATACTGACACAATTTGGGGTAGCCACAATCTCATACCTCGCTTGTACGATTCATTTGGGCCAGCCCGACCTAGGGAATGTCCCTCTGTACCCTGTAGTATAGGTGCACCACTGGGTCCTGTGAGACAGGATTTAGAGGAGACCGCTATGGATATAGAGGTCAGGAGTGCCCCTCGTTACTTTTCACCTGCTGTAGAGAGCTTTGTTGAGCGTGGTCTCGTTCGTTCCACTTGGCCCGACGAAGAAGCTCTACAGCAGGCACGAGTTTGGCGGACTGATTTTCCCCAAGGTCTAGGAGGCGTAGGTTATATGGGGTTAAATCAGTCCAGTGATGCCAATATTCATGTCGTTTCCCACGTCTATCCGGTTGTTTCTCTTGCCGACGAAGAAGACCCGGATAGTGACAATGATAGAATACTCGAGGCTCCACAAGAGTTTGAAGATGGTGTCACTTCTGCCATGGACGAACTGTGTGAGGTAAACTTAGGCACTGAGTCAGATCCTAGGCCTATTTTTCATAGTGCTCTACTGTCTGAGTCAGAGGCTCAAGAATACATCGAGTTGCTATCAGAGTTTAGGGACTGTTTTGCCTGGAACTACACCGAGATGCCTGGTCTAAATCCAGATGTAGCAGTCCATAAGTTAGCCATTAAGTCTGACGCAGTCCCTGTTAAACAAGCACCTCGCAGGATGAGGTTGGAAATTGAACAACAGGTGATCGCTGAAACCAAGAAGCTTATAGAAGCTGGTTTCATTAGGGAAGAAAAGTACCCAACATGGCTTGCCAACATTGTTCCAGTCCGGAAGAAGAGCGGACAGATACGAGTCTGTATCGACTTCCGTGATTTGAACAAGGCATGTCCTAAGGATGATTTTCCTCTCCCCATTCCAGAGCTTATGGTGGATATAGCATCATCCCATAGCATCTTCTCATTCATGGATGGTTCATCTGGTTACAATCAGATAAAGATGGACCCTGAGGATGAGAAGTTTACCGCTTTTCGGACACCTATAGGTGTCTTTTGTTACAAGGTGATGCCCTTCGGTCTCAAGAATGCCGGGGCCACCTATCAACGTGCCATGACTGTCATCTTTGATGAGATGATACATGAGCAAGTTGAATGCTATGTGGATGACTTGGTCGTCAAAAGCAAGGTCCGCGAAGATCACCTCAAAGATCTGCGAATCGTTTTTGAACGTCTGCGCAAATTTGATTTAAAGATGAATCCTTTAAAATGCGCATTTGGAGTCAATGCAGGAAAGTTCTTAGGGTTCATAGTTCGCTACCGTGGCATTGAGATAGATCCCTCTATGATCAAGGCCATAGTAGATTTAAAACCTCCTAAGAGTCTTACCCAGTTGAGATCCTTTCAGGGTAAACTAGCTTTCCTGCGGAGATTTATCTCCAATCTTTCTGGTAGGTGTCATCCTTTCTCTGCACTAGTGAAGAAGGATGCCCGATTCCATTGGGATGAGAGTTGTCAGGAGGCCTTTGAGAGCATAAAGCGCTACCTGATGAACCCCCCTGTTTTAGCTGCACCTATCCCAGGTAGGCCGTTGATTCTCTACACTACGGCCCTGGATGAGTCTTTAGGTGCATTGTTGGCTCAAGAGAATGAGGAAGGCAAGGAGAATGCCTTGTACTACCTCAGCAGGCGACTAATACCTGCAGAGCTTAAGTACCCAGCGATAGAAAAGCAATGTTTAGCCTTAATCTTCGCGGTACAGAAGCTTAGGCATTATATGCTATCACATAAGATCAATCTGATCTCTCGAGTCAACCCATTGCAGTACTTGATGACCCGTCCGACCCTTTCAGGTCGTCTAGCACGATGGTCTATGATACTACTGCAATTTGATATTACTTTTGTTCCTCAGCGGGCCGTCAAAGGACAGGCTCTAGCTGACTTTTTGGCCGATCATCCGATCCCTGCTGATTCCCCACTCAACGATGAGCTACCTGATGAATTCATTATGAGTGTGGATGAACAGGAGTCCCCTACTTGGGAGTTTTACTTTGACGGTGCGTCATCCGTTAAAGCTTCAAGTCCATATGAAACTCCTACAATTAGGGTAGAATTAGGCCTGATTTTTGTGTCTCCTGATGGTCATACTCTACGGTACTCCTATAGTTTATCAGAACCTCGTACTAATAATGAAGCTGAGTACGAAGCTCTGATTTTGGGGTTAGAGTTGGCCATTCAGATGAGTCTTACGCGGGTGAAGATCTTTGGAGACTCCCAACTGATAATCAATCAAGTAGCGGGAGTCTACAAAGTACTTAAGCCTGAGCTCATTCCATATCATAATAAAGCAATGGAGCTCCTGAGCTTAATACCAGAAGTAACCTTGGCCAAGGTCCCTAGATCTGAAAATGGAAAAGCAGATGCATTGGCCAAGTTAGCAAAAGAATTAGCTGACCCTACTGGAAACCCAGTTTCTATTTCTGTCCAGTATCGTCAAGCTCTATGCCCCGCAGACCTGTCCTCCTCTGATCAGACCCTCACAGTCCTTGCTGTTGATGAGGAGTCAGATTGGAGAGAACCCTTCATAGAGTATTTGAAACATGGTAGGCTTCCAGATGATAAGTCTCTCGCTGCTCAAATTAGAAAGAGAGCCTTATCATTCGCCTATGTAAATGAAACTCTGTATCGACGCTCTTTTGACCAAATGTGGTTGAGATGTCTCAGTAAAGAAGAGGCCAAAAGAGTCATGAGCGAGATACATGAAGGGCTTTGTGGTGCCCATCAGTCTGGACCTAAAATGAAAGGCAGAATTAAACGCCTTGGCTACTACTGGCCGACTATGATCCACGATTGTATGGAGCACGCTAAGAGATGCCACCAGTGCCAGATTCATGGCACGGTGATTCACCAACCCCCTAATCCGTTGCACCCTACTGTTTCTTCTTGGCCATTTGAGGGCTGGGGCACGGATGTGGTGGGTCCTATAGACCCTCCTTCCTCTAAGGGTCATAGGTTCATTTTAGCCGCCACTGATTACTTCTCTAAGTGGGCAGAAGCTGTCCCACTTAAGGAAGTTAAATCAGAAGATGTGATGCGCTTCTTTCGCGATAACGTGGTTTATCGCTTTGGTGTTCCGCGCCGTATAATCTCAGATAACGGCCCGTCCTTTAGAAGCACCAAAATTGCCAGATTTGCCCGCCGCCATAATATTAATTGGCGATACTCGTCGATTTACTACCCTAAAGCCAATGGCTTGGCAGAGGCATTTAATAAGACTCTTGTGCAACTGATAAGGAAAATCCTTGTTGCAAATAAAAGAGAATGGCATGATAAGTTACCTGAAGCATTATGGGCGTATAGGACTACCTACCGTACTCCTACCCAGTCCACCCCATATGCTTTAGCTTTTGGGGCTGAAGCTGTCCTCCCACTTGAGGTCGAGCTCCCCTCACTGCGTGTCGCAGTTAGTTACAATCTATCTGAGGAAGATAATGCCCGACTAAGGTTGGAAGAGCTAGATGGTTTAGATGAGCTTCGCTTACGAGCTTATCAATACCTTAAGCTAAGTCAGGCTCGAATGATACGACACTACGAGCGCCTTGTTAGACCCCGTGCTTTCCGGGTAGGCGAGTTAGTTCTTGTTTTGCGTAGGCCTATCATCTCGCACCGTCGGCGAGGTGGTAAGTTTGAGCCTGTTTGGGAAGGCCCCTTCGCTGTAGAGCAAGTTTATGAAGGTGGTGCCTACCTACTTGTTGATGCAAATGGCGTTCACCCGATGCCTGTCATCAACGGACAGTACTTGAAAAAGTACTATGCCTGAGTCTAGTACTTCACAGGGGAGCCTCCCTACCGCCTGTAATATCCCTCTGTATATGTAACTCCTAAAGGGATCTCTTTTACTTTTCAGCAGTCTGCGTGGCCACGACGATTTGTCCTCTACCACGCGACGTCGCTTAGAAGAGTATGAAGCTGTCCTTAGAGGTGATACACCAATACGCCGTAGGGATGTTTTGTACTTTGGTCTGTGCGCACCAATCACGTTGGTGCTATCGCATAGAATTTTCAGTTTGTTCTCCCTTTTGTAGGGCTTAGTCCCCCAGTTTCACCTGTCGCCCGAGGTGTGGTCTGGGATATCAAAACTAGTAGTTTGAGTCTAGTTTTTGAGATGTGATACTGGGTCCATACCACTCCATGACAGCCAAATATGGTGAGGAAGATCCACTATCCCAAATTGAGTTTCTTTGTCCTATCAGTCCTGATCTGATAGGTGTAGCCCCTAGTCCATTCATATGAGTTGAATGTGATCAGGGATGCCAGAGTCATGGGTTCAGACTCTTTTTGAGATAGGATACTGGGTCCACACCATCCCACGCTAGATAAATATGGTAGTGTTGATCCTTTATCCTGATGATGATTTCTGTTGTACATTAATTTCAATATGATTGTGTTCCCCAGTTTCACCTGTCGTCCCAGGTGTGGTCTGGATTACCAAAACCATCCAATACCCCCAATTTAAAAATTCATGTGTGATAAAGGAGAGAAGCTCTTAGTAGAGCAAAACCGGTTGCCCTTGTTGTAGGAGGAACCCGGTAAAACTCTCCAAAAGCACAAATTTTCCAGTTCTGTTCATGTGGCGAACATAATCTGGGTTACAAAAAATATTCACAAAAAAAAAAAAAAAAAAAAAAAAAAAAAAAAAACGGGAAGCTCTTAGGATGACAAAAACCCGGTTGCCCTTGTCACAGGAGGAACCCGGTAAAACTCTATAAGAGCTCAAATTCCCCAAAAATTTCTCTTTCTCCTCCCTCGAGAGTGTTTTGACGATCTCCTCAAGGCCGAGTTCCCACTTAGTTGGTCGATTAACTTATATGATTTTGAATACATTTCTTCTTTAGTGATGTGGTACATTGTGTTTTGAGATGTAACAATCATTACCTTTTGGGCTTAGGTCTTTCTGAGAAAAGATCGCCCCATACTGCCCTCTTTTGGCAGTCTACCTCCCATTCATGAATTACTCTGAGCTGCCAGAGTAGTCATATGAATGTGGCAGTGGTACCCTCACTCCGCACAGGGTCCTACCTGATTAGGGTAGGTGTTACCACTGTGGTCTTATGATAATCATAAATCTCACTCATGATTATCAGATTAGGTGTCAGGTGTGCTCCCTTGTCACCTTAGAGTTATGCTGTGATGTAGTACACCCTCTCTCAGGTGTTAGCATCACATCCTCAGGAGCTCAGGTTTTCCAGTAGAAGATCAGCTCCCTAGTTCCTTTACTCACTTACTTTCAGCATTCGTTCCCTACTCTTAGCTGCTAGAGTAGCCATACGGATGTTGTTTGGTTGTTTTTCCACTTCTCACAGGGTCCTACCCAGTTAGGGTAGGTGTTACCACTGTGACCCACCGATGATCATAGATCTCACTCATGATTATCGTGCTAGGTGTCAGGAGTGCTCCCTTGTCACCTCAGAGTTATGCTGTGATGTAGTACATCTGTTCTCAGGTGTTAGCACCACGACTTTAGGAGCTTTGATTTTCCAGTAGAAGACCAGTTCCTGAGTTTCTTTGCACCCCTACTCTCCACATTCATACTCTACTCCTAGCTGCTAGAGTAGCCCTATGGATGTTATGTTGTTGCTTTTTCTCCCCACAGGGTCCTGCCCGATCAGGGTAGGTGCTACCACTGTGATCCTTCTGATAATACTTCACTTCTATACATGATTACCGTACTCAGGTGGTAGGTGTGTCCCCTTCACTACCTAGAGCTACTTTTTCTCCTCGTGGTGTAGTATACCTTGCCCAGGATACTAACATCACCACTTTGAGAACTTTGATCTTTTAGCAGAAGATCAGTTCTTTTACTACTTTTTCGTGACTCATGTTACCATTCATACTCTAGACTCAGTTGACAGAGCAGTCCTATGGATGTGTCGAGGTCACTTTTACTTTTCACAGGGTCCCACTAGTTTGTGTGGGTGTCACTACTGTGAGATTTTACTTACTCAGAGTTGTTGTCCTTGGTAGAGAGGATGATCCCTCACCACTTTGGCTCTTTTTCTTACCTGGTGGTATAAGACATCACACCTTAGATGCTACCACCACTTTTTCCTTGAATTTTGATCCTCTAGTAGAGAGTCAGCTCTTTCAGATTCGTTTACCACTTCTTTTCCCATTGAGATCCGACTCCTAGCTGCCGGAGAGGTCCTTTGGATGTTTCGATCTTGTTTCTACCTCTTACAGGGTCCCCATCAGTTAGTATGGGTTCACTACTGTAGCCTCTTTGAGGATTAGTTTTACCAGGCGTAGTCCTGTCTTCTGTAGTTGAGGTCCCCCCTTGCTACTCGAGTTCTTTTTACTCTTTTGGAATGAGATCGCCCCTTTACACACTTTACAGCGGGTATATCTCTTCCAGCCTTCTGGAGGGATGTCGTTCTGATGTCTTCTCCCCTCTTTGTTTAGGGTTAGGGTTCTCTAGGAGATCCTGACAGCATTTGGATACTCATGGCCACGACGATTTGTCCTCTACCATGTGGTTACCAGGTTGCTAGAAAGGGTTCCCTAGATGGTTCTGCCCTCAAAATTCCCATTTACTTACCTCTTTTTCCCTCACATCCCTACACAGATGCGTGTTGGGCTGATGTTGAGGTGACTTTTGACCTTCTATTCTGCTGTTTGAAATGAACAGACAGATAGTTGAGTTTACCTGGTAGAGAGGACCTGACAGAGCACCTGACAGGTACTCCTCGCCACGCTCTCGTTTGCACTGTCCTGATCAGGCAGGCATCAGAGCCCGACTCTTTATTCACTCAGTTGAAATGACTGGGTGGGTATTGAGCCCTTCTTCATCTGCAAGACCGCACTGGCTACAGCAGATGTCGAAGCTTACCCGTTGAGTGAGCCCGACAGAGTCCCTGGGAGGCGCAATTCCTCAACGTTTCTTTCTTTTACCTCGGATGTCCTGTAAAAGACTAAGCAGGCTTCCATTTCGTGGTTCATGAGCTTCTTGCTGAGGTCAGACAGAAATAGTGGCCACCCCAATCCACTGTTCCGAAAGGAGCAGGAGGGGCGGGATCCTTTCACCCTCTACCCGCTGTCCAGATGCGGTCAGCCTGGTAGTTGGTTTTACTTTACCGTTGAGTGAGCCCGACAGAGTCCCTGGGAGGCGCAATTCCTCAACAACCCTTTACTTCGGATGTCCTGTAAAAGACTAAGCAGGCTTCCATTACGTGGTTCATGAGCTTCTTGCTGAGGTCAGGCAGAAGTAGTGGCCACCCCAATCCACTGTTCCGAAAGGAGCAGGAGGGGCGGGATCCTTTCACCCTCTACCCGCTGTCCAGATGCGGTCAGCCTGGTAGTTGGTTTTACTTTACCGTTGAGTGAGCCCGACAGAGTCCCTGGGAGGCGCAATTCCTCAACAACCCTTTACTTCGGATGTCCTGTAAAAGACTAAGCAGGCTTCCATTTCGTGGTTCACGAGCTTCTTGCTGAGGTCAGGCAGAAGTAGTGGCCACCCCAATCCACTGTTCCGAAAGGAGCAGGAGGGGCGGGATCCTTTCACCCTCTACCCGCTGTCCAGATGCGGTCAGCCTGGTAGTTGGTTTTACTTTACCGTTGAGTGAGCCCGACAGAGTCCCTGGGAGGCGCAATTCCTCAACACCCTTTTACTCGGATGTTCTGTAAAAGACTACACAGGCTTCCATTTCGTGTCTTCTTTACTTTTGCTGAGGTCAGGCAGAAGTATCGAGTCACCCCAATCCACTGTTCCGAAAGGATCAGGAGGGGCGGGATCCTTTTCACTTTCCACCCCGCTGTCTAGATACAGTCAGGCGGGTAGCTGGTTTTACTTGGTAGAGAGGGCCTGACAGAGCACCTGGCAGGAACTCCGCGCCTCTTTCCCTGAGTGTCCTATTCTGATCAAATAGGCACCAGATTTTGTGACTCTTTTGTTTGCTGTCCTGAGTTGACCAGACAGATACTGAGTCACCCCAATCCACTGTCCTGAAATAGGCAGGAGGAGACGAGATCTTTTCACCTTCTATCCTGCTGTTTGAAATGAACAGGCAGGAAGCTGGTTTGACTTACTTGGTAGAGAGGGCCTGACAGAGCACCTGGCAGGAACTCCTCGCCATCCTTTTCCCTGAGTGTCTTGTTCCGATTAGGCAGACACCAGGCTTTGTGATTTCTTTATTTGCTGACCCGAGTTGGTCATGCAGATACTGAGTCATCCCAATCCACTGTCCTGAAATAGGCAGGAGGAGATGGGACCCCCTTCACCTTCTACTCTACTGATTCGATATAGTCAGGCAGATAGTTTGAGTGCTTTTACTACTCTACTTTTGGTTCTCTCTTTAGCTCTGCCCACTCCATAGGACAAGGCAAGGAGAGATACCACCTTACTTTTTCACCCTAGTGGTGACCTTTCCTGTTGATTCTCCTTTCTGCTCTACCCTTGTCGAAGAGTAAGGCCAGGAGAAGACCCTACTACCAGTTCACCATTTTGGTGATTCTTGGCTTGTGCACTGCTGCTTCTTTTTCTTCTTTCCTAGGCTCTGCCCCCACTATGGGGCAAGGCCAGGAGAAGAATCTCTTTCTTTTTCCACTATATTTCTGATATTCTTTCACTCATGATTTTCTTCTCTACTTTCTGTGGTTTAGTCGGTCAACGCCAACACGAGCAGTTCACTAGTTGTTCTCCGCTCCTGTTGGGGGTCCGTTTGTTGACCTAGTTTTTAGCCCAGATCAGGTCAAAGAGTCGACCTGGTCAAATTTGACCAAGCTAGACCCCAGGACCCATCCCATTGGGTTCAGGGAGTCAAGTCGAGTCTGTTGAGCCCGAGCTTGGACCCGGGGTCAACCCGGTTGACCAAGTCAACCAAGGTTGACCACTTAGCCCATTTAGAGCTCAAATCAATTTTGAATCAAATCCAATCACTTTCATGGCTCAATCCTTCAATCTAATTGACCTAATTGACTGATTTGACCAGGTCAAATGTTGACGTGGTCAAATCTAGTCATTAATAGGTCATTATAACCTATTTAGAGCCAAATTAGTGTCCATTTAATGCTCTAATTTAATTCCCTTGGATTTCAAATCAAAACCACGGCCAAATCTGATTAGTTTCCCTCCAAATCATCTCAGGAATTAATCCCAGCCGGTGGTATTAGGTCTAAGGGGCTTTAAGTATGAAAAATCTGGTCTAATTAAGGACTTTTTGCTCTTGCTTTCGAAGGAGACTTCCCTAGCCTCTGAGATTTGACGTGAGAGCTCCTGCACCTTCCCTTCCCCTTTCCCGACCAAATCCAGCGGCCAGAAGTTCGCCGGCGGCGAGATCCCGTCGAGACCGAACCTTTGAACCCTTCCTCGACGAATCCCGTCCGATCGAGGCCGTTTCGGAGTTGGAGTTCAAGAGGAGATTTGTTCTAGAGGATCCCCCGAGTCCAACAAGACCAAGATCTCCCGAATCCACCGTGTGGATTGAGGTATATCGCAAACCCTAGCCTAAGACACTTAGACTTAAATAACTTCTTATGTGATGCATATTTAGTTGAGTTCTTAGGACCCCATGAATGCTCTTCGTACTTAGTACCAGCATATAAAATTTTACTAAGTTTCATCTCGTCGTTTGAGAGAACGAGGCGAAAGACACCCTAACCTCTCGGATTCATCCTGGCGCACCGTCTGCGGGATCTTGGCCGTTGATCTCGTGATCAACGGTCGAAACCGCGCGGATCCACGGCTCTGTCCGCCCGCAGCGTCTGACCCCGCGGTTCTGGGCTCGGTCCGGCTCGATCTGGGACGTCGATCCCTAACAGCGGCCGATCGAGCGGTCTCCAGGCTCCGCCGACGTGGCTAAGTGGACGCGGGTCCACGGTCTGATTGGCGCAGTGATTGCGCCAATCATTGCTGGCGGCGCAATCATCGCGCCGCCAGGCAATGATTGGCCACGGTTCCGCGGTCCAGTAAGGACCCGCCACGTGTCGCCGGCAGTATTTTAATATAAAAAATTAATTTTAAAACCTATTTTTCATCCAAAAATTCGTAGTAAATCCATTTCTCGTCCGTTTTTTGCGCACAATATACCGAATTGTTCGGAATTGGATTTCCTTTAATTTAAAATTAAAATTATTTTAAAATGTTGTGTATATTTTATGTTATTTCAAAAACAGTAAAAATACCATTTTAATATATGTATTATTCTAATTATTTTTATTATTTATTTAAGTATTTATTATAATAATTAGTAATAATGATTTTCTTAATCTTTTTGTTACTGTTTTATGTTTTCATTATTTATATGATAATTTTTTTTTGTATGTTTGTATAACCTTTTTTTTTTTTTTTATTATTATTATTTAAATATTATTTTAACTATTGTGATCTATTAAATTACTTAAAATATTACTAAATGATTAAAATATTATTATTATTATGTACTTTAGATTGCTTTAAATTTAATAACTATTAAAATATTGTTCCATACTATCTTTAATAGCTATTATTATTATTATTATTATTATTATTTTTAAATATTATTCACATTAATTTTTTTTTTTTTTCTTCTTTTTTTTCTTTTTTCTATCTATTTATTGTATTTGAACTTGCAAATTGTATAACTTTCTCGTTTTTAACCCGATTTTAACGCACAACGTCTTGTTTTGAGTGTATTTTGATTCTGTATATTCTGAGGATTGGTTTTATTCAAAAATTTTGGGTCTGTGTGCAGTTATTTTAAAAACAGCCAGCTGTACTATTGTAAAATTATTCAATTATTGTCTTTGAACTTCGAAATTGTGTAGATTTCTCGTTCCAAGTCGGATTTTTGCGCACAATACCTTGTTTTGGATGTACTCTGAATTCTGCATATTTTAAAACTATTTCCAGATGAAAATTTTGTATGTATTTTCTGTCATTTCAAAAACAGTGAAACCGCATTATTTTAAAATATTATTTTATTGTATTTGAACTTGTAAATTTCGTATCTTCGCCGTTTTAAGTCGGATTTCGATGTGCAACCCCTCGTTCTTTTCAGCAAGACGAGCTTTATGTTTTGGAACCATTTCCAGCCCTTGATTTTGGCTGTTTTGACAGATCATTATTTGGATTCGATTATTCTAGTATTTTTGATATTAAATATTAATTATGATAATTATTTTCAGGATACAAATTATTTTTAAATCGTTTTGGGACTGGTGAGAGTGTTTAGTGGGTCTCCCTATATCTATGTATTATGAATTGATCTACCTTTTAATTATTTTATTTTCTAAAATATATATTTATATTTATAAGTATTTTGAAACTATTTTTAAAACTACTTATACATAAATCCTAACTTTGGGATACCCGCTATCGTGTGAAATTTTAGATATGGATTCTGGATATGAAGAGCAATCATGGGGGAGTGGGTTAGTGAATGGTTGAGTCCCAATCATTCACTAATCCGTTCTTTAGGTGTCTTTTATTTCTTATTATTTGTAGAATGCATGTATAGGACTGCACCACGAGCACTTAGTCTAGGCTCTCCTAGATTTAAGGACATGGCGTGTTTATTTTTGTTTATGTACTCCATGCATTTACTACCTTGAGGGTTAGTATGAACTTCAGTTTAAACCCATATAACGTAGTGACACCTTAAGGACAATAATTAAGGACCCGTCTAGCGAACTTAGAAGTTTTATAGGAGCTAGGATAGATCCCAGAACAACATGAAAACTTCAACATTTAAACTTAGTGACATCATAAACCTCCCTGAATTTTCTAGAAATCTTTAGGAGCTTTTAGATCCCTTAATTAACCAACCCTAATTAACCTGCTAAATAAGGCCCCGAGACCTTCCGAAAAATACAATAATTACATATTAGGTCAGAAAATTACCCATAATACCTTGAACTGACCAGAATTTGACCCTTGACCTTAGATAAATAGGGCTCCCTAGTTTGACTTTAGGTTGACCCATAATTTGACCATAGGTAGAAATTACCATTTTGCCCCTAATAAATTATTTAAAAATTATTAAAAATTCCAAATTTTCCCCAAACACTTGGGATCACTTTCTCAGGTCATCCTTGACCTTTGGGAGTGATTCCAATCAGTTTGGAGCTTATTTGGATCAAAACAGTAAAAAAGGCCCTTTGTTAGGAAATTTAGAAAATTCCCTTAATTACCCGATCTTTAGAAATTTATAACTTGGCCTAGAGAACTCCGATTCCAGCCTACTACCTGTCTAACTACTCGTATTAAGGTCTAGTATTTTCCTAGGGTGTTAGGAATCCCAAACCTAGCCTATTTCCTATAGTGACCTTTTGGACCCTAAGCTTAGTTCCTAGGAGGACCTAGAACTTTCCAAAATTGGCTAATATAACTTTAACTTCAAATATCATCACCCTAAGTTCTTAAAATTGATCAACAAACTATATTAACTAAAATGTACCCCAATTCACTAATATTCGAATTTCAACAAAAATTCCTTTTCTGGCCTTCAACAGATTTGAACTTTAGACAATTTTAACTAACTATCCTGCCTAGGATCTATCCAAACTACACAAGCCTTACACACACATAGAATGGTTTGCTAGGGCACCACTTCTAGACCTAGGTTAGGCCGCTGGGTTTTACTTTTCTGCTGTGTGCCGGAGCTTTCCGTAGTTTTCACTGCATGCTGTTTGAAAAATGATTGGTGTGTTTGCTTACTTTTTCTGCACTCTGGATGTGAGCGTTAGACTTACCCATAGGTTAGGAGCGCTATACATATACTGTTATTCCGTGCAGGTGGCCATGCTCAAGCAAATAAAAAAAAAGAAAGGGGGGAGCATTATGATTATTTCTAATAATATTTTATGCAGGTGCTTGCTCAGCTCCCCCTAAATAAAAATGAGGGCTAAAATTAATAATTATAACTGCACAGATGGAGCTGCTTAGCCCTCATAATTAAGAGCATGGCTTGGCACAGGGTCAATGGTGTTAGCATTTTTATTTCTATATAAACTGCTTGGGATGAGATTTCACTAGGATAACCTTGCAGGGATTCTTAGATTTACTGCTTTCAATTCATGTAATTTAATTTGTAATATTGTTAAGAGTTGTGAAAACAACTTCGAGTTGGGATATTCTTATCCAGTTTGGATTCCAAAAGAAGAAGGCATCCCTAAGGGGAGAGTCTTCTTCCATTTGGAAGATCGAGCTGGATGGCTTTAGATATCCAAAGAGAAAAGGCAATACACCCATACTAGGGTGAATTGTCTCTTCGTTTGGATATTCAAGCCACGACGGATCCAAGGAGTCCAAGGAGGAGATTTCCAAGGAGTCCAAGGAGGAGAGATCTAAGAAGTCCAAGGAGAAGATATCCAGAAGACTAAAGATTGAAGACCCAATATCCCACTCAAAGTTGTTGGCGTCTGTCATAGGCTTAGAAATCCGGGTTGTTGGCAGTGGTGCCCGGCCACTTTACTTTTCTGCATACCCTGGGTTGTAATTAAAGGGCAGTTGGCCTATGGACATTTATTTGATTAGTTTGTGGATTTATATTGATATGCTTACCTGATTGCGCTTAGAAATATCTGCTTTTTCTAGATTTCTTTCTTGTATGCCGTTTTTGTTTTCGCCTGGATCGTATTAGGCTCATTAAGGACTATAAAATTCTTCTACTCGTAATTAATCTTTAAAAATTTAAGTTTTAAATAACATAGAAACTTAACGCACCTAGGAAATTGCCGGAATCGTCCGGGGTCGCATGCATATTATTGCATTTATTCTTTCCTTGTTATAAGACATCTCCCTGCCTGCGGGTAGAGTCCGGATAATCTGGCCTATGAGGATGAAGTGCCGGACCTAGGGAGACTCAGTCTTTTCTAAAAATTATTTTATATTAAGCCTATTTTTAAAATCCAAAGCATTCATGAGCTGACATTTCAACTAGCATGCATTGCATTAGTAACTAACTAATTAAGATTTAATTGCATTAGCTAGGGGCATTCACCCAACATAAGTCCAGGACCACTTAGGAAATTCTCTAGATGTCGGTCCTACTTCCAATAACTGTACCACCCACCTATCTTTCATAACTGACTTAATTGCATGGTTTTAAAGCGACTAGGTGGTTAGCTGGCTCCCCCAATCCAGGCCGGGATAAGTCCAAATCTTTGCATCGCATTAGCTAGGACACTGGTCTTAGTGTGTGTCGAACACTAAGTCCAAACTAGATTTAGGATTCGAGGCTATTACATTCGGTCTCGTAGTATGCCTTAAATAGTAGGTAGGTCCCTTCCTTTCCGAGACCCTAAATCCTACTTATCCGCGTTACAGGATGACGCCGCCTCCATCCTTCTCTCACGCATGTGATTGAGTGCATGATTTTCATTTCTCCAGTTTCTCTCTAGTGCCCTAGAGCTTCTGAATGCTGGTATGAGCCACGCATGTTGATTCAGCCCCTTTGGACCTTTCTTCCCTTTGAGTAGGATTTTCTAGTCTATACCCTTGTGCCGATCCCACTTTAGGAGAGGATAATGTATGATCCTTAATCGAGAGTTTTCTCAGGCTCCGGCCTGGGATGTAATTAACCACGGGGGCTTGCGCCCGTGGGAAACTTGGTCCCCACAATCTACTAAACCCCATTCGAACTCTTTCATCGGATGGGGGAAACCCGTGATTTGGTCTTGTATATTACTACCCATCGAGGTGTGTTGGTGAAAGCCTCTATCCTCAATGGTTAGTCGTATGCACGATCCAATCTGTCCCTTCCAATCGGCCCGTTTGCGCGGTGCTCTTTCGGAGGTCCACAGTGACGACTCTTAATGATTTATTAAAAATCATCTGTTAATTGATTTAAAATTTATGAATAATGATTGTAAGATAAAGACAAAAACAAAGTGGTTGATAGTTTAAGTTAAATTTAAGACTAAGGGCCAACTAGTTGATAGTTAGGATTAAATTAAAGATTGATAATCAATTGGTGGATAGATTGGGATAAAAATGTTAAAAATATCATATAAAAGCTCAATATCTAGCATAGCTGAATTCAACATTAATATGCATACATGATAACATATATAATTACACATTTGATATGATAAGATCGATACAAAAATGATAAAATATGGAAAATGATAGATTGGACATGTGATAGATATGATTAATGACTAATAAGACTAACAATTGATAAGACTGATGACACATGACATATTGCATACGATAATTGATTGATTGATGACAAGATTGACATTTAGCTAGGCTGAAAGGGTACTGATGTGAACATGTCATATGTGATGAGGATATGACTGATATGATATGATAATACTATATATGAATTATATGATATATTAACTACTATATGTTCATTCAATTATATTTTTACTGCTTTTGTTTGATGCATTGACTTTAATTGTAGATATTAGTTACTTGTTGGACTATATAATCATTATGTGCTTTTTACAGATTTTTAGGCAATGGTAAAGACTCTGTATATTGAGGTTGTTCTGGGCTGAAGGCTAGAGTTTCTTTATGTATTTGTTGATCTTTCTTTTGTTCTTTTACAATCATAATATATATATATATATATATATATATATATATATACTGTTGCTAGTTTATAATCATGGCTATTGTATATTTTATTTTGGACTTTGGGTTAGGGTATAAATTTTGACTATAAAATGTATTTATGTTTTCTGTTGTTTATATTTTCTAAGTGCAATTTGTAATCTCTCGTCGTTAATTGAAATTATAGAGATATGAGGCGTGACATAAAAGTATAAGCATACCAATACTACCAGCATATACGTACTTGAAAATAAGTTCAAAACATTCATATTCACATTCACATGATATGATAATGTAAACAACATAATATGAAATAACACATAACATAAGATTCATATTTTTCAGTGTCTTATTCTACCTCTACTTCTGCTTATACCTCCACTTGTATACATATTCATTTATATTTCATATTTCATGTTTCACATTTCCTGATGCCTCCTTATGCCACCACTTTTTCATATCACATTTGTTTAAGCACATCAACACACATAGGGATAATTACATAAATATATAAGCCCTTATACATCCACTTTTCTACATGTGAAACATCTACCACTACTTATTATTGACACTTTCAATCTCCTTTCCCGTCACATATAATTTCAAGTACATTGGCACAAAGATAACAAAACTTCCATCATGTATAAATAGAGTATAGCATATTCCAAAATGAATAGAATGCACATAAGCATAAAAAATAAGTCACACTTCCTAATACCAAAATAGAAAAACATATCATTTTGCCCCTTTTATGCACACTTATGGACATAAGTACAATAACATCATATTTTTCTTTTGGCACACATTTTTAGACATGCAACATAGAATTATTAGAACTTTGACATGTATAAATAGTATCATAAAATATTGATGTTTGTCAATATGTATAGCTAACATGTATATCCAATAGGCAATATACTACGAAAAAAACAAATTGCTCAAAACTTTAGAAATATTGAATCACCTACATTTTTTTTTCCTTTTTCTCCGCATTTTAGACGCATAAACATGGGAATATCAACTTTTCAATATATACAAACAATAACTGACATATCATAGAAATATATTAAATTTCAATTGTACGAACAATTGTAAGATTTTAGGGGTGAACTTTTGTTCACATTTTGGCAGTTACAATTCATAAAATCATTCATAAAGAACATTCATAGCATTATTTTGAAGCATTTATTATAATGTAGCAATTTCTAGAATTATTAGCATACAATGGAATTGCTTAAAATAGTGTGCAAGGCAAACCAACTAGTGAAAATTTATATTTTTCCTTCTAATGTGACTAGAATATTCTACTCTTCAACATACCGAAAGCTATAGGATGAAAACTTTCTAAATGTGTATGAATATGTGTTTGTGTCAACACAAACCAATTAAAATTTTCTAAAACATGCATTATAAAAAAATATAGATGGTTCATTTTGTATAAAAATAATAATGATGTAATTTGCTAGTAAATTATTTTATATTAAAAGAATTGTAATGATTTTATTGATTATTTAAAAATACAAAATACCCAAACATCATCCATCATCATATATTGTATTTCTTTTTAATATGACAAAAAAAAAAAAAAAAATAGTGAAAGTGAAATCCAATCAATTTGATCACACAATCATCAGGAAAATATCAAAGAAGTTCATGAGATGAGAGAATTCAAGATAGCTCCCAAAAAGACTAATCCAATCCACAATGATGTGCTACAAAATACATTATATTTTTAGTTGACCAACCGTGCCGCCAAAGACGACGAATGTTTTCGTTCAAGGAGTGTCTAACAAAATTGCTAAGGGTGTCAATTTCGGGTCATGGGTCTGGTTCGGGTCAAACCTGAAATTGACACGGCACTATTCGGGTCAACACGAACCTGACCCGTTTTTGAAAACGGGTCCGTTTTGCTGAAAAACCGAACCCGACCCGCTTCGGGTCTAGGTCAAACCGACACGACCCGAATGACCCGATTCCAACAAAAAATTGCTAGTTTTCGGGTAAAAAAATGTGTCTATCTCCTCTTTTTCGGGTCAATCTCGAGTTGTCGGGTCAAATTTCGTGTCAACGGGTTAACCCGAACACGGCCCGATTTTTGAAACGGATCAAAATATTGAACCCAAACCCGACCTGTTTCGGGTTCGGGTTGACCCTAACATGAAATTTTTGGATCAGATTTTCGGGCCGTGTCAAATATTTACACCCCTAAAAATTAGGTTCCCATAGCAAATGATGCCTGATTGTCTCACGATATTACACAATTAATAAAATATTTTGAAACAAACATGCATAATAAATCATAGTATATGATTATGTGGGGGAGATCATCACATGATTTTAAAGAAATAAAATAAAATAAAATAAAAAACATAGCTTTATTTAACAAATTCTCACAAAGCCTCAAATCCTACCGCTCCCCCAATCATCACTCTCCTCACCTTGACCCGGTCAAATCACCCTCTCTTCCAAACAAAACGAGCGAAACAGAATAACACGCCCTCACGAACATCCCGCCACCCTCTCCCCTCCCCTCCCCTGCATCCATGGCCCCTATTCCTCTCCTCTTCCTTCTCTTCTTCCTCCACCAACCCCTCTCCTCCTCCCTCTCCGACTCCGGCGCCCTCCTCCTCCTCAAATCTTCCTTCCTCAACCCCAACCCCGCCCTCTCCTCCTGGTCCACCTCCTCCACCCCAGCCACCTCCCACGATGAATCCCCCACCTCCCCCTGCACCGCCTCCTGGATCGGCGTCCTCTGCTTACGCGGATTCGTCACTGGTCTCCGTCTCGCTGGTTTCGGCCTCCAAGGCACCATCAATATCGATGCTCTCTCCCACTTCCGCTCCCTCCGCTCCATCAGCTTCAACAATAACAACTTGTCTGGACCTCTCCCCAATATCGGCCGCCTCGATGCCCTAAAATCGATCTATCTTTCGAATAACCAGTTCGCCGGTCCTATCAATGATTCGCTTTTCTTATCGATGGATCACCTGAAGAAGCTATGGCTGGATGGAAATCTGCTTTCTGGGAGGATTCCGTCGTCTCTCTCCAAGGTTTCCATGCTCATCGACCTACGTTTGGAAGGGAATAATTTCACCGGCGACATACCAGCGCTGCAGCTTCCTTCTCTCCGCTACTTCAACGTCTCCAATAATGATCTGCAGGTGGGATTTATGATTTTCTCTTCTTTTTTTCTTATTTCTTAAGCAAATGTACGTATTCGATCGAATGTTAGTCGACTGTATGTTCATATAAATGAATGTACGTAACAATTTTATTTCCATTGGTGCATTTTAAGGGTGTTTTTTATGAGAGGCTTTGCTCTGATATTGGAAATTTTAAGAGAAGGAAAACGTTGAATATTGCAATTTAATGATTATTCATTCAAATCAACCCACAAATTAGCTAAAATTCATCTTTTTTTTCCTTGAGTATAACATTCTTTTATTCATTGTGTAGACTTTTCACAAGTATAACATTATTTTACCTAATTTTAAAGAGTTTTGTCTGCATCTAGTCTCGATCTAATTCACACAGGCCCAACCAGTCATTATTCATACCTTGAGGCGAATTTGAGCGAAATCCAACTAAACGTCCTAAAATGCAAAACCAAATCTCACGGCAAATAAAAGCCGCCGTAGACGAAAAATTCCTCCTTTTCATGCGAAATCCCGGATTTCTGAAATCATGTTTTTTGCTGGATTTATGATATCCGTTGGCTCCGGAGGAATAATCTACTCGTTAAATCTGCTATATAACCAAACAATCACATCAGATTTAGTAGGATTTATCATATATGTTACCAAACAGTTTTCAGGATTTAGGACACTCGGGATTTTTAAAATTCGGATTTAGAAGATTTATGAAATCCTACTCAAATCAAATCCTGAGTGCTACGAAACAGGAAAAATTATTAGAGGCGAAGTGTGCATCTTCCGCACAAACACTGAATAACTAGCGGTACCGAGTGCGGGTACCATTAGATACCCAATACTTATGCGAACGATTTTCCTCGTCCGTACTCCTCCGCACCTAATAATCTCTCTACGAAACAGCCCCTTAATAATTTCTAAAAAAATCTAAGGCCTCGAGGAAAGAAACAAAAAAAAAAAAGGATCACAGCTCCTTTGTCTTAATTGTTTACGGCCACAACTTGCAGGGGCCTATTCCGACCTCGTTGGCCCACTTCGGAGCTGCTGCTTTCGCCGGCAATCCAAATCTCTGCGGGCCGCCGCTCCCCGGCCCGGCTTGCCCCATCCCAACAACCCATTTAAAAGAAGTCGAGCAGAGGGAAGGCGACTCCAACTCCGGCAAACTCGTGCTCGTCGTCCTCGGCATTCTCCTCGTCTTCCTTGCCCTCGTCATCGGCTACGCCGCCGTCAAATCCCGCCGCCAAGACCAATTCGCCGATTCCTTCATAGACCACCATGACGTCGTATCCGTTTCAGAAGCCATGGAAGCAGCAGCCGCCGCCTCGCCGGTGCAATTACCCTCAGCTTCCAGTTCCCGTCGCCGCAGCAAGAAGCGCAGCGGTTCAAACAGAGGAAGCGGCGGCGGTTCGAACCGGGGTGGCGGCTCGGAGCTGGTGATGGTGAATGATGAAAAGGGAGTTTTTGGGTTGCCGGACTTGATGAGGGCGTCGGCGGAGGTGCTTGGAAACGGAGGGCTTGGTTCTGTCTATAAGGCGGCGATGGACAATGGGGTTTCCGTTGCAGTGAAGAGGATGAGGGAGCTGAACCGATTAAACAAGGAGGGATTTGATCGGGAGATGAGGAGACTGGGGAGGCTGCAGCATCCAAATTTGTTGCCGCCGCTCGCTTACCATTTTCGGAAGGAGGAGAAGCTGGTTGTGTCTGAGTATGTTGCAAAGGGGAGCCTACTGTATATTCTACATGGTAAATATTTTGCTTTTAACAATCTTAAAAGTAACTCATTTGCTTGAAATTTTAGCGTTATATAATGTAATCTGGTAAAGTATTATTTGATGAAGAATTTACACAATGAACTTCTCTGCTTGCTTCTTACAGGCGACCGAGGAGAAGAACACGCGGCGCTGGATTGGCCGACGCGGTTAAAAATCATCCGAGGAATCGCGCGCGCAATGTCGTACCTTCACGCCGAGCTCGACTCCTACGATCTCCCCCACGGAAACCTGAAGACAGGCAACGTCCTCCTCGGCCCGGATTTCGAACCCATCCTCGCCGATTACGGTCTCATCGCACTCGTCAACCCCGCCGCGGCCCCCAACGTTCTCTTCGCCTTCAAATCCCCAGAGTCCCCGCACGTCTCCCCCAAATCCGACGTGTACTGCTTCGGCGTCGTGGTCCTCGAGATCATCACCGGCAAATTCCCTTCCCAATACCTCAACAACGCCAAGGGCGGGATCGACGTCGTCCACTGGGGGGCATCCGCCGTTGCGGAGAGGCGG
Source organism: Dendrobium huoshanense (assembly GCA_016618105.1). Classification (NCBI taxonomy): domain Eukaryota; kingdom Viridiplantae; phylum Streptophyta; class Magnoliopsida; order Asparagales; family Orchidaceae; genus Dendrobium; species Dendrobium huoshanense. The sequence goes on along the minus strand of CM028350.1, from coordinate 29,995,266 downwards.
GAGGCCGATCTCATCGACCCGCAGATCATGGGTCTCGCCGCCGCCGGGCCGGAGATGATCCGAATGCTGCGGGTGGGCGTGGCGTGCACGAAGGTCGGGCCGGAGGAGCGTCCCGGGATGAAGGAGGCGGCGGAGATGGTCGAGGAGATCGCCGGCGGAGGAGGCGGTGGAATCGAATCTATCAGTCCGATCGTACCCACGCAACCGTGGCGGGAGGGCAGCTTGCGCGGGTCGCGAGACAGCCGCCGGTCGGAGAGATCAGTCGAGGCGGCGCAGGAGCCGTGGAGCGGGGATTTACTCAGCCTTTACTAACAACCTCCGGATGCCCATGAGGTTTTTAAAACTGGAGGGGTGGGGTTTCTTACTTTCTTTCGTTGTTCTTTTGCTGTAGTTTTTAAACATTTTCAAGTAAATAGGATTGGTTGATTCAATCAACTGCTGCATTTTTTAATGTTTTATCATATAATAACTCTGCAGGATCTGAACACTTTTCTGTGTGTATAGGATATTGAGTTGCTGGTATCGATATTTTCTTTGTTGTTAGTCGCCTGACAATTAAGATTAATTATTCTAATTATTCTGTGCGAACACCAATCAGAATATGCCACTTCACCCCTGGCTCAGTACCACGACTCGATACTGTTCGATACCACTGACGTGACATGTCTTGATTGGTCTCTGAATGGAACTTTTATTTGGTCCGGTGAACGGACGTAGAGCTACGTTCGGCCGGCACTGAAATCGCGCCACGTAGCATGCACAAAATCACGTATTTGTCGATTTTGCTCGGTAATAACGAGAAATACCATTATGTGAAGACAAATACCGAGCAATACAGAGCAATACCGAGTTTTTTTTAGAAAAACTCGGTATTACTCGGTATTGGTCTTCACAGAACGGTATTTCTCGTTATTGCCAAGCAATACCTAGCAATACCGAGTAACTCAGTGGTGACCGAACGTAGAGCTACGTTCGATCACTAGATGTAATAATTGTTCATCTGAATGACGTTTTGCGTCCGATCTCCACACAGACTGATTTCTCAATTAAGATTAATTATTATGTGCGGACAAAAGTGCATGTTAGGCATTCACATTATATTTCTTTATTTCCTTCATGTAAGCTTCGAATTGAAGAAATTTTAACTGGAAACTGAAATTATGTCCTCCCCTTTGTATTAATATAGATGATAAATTAGGTGATTTTGCTAGACATCTATGTCATAGCTTTCATTTTGGCGTCTTTTTTAAAGCAACTTCACAATATAAAAATTTCTAATTCAAAAAATTTATGTACTAAAAAGTCGTCTTAAAAAACAATAAGAAATTTATCCCAAACGAAATCTTATTTAAGAAAATTCTTGCTTGGTTGGCTACATAAAATAAAGCATTACAAGCTTTGATTATAAGAGAAGTGTTGCTTAGTTGGATTTGAAATTTTAGGAATTGAAAATTTATTATCTAGAGTATAGAGATTTTGCCCCGACTAAATTCAGGATAAGCTGTTTATCCGCTCTTACTTACCAATCATAGTTACACCACAACAAGTGCCCAAATTGAAATATGGGGGATTGTGAGAGTACATGTTTTAAATATCTCAGGTCTATTGTCCATAGTGATGGTGAAATACATGTGAATATTATTTGTAGAATTTAAGTTGAATGATTGAAGCGGAGGAATGCATCAAGCCTCTTGTGTGATAGAAGAATACCTCTCAAATTTAAGGAAAAATTCTATAAGATGATGGCGAGGCTTGCAATGCTTTATGGTGCATAATTTTTGTCATTAAAAGAGAAATATACAATTAAGTATTGAAAAGATGAGGATGCTCAGGTGGATGAATGACTTTGCTCTTAGAGATCAAACGTTAAACGAGTATATATGTGAAAAGGTTGGAGTAGCTCCAGTGACAGATTAGATTAGAAAGCCGCATTAGATGGTTTGGTTAAATAAAGCATTTGACCTATGTTAAGAGAGGTAGATATATACCTAAAAAGACTTAATTAAAAAATATTAAAAAGGATCATTTTTATTAGATTTAAACAAGAATTTAACTCTTAACATGATACAATGGAGAGAGATTTTTATTTTTCATTTTCAGTTGGGTATGGTTCTTCTTTCTCTTTCTAGTAATCTGTTTTGAAATTTTTTTGGGAGAAATGTGAGGTTGTTCTTTCTTTTATAGTTGATTTGCCCCCTTTTCCATCCTATTTCTTATCATTTGTTGGTACCAGGAGGATAGTCTTTTGCTCATCTACATTTATAATTCTATGTGCAATGTTGATATTGTCTCCAATGACTCTTTTTGGCTTTCAAGTGCTTGCAACTCTGCCAAAGAAATATTTCTTTAAAACTGGGACCTATATAGGCTTCATATGAATGTAGGATGAGATCCTCTTAAAGGTTTGTTGTGGAGATTTTCAATTCTCTATAAAGCTTTCAAATAATAATAGTTTGGCTAGGCATTAATGGATTCTAAGCAACAAAAAACATTAGATGATGGTGGATTTTCACCTAATTAAGCAAGTTCTTCCTTATAGTGAGAGAAGATTAGCTTGTTGAGAGTCACTAGATGACTTGAATAATGGAAGTAGCCATTCTCCTAAAAGATGGGAAAACCATAAAACCCAAAGTCAACAATGTAGATAAATTTGAAAATATTAGAATGACCGAATGAAGACGATAAGGATAATCTTTATCGCTTTTGAAGCCATGAATCCGATGGAGTTGCTCATACAAAATTTGACTATCAAATTATCCATAACAATTCCAACAAACTATAAGAATCCAAATTGGGTCCAACAAAAAATGATAATAATAGGGCACAAGCTTGACACCAAAATGTTTATCTTGTTGAGAGCAATCAAATGTCACTTATAGGAGACAACAATTTCAAGATGTAGGGATCAAATGTAGGTTTGCCGAAGAGCCCCACCACTCGCCACCGGCCGCCGCTTCTTCATATCAACACTGCTGCATCTTCTAGTCTTCCATCAAGAAAGCGTCAAACGACCTAGTTGCACGACCTGCACCCACAAGCCCAGCCTCCGGTGATCCGGCTAGTTGGCCATGTCGCGCGGCCAACGCTCAACCCCGGCTCTACCCATAAGCAACCAAACATGCAATTGTGATTTGCAAACTTTCGTGTTCACGGGTTGAGTCGGGTTAATATGGAAACCGCACGGGTCGGGTCTGGGTTGAATTTCCTGACCTGTTTGAAAAAACAGATGGGGTAAGATCAACCCGTTTAAGCCTGAGTCAATTCGGGTTCCACCTGACCCCAACCCGCAGACCCATTTTGACAACCCTAATATCACATGTGTAATAAACCATAATGTTCTAAAATTCATTTGATTTAGGGGCACTGAAATCTATATAACAAGGCTATCGTTCTATTTCGTCGTGATACCATATTGCCATACTATTCTAAATGAAATGGAAAATATATGCTTTCAAAGTGTTTCAAAGTCATAATACATTCTTCATCACACTTCACACCCATGTAAAATATTCAACTATGTAATTTTTACAAAAAAAAATAAAATCATTGAAAGACATACCAAACCAAATACAAATTCCTTCAATTTTTAGTTTTATTCATAATTGTGACCTTTCTATGATATCTTCCCTTAAAATTATTTTGTAACAAAATGAGACATAATTGCAACTGTTTTATATCCAAATCAAAGCCTAAATAGCCACAATTATTAAGTATTGGTGAGCCATGATACTCTTCTTTCTAACACAAATCAGCCACAAAGATTTAGAATTATAACTGAAACTTCTCAGCTAACACAACAGCCATGATACTGTTAGACCGGTCTAGCCGGTCCATACGGGACAGGCTTGCGAAATAGAGGCAAGATCTCCGCTTCCTGCGGAGATCGGGCGATTCGAACGCTGAAGCGGAGAGATTTAGGAAAGTTTTTTGAGGGATTTGGGAGGAAAATTTGAATCTAGGGACTCTTTAGAGATTTTCTTTTGAATTATATGCATTAAATAGTTTGTTTTCCTAGGGTTAGGACATCTTGAAATCGGCTGAAATTTGAGATCTCCTAAATTTAGGTTTTTTTTGGGCTCTAGCGGCATCTAGAGATTTGGGAGAGATCGCTCCTCTCGAATAGAGGATCAATTGTATTTTGTTATCTTTCTTCGTCCTCTAATGAATTTCAAGTGTTTTTCTCATATTTTCCTACAATTTTTGCAAAACCTGCACTATAGTTATTGTTTTTTCGGAAATCCAACAGTTTTCTAGATTTATAGTGGTTGTTTCCTATCCGATACATACTGCTTAAGCATGCTCAGTGAAGCTGAAATGAGACAAGAAAAGTATCTGAATAGTAGCTTAAGAAAACTAGAATAAAATGCAGAGCCTACTAGCAGCAAGACACAAGTACCTGATATTGCAACTTAGAAGAACCTGGAAGCATTTGAAAACACATTGGACTCCACTGTAATCGCAAGTGATTCTCACACCCACCATTGATCATGTAAGTCAAATACACTTCTTAGCGGTTAACTGACAAGAACACAGTTTATAAAACAGGAATGAACCTGGTAGATGTTTTTTGCTGCATGGTAGAAGAAGAGAAAGTTGTAGTAGCAATAGACCTAGTAATGAGATTATGACTTTGGGCGAACAAGTCATTAATAAGAGTACACGTTTTAGATATATTTGATATATTGTTTAGAGTGATGGTGAAATAGATGAAGATATTATCAGCAGAATTCAAGCTTGATGGTTGAGCCTAGTCGTTGTAGTATAGTGGTGAGTATTCCCGCCTGTCACGTTGGTGACATCGGGCTTGTTGTGCGATAGAAAAGTCCCCCTCAAACTTGGGAAAATTCTATAAGATGGTGTTGAGACCTGCAATGCTTTATGGTGCCGAATGTTGGTCAAAGAGAAACATATTACTAAGTTAAGTGTTGCAGACATGAGGATGCTTAGGTGGATGAGTGGCTTTACCCTTAGAGACAGAATACGAAATGAGCATATACGTGAAATGTTTGGAGTAGCTCCAGTGGAAGATAAGATTAGAGAGAGTCGCCTAGATGGTTTGGTCACATTAAACGGAAGCCTTCCGATGACACGGTTAGGAAAGTTGAGGTATTAGATTTGACTTAGGTTAAGAAAGGTAGAGGTAGACCTAAAAAGACTTGGCTAGAAAATATTAGAAATGTTCTTTCTTTATTGGATTTAAATGAGAATTTGACTTTTAACAGAACACAATGGCCAAAAAGGATTCATGCAGCCGACACCACGAGTGGGACAAATGCTTGATGTTGTTGTTGTTGTTGTTGTGGTAGAAGAGAAAGTATGGGATAGAGGTCGAATCAAGTCCTTATGGGATTGATTAGGCCTTGATTAAGTAAGGATCAGCTTCTATTTATCAAACTAAAGGTAAAAGTCGATATATTTACCTTTCAAAATCATGGTTACAACTCTGCCCAAGGAGTAAGACTTTAACTGTGAACTACATAGGTTGCATAGAAATGTGACGATGAGATCCTCTCAAAGGTTTGTTCTGAAAAATTTTCATTATATGTAAAGCTTTAAAATAATAATAATTTGGTTGGGCATTGATGAATTTTGGGCAACAATGTACATCAGATGGTGGTAGATGTCAAGCATTTAATTATTATAGAAAAATATTCCTTATAGAGAAGGGAGACTAATCAGTTGAGAGTAGGGGTGTCAATTCGGGTCAACCCGTCGGGTTCGGGTCGAACCCGACCCGACACGGATCTAAACGGGTCAACCCGAACCCGACCTGTTTGCAAAAACGGGTCGAGAATTTCAACCCGGACCCGACCCGGCCGGGTTGTCGGGTTGACCCGACTCGACCCGTGACCCGGCAGTGGGCGAAGCGTGGCAGCGCGGTAGCGAGGCAGCGACGACGGCGCGGGGGACAGCGGCGAAGGCGCGGGCGTCACGCGGGTTTCGGCAGCGCGCGCTGGCACTGGCAGCGACACGCGGCACGCGCGTGGGCGGCAGCGGCTCTCGGCACGCGGGCGGCACTCGGCAGCGGCACGCGGCACGCAGCACGCTCGCGGCATCGGCTCTCCGCACGCGGCACGCTCGCAGGGGGCAGGGCAGCGGCCGGGCAGGGGCAGGGGCAGGGCAGAGCGGGCAGTGGCCTGGCAGCAAAAAAATCAATTTTTTTTAAAATAAACGGGTTTGCGGGTTGACCCGGCAGGTTGCCGAGTCAACCCGAACCCGACCCGTTTATCAAACGGGTCGAATTAGAGAACCCGAACCCGACCCATTTATCAAACGGGTCGGGTCCAACCCGAATTTTCCGGGTCGGGTCCGGGTCAGGTTTTCGGGTCGGGTCAAATATTGACACCCCTAATTGAGAGTCACTAGATGATTGGAAATAGTTTGCACAGTCATTCTCATAAAAGAAAGGGAAACCCGGCAACCTAAAATCTGCAACGAAGGTAAATTTGAAAACACTAAATGACTAAATGAGAATGATGAGGATAATCCTTCTTAAAAAAATGAGTTGCGTGAGTATTTAGAGAGGGTAATTAGAGAATTTGAATACCATAACTACCTATATGTATTAAAAACAAATGCACCGGAGCACACTCTCATATGATCAAAAAGTGATTTGAAGATCCTACTCCTAGGCCAGTTCAAACGAACCATCCAAGCGGCGATCACGTTAAGCAACCAACCATTGATCGACGATAATGGTCCAATGCCGATGCAATAGATGTCACCAACAATGAAGTATTTAATTGTGTGAAATATAGCATTTTGATGCCTTCAATGCCATGAATCCAATAAAATTTTCGGATAAAAAAATTTGACGATCGAAATAGTTCGGACAATTCGAAAATATTTTAGTGATTCAAATTAGGTTCAACAAAGAACGATGATGATAAGCTGCAACCAATGCCACTTACAATTCATGAATCAAAGTCCTATATGAGCCACACAAATTTTGAGTTGTAGGGATCAAATTTTAGATCATCAAAAAATAGTCGTTATACTATTTACCATGAAATGAAACTGTCCACAAATTCTTCATGAAAAGGAAAAAATATGCTTTCAAAGTGTGTTGTGAAATCATAAAGAAATTTCTCATACATAATAACAATTTCATCACACTTCACACCTACATAAATATTCTGATATATTAGTTTTTTAAAGTAAAATGATTGAATAACAATACCAAACGAATCAAGCATAATGTCTTATAATAATGCACTGAATTGTACAAAGTTGAATTTGAACAATCCAAAAATATAATATTAGAGAAGAATACTCTATATGAACTTACAATTATTGATTCTTAATCGGGCAGTCTGAATTGGAAAGTTAAAAAATAGATAAAATGCTCTCTATACCTAAACTGGTGTAACAAGTTCTTGTTCTTTCACACATACTATGCTATTGAACAAATCCCAAAAATCATTATGGGGTGGTTTGAAGTAAAGAGGGTACAAAATAATCCTTTTACATGGTTTTGAAAACATTAATATTTAGTCGGATGAAAAATGAATACGGAGTAAACTAAATGGAATACAATGTAAAGTGTTTTAGTTCATTTTTTAGGTAAAATAAACTCATCTAGTTTTAAGCAAAAAAAAATTCTAGAGTAAGCATGATTTTTTGTCACTGCTGGCCGCCACCACCACCCACAGCCGCCACCCATTGCCACCTACAATCGCCGTTGTCGCCTCCAGCCACCATCATCGTTGGCTGCCACACCCGTCGACTGCCGCCACCCACAGCCAACAACCCCCATCAGCCGTAGGCACCCCCCACCATCTATAACCACCGCTAGTCGTCACCGCACCTACCGCCACTCGCCACCACCGTCGATATTGGCAGACACCACCGACACTATCACCAACCACCGCCACCATGTATGAATTTTACACTACATTCATTTTAATTCAAACCAAATAAAAAATACATATTCACATGCATTTATTTTTTACGCTTATTCAAACAATTCCAAAGTACTCCTTTTACATTACATTTCTTTTCAAGCCAACCAAACACTTCCTATATCACAAACATGATCCTTCTAGCTTGATTCTTCATAATTACGACCTTTCTATGATAAGTAACTAGCAATTTCTTCATAATCAACCTTCCCTTAAATTATTTTATACATAATAGCACCAGTTTTCTAGCCAAATCAAAACTTAAACAAACATGATTATCAGGCACGGTTGAGCCATGATGCTCTCCTTTCTAACACAAATCAAACACAAATATTAATAATTATATCAGAAGCACCGACGCAAACACACCAGCTATGATCCATACTCAATAAACTTACTCAGTGAAGTTGAAATGTGCCAAGACACAACTGTCTGAATAGCAGCTTAAGGAAACAAGAACAAAATACCGAGCTTAATAGTAGCATGACATAAGTGTAAGATATTGAAACTTAGAAGAACCTGGAAGCATTTAAAAACACATTGAACTCCCTATTGTAGCTACAAGATACTCTTACACCCGCCATTCAACATATAAGTCAAATAAACATTTTAGCATCTAATGGACAACAAGATAGTTTATAATACAGGAACCAACCTTGTAAAAGTTTTTTTTTGCTGCATAGTAGAAGAAGAAAAAGCCTTGAAAGGCACTTTACGAGAAAACCGCGATAAAATGTGCGGAAGCTATGATTTTGAAATTCACAGGAATGGCAATATGAGTTGGTGTGACTGAATGATGAATTCCTAATCTAAGTCGAGGAACTCCATTCGTTTTCGCATGGAGCCTTTCAGATCTGTGGCATCTCTTTCTGCTTTTTGGGCCTTTCTTATCTCTGCTGGTGAAACATTTATCATATGTGAAGGGAGCTCATCCCTCTCAAGGTCCTGTCAATTTCAAATCCAAGTTTACCTCGCTTATGGTTAAGAAAACAATAGAAGCACACTACCCAAAAAAATGACCTTTTGATAAGACAAAGCAATACCAGCTCTCCAATCAAAACTACATTCTCTCCGCGGATTACATACAGACCCAGAGAGATATCACAGTAGAGATCTCCAACAATTACTCTCTCACAAGCCCCTTCAAGAACAGCATTTGCTTTGCACCAAGAAATTGTTGATTTAAAATGTAACATGGGAAAAACACAGATTACTTAATTGACAATTACAATCCAAAAATTAAAGAAATAGAATATAAATACATACCAAATTGGTCAAAAGACCGAAGAATGCCCAACAGTTTTCTCCCATCTCTTAGCAAAACAAGGAGTTTCTCTGTCAAATAAACAAACAGCAGGGAAGCATTCAATATTTCAACCAGAGTGCAGAATGAGTTGTACTGCGTGATCAAATTCTTAAGAACTTTGATTCAATGTAATCAAAGAAAAAACTGCATGCAGAAGTGCAAATTGGGTAATTACATCAAAAATACAACGTACAAAACAAAGCATAAGGAACAACAGAAACAAAGTATGGTGCTGAAAGCACAGGAAAGACTATCAAAAAACCCATCTAATCACCGAAAGCAATGCATGATGAACCACAACTTGATGTGATACATAACACAACAAATGGAATCAGAAAAAAAGTATATCAAATATAGGATAGCACAGGACACATAATTGAAAGAAGTAACACATTTGATGAATCATTGTGAAAACAGTACACTTAATGAACAGAAAAGAAAACAATAGATGAAAGAAACGTATCAAACATTTTGTGCACTGGAATGAATAGCATCATCACATGCTGGATGGAGGATAAAAGATACCAACATAAAGGGAGGAGAGAGAATAGGTGCATAGTAAGGATGTAAGTTAATCGAGTTGGCTCGAGCTCAACCTGTTAATGAGCTCGTGAGTCGAGTATAATATATATTATTCAAATTTAATAATTTATGATTATATAATATAATAAATTACTCGTGGCAATATATTATGAACAATTAGAAAAGTTATTAAGGGCCTTACACTCATCAAGTGAGAAAATTCATCAATGATTGAGACAATAAAAAACACTGAAGTACTATGCCGACCTAATAGTTCACAAAAAAACTAGGAAATCTAGTAAATAAACAAACTATAAATGATAAGTGATATTAAATGAGTTAGAAGGTTCTATCATACCTAAAGCGCCAATATAGTGCTTATCATGTGTGAATAAAAAAGGTCAAGGGCTAGCAACTACATGAAGAGCATGAAAGTACAACTACATGAAAAGAAAGAAGATGGAGAAAGACTGCATTTTGTAAATGGTGATGTTGATGAGGACATCGACAGATGCTACCGACATGTTTATCGACGAAGGAATCGCAGATCTACGGCCACGATTCAATGCCTCTACTTTTGATTCACTTTCATGATATGTTATTTAGTTATTTATTACTTTCCGATTTTACCCTTTTGGGGAGTTGTCTTGTTATTGTATCCCCGATGGCAGTTTCGTACTTTTATTTTCATGATTGGAAACCTATATATAGTGGTCTCATATGTTGCAATTTTTTTTATGAATGTTTTAATGAAATTTCTTGTGTTTCTTCTTCTTCTTGAGTGATCATTAGAGAGAAGGGAGAGAGCTCGAGGTGAGCAAGTGCAAGACCCACCAGTCGTTGGAAGAGTCCACGGCTCGTGGTAATTTCTTTTTTTTTTTTTATCTTATTTGTGTTTCCCTCTCTTTGTTAAAAGATGGATTTTGTTACGAACATGTAATATTTGTTGTTTATCAAGAATTTTGATTGGGTTGTACGGTTAGCATCAAAAGCACTTCTTTGGCCTAAGCAAGTTTATTTCTTTAAATTCTTAATTCTCTTTTATATCCAAGTAATAAATTTTCATGAGCAAAGCTTTATTCAATTGTTCCTTCTAATTTCCAAGGTAACTCCTAATAGTTTCACATCAGATGTTGAGTGGAGGGTTGAAAAAGGAAACAAAGAATAGGTCACGGCTTCATTTTGGTCACAAAAGAATATTATAATAAAATAGTATAATTATGAAGATTGGCCTCTTGAAGCAATTTTCAAAGTTTTTGCACATATGAAACCATAAAAAAGTAAGATTTAGCATCTCCAATCATCAAACAAAAAACAGATTACAATCCTTTCGAAGCAAACCACAAATTTAGTCATCATTAATTTGAAATTGGCATGACTAAGCCTCACATAACTTTGTGATGACCTTAGACTGCCACTTGATATGCATACAAGGAAAATATGAGTGTTGTGTCATATTCACATTGTGGGAGATTGTCGGACAAGGTGCACACGCCTCCATCTCTTGTTGTGGGACCCACATGTTTGCCAATCATGACAAGAATTCTTGACACAAATTACGGGCTTTTAACCCTTAGATTATCTCACTTAAGGCCCTCGGATTTCAATCCATGTGCCCCACAACTACCGATCACTTTAGGGGCTATTCTCCCTTCTTCTTTTTGTTATATTTTGTGTAATTAGTTTTGAATTATTTCCATATATAAGACCTTTGGACAAATCTATATAGACCTCCAATCTTTGTATAAATAATAAACAATAAATTTCAAGTAGTTATATCATATCATTCGATTTTTTTTTCCTACATGGCATCAGAGCAACATTAAAGTTCTCTTCTTCCAACCTTTATTCTTCCTTTTTTTTATTCTTTCTCCTTTTCATTATGTCTGACCTTCAAAAAATTCAACCATCATGAATGACGAAAATAAAAATAAATGAGAGCTCTAAGGGGTTATATGCCTCATATCACTTGAATAGAAGAAACTATCTGAATTGGTCCCAAATTGTGTACTCTTTTCTGAAAGGAAAATGAAAATTCCATCATCTTATAGATCCTCCTTCAAAACTGAAATTCCGTCATCTTGCAGATCTTCTTTTTTTTATTCTTTCTCCTCTTCGTTACTCTGATTTTTTTTTTACTTCCCTTCCAAAAATTCAACCATTGTGACTGACAAAAAAAAAAAATAAAAAAAGAGCTCCGGGGCTACATGCCTCACATCACTTGAATGGAAGAAACTATCCGAAGTGGTCCCAAATTATGTACTCTTTTATAAAAGGAACATTAAAATTCCATCATCTTGTAGATCCTCCTTCAAAACTGAAAGACCCAAACTTTTCAATATGGTATGAAGCCGATTCCATGATCATGACATGCTTATGGAATACCATAATGCCTAAAATTAGTGGACATACATGTCCATAACAACCACAAAATACGTTTGGTATGTCATCAAACAAACGTACTAAAAGGTCAAGGATGTTGCTCTTATCAATGAGATCAAAACTAAAATCTCAACAACTAAGTACATCTCAGACCGTTATTCTATATTTTGATACAATGAAGATTTATTGGCTTGAACAAGATAATTAATAAGATCTCAAAATGAAGTGTATCAATGATGTGGCGATTCTTAAAAAGTTTGTAGAAAGAGAGAAGATTTTTGAGCTTATTGCAGAACTCAATAATAAATTCAACAAAATTTATTTTCAGATCTTAAACAGAGAAAATTTACCATGTCTAAATGAAATCTTCTCACTCATTCGAACCAAAAAAGATATGGGCAGACATTTAGTATCAAAATTTTGAGTTTGAGTTGGACCAAACTCACTCAAATTGAAATATGCCTCTATTGAAAGTTAACATGCTTGGGCAGACATTTAGTAATTCAAAAAGATAAAAATCAACTGCCATCAAGTCATTTAGGATTAAAATAAAAATCTGTGTAACATATAACAAAGAAAAGAATTATGAAGATCCTAGAAGAATGATCTGCAGTTCTGCACTATCTCCATCATTTCATGAGTTCAACTACTTTATTCATGAATATTAACAGGTATAGTGCAACCAATTATAACTGGTAGTTGTTGGTTCACATATAGCTACACAATAACAAGAAGCGCCACACTGGTTTTTAAGTATAAAGAATCGTGCAAAACTCTCCGCCAAAACTTAGTAAACATAGGGAATGAGTGATGGACTTCTATGCATCTAATCTCGTTGTTAATCTAGGGATGTTATTGGAAATCCTCTATGTTTGCTTATGTTGAATTTTATAATTGTTTTGTGATCCTAACTATTATTGTGTGACTTGGCCTAAACTAAGGCACCCCTTTCTTGTTTTCCATTTTCATTAAGTGGCTAACGTTTAATTCTTATTGCTCTTACTTGAAAGTGTGCATATTCTTATATCCACCATTTAAAACATTCGTAGTTCTACATCACTCTCTCTATTTGAAGGAATTAAAAAGAGAGGAAATGTCAAATTGAGTGTTTTTCTTTGTTGTTGTTGATTGATGAGAAATTGTGTCTCTTTCTTGTTAAGAGAGGGCGTGTGAATTATAATGATGATCAACCAAAATCTTATTCCCATTTTTCTTTAGGCTTGGCTAGCGAATTGTCAATGGAAAAATGCATGTGTCAACATTTTCTAGGTAAATCTAGTAACCTATACATTACATTGAGTCCAAACAGCAAATGTGAAATTCTGAACTAAAATGAGTTTAAACTTCCCCCAATTCCTTCAAACCAAGCATACTCTAAGTGTTCCGAATGTACAGAAATAAAAAAGGCAGTTTAGCAAAGATGAAAAAAACAGGTTAATCTCTGCAGATCAAATGTGAACTATTTCAGACCATACATAACTTAGAAGATAACAAAACACAGCTTTTTTTTTTTTTCCTTTCAAAATTCAAAGCCACAGGAGATACAGAAACAAAATATTATATAAGAAAAAAAGTAAACTGAGTTACACAACAGTATAAATATCCACACCAGACAAAATTTCTTGGCTATACAAATCAGCAAGAATACAAATAACAATCCCAGAAATGTGGGATTTTTCACCAAATTTTAGAATTATAGACTGCATTTATCCGCTAGAATTCAATAGCCACTGTGACTTAATAAAAAAGCAGCAAAAAGAAGAAATGATTTTACTGGTAGTGTTAGGGAGGGGAAAAAATTTTCTATTACTGTCAAGATAGCTCGCGAGGGAAGTGGATAAAAAAAGTTCTTCTGCGCCCGCCCAAGACATTGAACCCTAACTATTTCAGCCAGCAAACATCTATCAGAAGAATCCAAAACTGCCACAAAAAAACAGGACTATTCAAATTCTCCACCGCTTCACCACGCTCATAACACTCCCTACCTCAATCTTCCATAATAAATTCAAGAAAAAGCAGACCAGAGAAAAATCGAGCCTTTCCCAAAACTTTGTTTGTATGAGTATCCAGCAACCCTAATGCTCGAGATAACCCTCGGAGAGATGCTTTATTTGAGGCCCCGAAAACCGACTGATAAGCCCCTTTACGAAGAGATGGCGGATCACTCTGCCTTCCCTGGACTGTAAAGAAAGTCCAAGAAGTTGAAACGGAGAAGCTTATGATCGGCACCGCTACAGTTCCCAATACTCTCAAATAAAATAGTAACACGTGTCCTGTTAGGCAGATCTAAATTTAGGTATAAGTCAAATCTAAAACTACTTTTTATTTTTAATTATTATTATTTTTATTTTTACATTTAGGCCATTTAAGGCAAACTTACACACACAATGTATACACAAATACTCGAACTCAAGACCTCTTAGTTGGAAGCATAAGCTCTCAACCAACAGGCCAAGGTGTTCACCCACCTTTACTTAGCTTGGTGGACGAGTACGGTTGGAAATCTCACGCTTAATTCTCTTTGAGTCGCAAAGCCTCTTAAGTGGAGCTCAATCAATGTAGACCAAGAGATTTTTGAGGTAAGTGCCTCTTCTAGATCAGTAGAAGATTAGCACGTCGTCAAACACCCTTTCGGAGGTGAAAGTAGATAAATACCCCGTTTCCAAATAAATAAATAAATAAATCTAAAACTTTGAAAATTAGTGCATGTTATATCACACATAATAATAAATATAAAATTTAATTTTTTTAAGGGAGTTAGCTCGCAACACTATTAGCTAAGGGTGTCAAAAAATGATCGAACCTACTATTTTGATCTTGAACAGACCCAAAAAAAATTCAGATTTAATTTGACCCATTTAAAAAATGGGTCGGATTCAAGTTCGGAAGTTTGACACATTTAATAATAATGGGCTGATTCACAAATCCGATTTAAACCTGAAAATAATTAGTTTAATTTTTTTCTTAAATTATTTTTTTTGTTAGTATAATTTTATTTTATTTTTATCAATTTAGTTAAACTCTATAGTTGATAAATTATAAAAAAAAAATTCAGCTCGAGTTCGGGTCACTTATCATGTTTATTAAACAGGTTGAGTTCATGTTGACTGAATTTGAATCGGGTCAATTTCAATTCTGATCCAAACCTGTCTTTTTAACTCATTTTGTCGCCCCTCCTATCGGCTATTAGCATCCATATGTGTTATCAAATTCATTTGATATTAGCCTTCATATGTGTTTTGAAAATTATTAGCTTGATTGAGATATTAATGATAAATAGGTGGACATACCATTATATAAGTGTCTTAAAATGTCTTGCTCATTTTTCAAGAATATTCAACCCTCATCTCTTTCTCAAAATTCGAATACACAGACACATTAGCATATAATAATAATAATAATATATTATTATTATTATTATTATTACATGCCAAAATATTAGCGGCGATAAAGATGTAGAGAGCTTAACATTCTTATTTTGCACAAAGATCCAGCACACACAAATAACAAAAGATAGATGTGCAAAAGTTATAATAGACACTAAAGTGATACGAGAGAGAGAGAGAGAGATTTACATGGAAAATCATATAAAAAAAAATCACGGGGCCTTGCCCATTTAAAATGATTCAACTAGTGTTTATTGTTGATTACAAATGATGCCCTTCCTAAAAGGAATACATTGCCACAATGTAGTAGATATACAACATATAGAGCATAATATGTTATTGGAGTTGAAAGAATTCAATGGCATGAGACTTGTTCTTAAGAGGTCGTCGGCTTACATGTTTAGTCGGCAGGACCATAGTTAGGTGATAGTGGTCGAAGGAAAGGTAGTCGTGCGACGGAGGTTGGTGGGACCATAGTCAGACGATGGTAGTTAGAGGGATCATTTTTGATGATGATAGTCGAAGGGACTATAGTTGGAGGGACCGTAGTTAGGTGATGGTGATCAAATGATCATAATCAGTAGATGATGGTGTTATGAGGATCGTAATCGGGCAATGGTGCTCTCCTTAGTCAGGTAATGATGATCTGAGGATCGTAGTCGGGTGATTGAGGTGGAGCGATTGTAATCGAGTGACGATGAGCTGAGGATCATAGTTAATAGACGACCAAGGTTGGAAGGACCGTTGTAAGGTGATGATGGTCAAAGGGACTTTAGTCGAGCGATAGTGATCAGAGGGGTCGTGGTCAACAATAGTGGTCCAAGGATCATAATTGGACAATGGTAATTTGATGACCATAGTATGATGACCATAGTCAACGAGAGATGGAGTTCAGAGGAATCATAGTATGGCAATAAAGGTTAGAGAAATCGAGATGGTGATGGAGATTGAGGTTAGAAGGACTGTAGTCACGAGACATTGGTTGAAGGGGCCATAATCGAATAACGCTAACTGGGGGACCATAGTTGGGAGACAGAGGTCGAAGGGACCGTAGCAGAACAATATGAGTTTGAGGACCATAATTGGTAGGTGATCAAGGCTGAAAGGATAGTAGTCGGCAGGGCAATGGATGTCCGATGGTGATGATTAAGTGATGGCCTGACAACAATGGTTAGCCAATGAGTGTCCGATGGTAGAGGTTAGGCGATGATCTGATAATGATGTTAGTCGAGAGGAAGTTAAACAATGGTGGTCAAGGATGGTGGCTGAATGGAGGTTTGATGGAGATGGTAAAGGGGAGGTACGAAAACATTCGTCAGGCAAAAGCCGGACGACGATAACCAGGCAGAAGGGATAATCATCAAATATAATATTATGAGATATGACCTATTATGGGTATTCTCTCACCAATGTAGTGGTCAAAACAATGATATATTATATAAGAAGTGGACTGGACTAGAGCCATCAAGAGAAAAGTCAATAGTAAGTGTGTCAATAAATGGGTTTAGTGGAGGTACCATTTATGGTATCATCATAGATTTCAAAGCTAGGTACATAAAAATATATATAACTAAAATGGCAATTCAAGGATAGTAGAAGAATTTTCCAAGGTTGGTGAAATAGTTGGTGGATCAATAAATATTAATTAGAATTGCTCACATAATAGTTTAATTGAAAATATTTTGAGGGGTTTAACATTATTTTTAAATGCATAAAGTTCTCATAATTTTAATAATTACATTCATTTCATCAAACTAAAACTAACCTAAAAGGATGTGGATTATAACCATAGAAATAATATCACATCATATATGAGCTTCACAACTATCTAGTTTAATGGGAACTTGTCACCTAGATGTCATAAAGAACTTCATAGCTTCAAAAAGTAGGGATGTGGCCAATATCTTAGGAGTGATATAAGGCTTAACATGTTGTAGTAACTCAATGCTGGAATAGACCTTTAGATTTTTGAAGAAGGTAACTTGAGGTGGAGGGCTAAGGGAGAAGTTAACTAAACCTTTGAGTGGTTTAAGCCCTAGAGCTATTGGGGTTCACGTTAGGTTGTGGAATGGAGGGGGCATAGGGAATGGATACACTTGAAAGTGTTAGAACAAATTTAGGTTATATGCTATAGATTCTTTTGGTGAATATACCAAAGGCTTAGAAATGTGAAAAGAAAGCTAGACAAAGAATAGATCAGTGTGGCCTAATTGGGGATGATTTTGGCTAGTCTTAGAATATTAAGTTAGTGAAGGGGATTAAGGCATGTATTGAGGGGATGAAAGGTTATATAATGTTAGGGGAATATGCGGAGGTCAGATTTGTAGTACATGGTGGATATCCAATATGTTTTATGGGTGATAAACGAAGGAGGACCAAATCTAGGTCAAGAGGATCACAATTTTGGCCAATGACTTCAAAAAAAAAAAAAAAAATTGAAAAATTTTTTAGGGCAATAAGATTTGAGTAAATGCCATAGGATGAATTTCTGGATATGGGAGAATATTGTATGAGAGATTTGGAGAGAGGTCATCAAGTGGAAGAAGGTTACTTAGGTCTATATGAAGAAGACCCCACTTAGGTCTATATCAAGAAGAACCCAAAGAAGATGGGCTTAACCCGAGAGTTTACACTCTCCAATTTTTTTTTTTTCAAAACATAAAAAAATCTTTTCTTATTCATTCCAATAATGCTTAAGCTCATACATCATATTATATAATTTAAAATTAAAATGAGGGAAACATTACATATAGGGAAGTAATAAAGGAAGTGGATCACTAAAATCACTCCAATAGTTTCTTTTTGTATGGGTGATTGGCCCGAGAACTTTCTAATCAAGTTTAAAAATATTTAAAAAATGAAAAAATAATTTCAAAATATTATATATAAAATTTATGAATTAAATATTAAAAAATTTAATTTTTAATTTCAAGTATTCATTTTTATTAATTTTATTGAGTTTTATATCAAGACACTTTATTGATGCTTACTAGATGATGATATCTTAACATTTTATCCCATATTGAGCACTTCATCATGATATTATAATGGGGCCTTTAAAATTAGTTTGATCTTATACATCTCACCTAATAATCAAATTTAAGCCTATAAGCTCCTAAAATGTCATGGGATCCATATAGATTCTTCTGATATCTCTTAGGGTAGCATGCCACCCCAAAGAGTAATGATTTTGTCTATCATACATATTAAGTCCCAACACCCCTTTTGGCACCTTTTATCTCATAAGTGTTCATCTAACTCTCTTAATCCTATATCTTTTTTTAGGTTTTTTTAGTTCTTTTATTCTTTCCATTTCTCATTTTCTTTATGATATATCCATTACTAGGAGTTCATCTACATTGCTAACGAAATAAAACTTTCAATCATATGTAATGTAGATTCAGTAGTATCTTATTGGTGAAGTCAATAATTTGATTGGCATTCCCTTGAGGTTGTGATGGAAGGGCTATTTGGTTAGTTATAAAATGAGAATTTAGATTTGGGATTAGATTTAGAACTGAATATTTTAGGTTGTTAAAAGAAGAGTCTTCCTTAAAAAAAAAAAAAAATAGATACTCCATATCAAAGGTTTTTGATGTTAGGGAACTAATATTGGTGTTTTTTTGGTTTTGAATTAGTGGTTTGGGAGTTATGATATTTTTAATTTAGTTTATCACAACAGAAAATTATCTCTCTATATTAGGCTATGACATCTTAGGGTTATTGGGGAGTTAACACTTTGGAAGGTTACGAGGGATGTGAATATTTGAAAAAGTTTAGAAGACGTTGGATGGATTTTGAGGTTTAAAAATGTCGGGCTTGATGCTATGGAGAGGAGATGAAAATTGTGCCAGAAACAAGAAGTAAAGGTAAGAAAAGATAACTAAAGACTCACCAAAGGCTAAGGGGCTCAGCCACAATGCTTTATTAAGAGTAGAGCATTTACCAAGCCTTTCCCACACAAAATTTTCACAAGAAAAAATTATTATTTTTAATAAATAAAAAAGTACAAAGTAAAGTCTAACTTATAGACCTCTTCTAAGCTTAGACTACTTTGGAAAGCCTTATGAGATAATAAAATAGTATTACATGGAGATATATATATATATATATATATATATATATATATATATATATATATATATATATATATATATATATATATATATATATATATATATATATATATATATATATGATAGTTTTAACTTATCATTTCCTTCCCCTCTTTCCATTCAAAGTGTCTTCTTACAAATTGTTGTTAAAGAGTCTTGAGTCCTCTACTATACATTCATTCTATTCACTCATCATTTTGTAGTGGTAGGAGGCCCGTCCATCCCTTATAAAAGTCTTTAAGGCTCTCTAGGAGTATCACGTGAATCCCATTTAGAGAATGATTTTATTATCAAAATTTAAGATGTTATAGAGCCCCTAACATGACAGGTATATGGTCATTGGCATCATAATGTCACCACTTGTTACTCAATGACTTTATCACTCAAATATTGGAAAATATAAATACTTTATTCTAGACCGCTAACTGATGTCATTGCATAGATATTACGTCACCTAGTCCATTTGCTAATGATATGTGGACTTCACAATAATAGTTAAAGTCTTTCACAATGATACTTTGCATGTGCTTGTGCATGAGGTGACTTTCAACCCAACATCACTTGGGCTGTTAGGTTTGAACTCAACACCCCTAACTAAACTCATTATCCCACATGCAGTATGGGAACCTCCCCTTTATCTGTCAAGCCAATATGCTTCCTTCCTTTGAAATGAACCATTCACTCTTATCTCTCAGTAATTTTGATGTTGATTCAATGGGTAAATTGAAATTAATAAAATTATTCTATGTAGGAACTTTAGTACAATCATGACATTTAAATATCTATAAAATAATAAAAGGATCATTTTGTCTTTGAAAATTTCACTTTAGATTAAATTTGTTGATATATCCAAATTTGATTTAAAGTTGTCTTTCCCTTACATTATAATCTTGTATTTATATTATGAAATTTTTACTTTTCTATAAAAAAATGTATATTTAACTAAAAGATATGTAAAGGGATGCCAATCAGAATAGGGAAAAGCCTGAGAGATTCATCCTAGAAGTTACCAACATTCATTTAATTCATCCTAAGTGATTTGAATTGTCTCTTATTTCAATCATTTGATATTCTTAATCATACAAACTTAAGCTAGATAATTTAGATTAGGAAAGCTATGTAATCTATTTTATTATAAAGTTTAGTATGCGCATATAAATGCACACCTACACACACATTCACCTATTTATTTTATATTCTCTTATATTATTTATCAGGATCTAGATTTTTATAAGTCATATAATATTTCTTTCAGGTTTGCTTGCTCTCCTAAGGAAGGAAATGCAATATGTTAGTAGAATTCCCTTGATTTTTATTCTCAGCTTGGGAAGAATAAATAACATAAATCTAATGAAGCTGAAAGTAGCTAATGTTATGCCTGCTTGCTTGCTTCAAGAACATTGAAAGCATGGGCTTCCCATCCATATTTGAATTGCATAGGTTTTTAGATTTCCAGAACAATATCTGAAATCAAGAAAGACAAAAAAAAAAAAAAAAAATCATTTACTGTTTGACTTCAGCAGAAACAAAGATTGTTTAACATTAGTAAAAATGTAAAAGAGAATATTATTTGTTAAACAAATGCATCTAATAGCTTTTATAGTCTATGAAGTTCAAACTAAGGTGATTAAATAGATTTGGATCGTTGGAGGGGTTTTAAATGCACTTAATTTATTTCAAATGTAATTAAGGGTTTAAAGTTTTTGATTGCTTGGTAGATAGTGAAACAAATTCAATGTAATTTTTATGTATTTAAAATTCATTTGATTCAAACAAATTTCAACTATATTGCACCATACAACATAATCTTGCCACTCGTTCTAACCTTCTCATAATTGACGATTTGTACCAAAACAGAGAAAAAAGAGGAAACAAATTTTTTTTTTATTCATTTTGCAGCAATCCAAACACCAAAAGTAACATCTTGAAATTATTTCACAACAAACTAAATGCCAAAAGTATTTCAAATAAGGCTTCGTTCTGCTTCTTAAAACAGCTTCTTAGTACAAAAATTTTAATTTTTATACTAAGAAGCTGCTTTTAGAAACAATAAAAAAGCCGTCCTAAACGAAACCTAAGTTGAGTTTATTTTATATTTTATTTAACATACATCTAAATTTTAAATACTTGCAACAAACAATTCCTTAATGATTTGGGCATGCAGAATGAAGAGTAGATGAAATTAATGTGGAAAGGTTAAAAAAGAAAATTGTAGGGAGCAAAGACAAGATGGATTGAATTTGTTGATGATGAGGATTCATAAGGCCTACACAATTAATTGGTATAGGTATAATGATCTTAAATGAAGTGCAAATAAGAACTTTGTAAACTTACATTTTGAATCAGTCTTTATCCATTTGCTTCCATCCTCCCATTTTTCTTTTCCAAGATTCCTCTTCAAGTGTTTCATTGAAGTTGCTCTAGAAGAAGCTTGAGAATGAATCCTTTTTTGAAAATTTTTCTTTAAAATATTTAGAAAACAAAGTAAATTTTGAATACAATCATCAGGAGATCAATTAGAACCAAAATTGCAAACAAAAATGTGAAATTCGCACCTTTTCCATCCTTGATTCGGGAATTGGATCCCATATGCTTGGCTGTGGAGCAAATCCTCTTCTGCACACAAACATTTTCTTGAGGAGGAAAGAGAATGATCTTTGCCTGATCTCATTATGTTTATCAACAAGTAGTTCTTTGGCTTTGTTTAAGATGATATCATCTGTTGATCCATTACAGATATTTGTTGGAGAAATTTGGTCAATTTCCAAAGTTGAAGATTGATCAGTTCCATCTGTGCTAAAACTTGGTGTCAGATTTAGCAATTTGATCAATTCTTCTATGCTTAAGTCTTGAATTTCCTTCAATGTTTCTGGAGTTTCTAAAACTGTTTGTGCAGCATTCTGCTGGCCATTGCTACCAAATGTTCCAATTTCTAATAGTGTTTGTACCCAGTCTTTGAATTCTTCTTTGCAGGTATTTTGCTTTGAGAAGTCTAACAAAATCTACAGATTAGACCAAAACAATGCAAAAATAGTTGCTGTGAAGAGTACCATTATTATTGGATGTCCTCAAATGAACAAAACTGTTCATAATTAAGAAAATAGAGAGAAAAAAAATGAGGGTGGAATAACTGACAATGAGAAGAGCCATGGCAGACATCTAACTTCTTTTCTTGTCTCCCATTGATCTTACTTTGCACCCAACGCAGGCTCTACAACACTAGAAAATTAATTTTACACTTAAACAAGTATAAGATATCATGACAGTTTGAGTTGATTTTGCTTTGTTTCTCTCACCCTCATATCTGATCACCAATGCTTCAAACTCTTCCTCAGAGAGAGAGAAAGAGAGAGAGAGAGAGAGAGAGAGAGGGGGAAAATATCTTGATAGAAAAATAAGAAAGAGAACATGAAAACATGCTTCTCTGTGTAGTCCACAACCTAAGAGCAAGCTAACACTAATAAAGAGAAATTATGATAAGAAAATAACATGACAATGCAATGAGGGCTCTCTGAAGATTAAATAGAATGGCAGAATAGGGATGCAGAAATTGATGTCTTCATTACAAGAGAAATTATTCTGTGCGAAGGCCTAACTCAACTCAACGTCCAGAGGCAAATCAGGTGTAGCCATGTCAGCGGTACCGAACGAAGTAGTGACACATGACGCATTTCGGTTGGTCTCCGGACGACGTTTGACGTCTGCTCATAATAATTTTTCTCATTACTGTGGTTATAATTTTAAGGTTGAACACAATTCTGTACCCATATGGTCAAATTAAGGCCTTGACTTAGGTTTCGTTTAAGACAACTTTCTTATTGCTTTTTAAAGCATTAAAAAGATCAACCCAAACGAAACCTTATATTATGATGATCAGAGTTCAAGGGCATTAATCATTAGCTCTTAATAATTGCTATTATTTTTGCTTAACACCATATGAAAACATATTTAAAGATTTTTTCCAAAGCTCAAGTTTCCATGCAGCTTAATCAGTAACATTTTAATATATAAATTAAAAGTCAAGCATCTTGACCCTATTTTCTTATCACAGGAGGAATAATTGGTTTCAGTATATTATATGCTCACCTTCAGATATAATATGAGTTAACTCACTTTTTTGACGTAGTTGTTGATTTTGATCTGAGTGGTCCAGAATAGAATGGGTGAGCTCAGAAGCTAGCTGTGGATATATAGCTTGGGAATGTCCCATCAACATTTATACAAAGGAGCACAAATGCTAAGAGATTAGGAAATTCGAGATGGGATGTTGCTGCTAGGGGTGTAAGTGAGCCGAGCCGGCTCAAGTTCAGCTCGTTAACGAGCTTGCGAGTTGAGTTGTCAAGTTTTGAGCTTGAGCTCGAAAAGATTGGGTAATCGAGCTCAATTTGATCAAATTAATGCCCGGCTCGAGCAACTACCTCTGAATTAACTGGATTAATTTTTACATTGATTTTCTTCCTCAAATTTTGCAGTCCCCTTTCTCAAAATTTTTGAAAACATGAAATAAAACTTTAGTCTTCTTTAAGCGATTTCTTTCTTTTACAAGCAATTGGAATACTTTCGATTTAGTTGTTGATTTCTGTCCTTCTACTGGAGCTGCAATCGAGCCGAGCTCAAGCAATTCTCGAGCTCGAGCTATTGATATATGAGTCGAGTTCAATCTCAACTTCTGAGCTCGAAACAAGTTCGAGTTTGAGTTTAAGCCACCTAAAAAATATGCGAGTCGAGGTCAATCATGCTTAAGGCTCAAGCACGACTCGACTCATTTGTATCTCTAGTTGCTGCCGAGAATTCACTGAACCAAAGAGAGAGAAAAAAAGAGATAGAGAGAATCATGTATTCCTCCCTTGGGAGTATATATGAACTATAATGCACCAAATTTCAGCTCATAATCATCTTTTAACTATGCATTAATCATTATCATAACTCAAATCACTTAATTACAACAATTAGAATTCATGCAGCTCTATATAAGAGCCAACATAATTAATCATATACTATTCTTGATTCCAATAATTGAATGATAGGAAATTAAAACATATAGGCTGATTTTTAGACCTACAAACCCATCATATCTCTAACTAGAATTGGCAGCCCTTTAAGATACCTGCAAATCTTGCGCGCGTGGGTGTGCCCAGATCGAAGGGAACCACCGTACGTGGGCTTTCATCACAGCCGTCCATCACCTGGGCAGGCTTCCCTTGCTTCTTGTATCTCCCATACCTGCCTGCTTATGAACTGCTTACTGCATGCATGCATTTCTCCATCTTCTTGCTTCGGATTCTTTAAAATTTTCCATTTTGTTTTTTTATTGTTTAAATTAAAAAAAAAAGGTTTGATATCTGATAGGTCATATTCATCTAAAGCTTGTAAAAATATATATATTTTTTATGCAAAATTTCATATAATTTCCAAATAATTAGGACAAAAATCCAAAATACAAATTATATAAATTCCTAATTAATGGCATAAATAGTATGATTAGGAGTAATTAAATAAAAAAAATTATGAGCATGCTTTCAGTAATTTTCCTACTTTGATATTTCATATTGGTGCGAGTTTTTGGATAATTAAGGCTTTGTTTGGAACGATTTTTTTATTGTTTCTTAATTGCTCATATGTGATATGATACTTTAAATATCAATTTTTTTATCCGAAATCCACAGTATACAGGTTAAATGGAAGGGCATAGTTCAACTCTAAGAATATCAAAATCAAATTTCTCTCATGAAGCAAACAGGAACAAAGAAAAGAGAGATAGAGAGAAAAAAAGGAAAAGAAATAACCACTTAGAGACTGCTACTCAGAGCAAATTATTTGGTGCGGAGTCCCGACATAGCATTATGTTCGGACTCCAATTAAATTGTACGCGTGTAAGGATATTTACCGCGCATTAATTTTTTTAGGTCATTTTATTTTTCTTCGAAGGGCAGCAAAAGCACAGAGAAAACACAATAACATGAAAGCGCAACAAAAGGGCAGTAAAAGCAAAGTGAAAGTGCAGCAAAAACACAAGGACAACAAAAATGCAGCAAAAATGAAAGCGCAACAAAGGAGCAACAAAAGCACAGTAAAAGCGCAGCAAAATGACATCAAATAACATGTTTTAAATTTCTAAAAAATTTCCTCACAAAAAGCGCAATAAATATCCACATGTTTGCAATTTACGTGTACAAATTTAATTAGAGTTAGGATGTAATGCTACGTCCGGACTCTGCACCAAATAATTTTCCGCTACTCAGACAAAAATTCTTTGGCTGAAACTACTGGCTATTTAGAGCTATAATAGCCCACAGGCAACAGTTTTAACAGACTACATAGATGATTATCCGATTATCCAATCCCAACCTTGAGTTCATAGGATACAAGATTTCAGCCGAAAACATTGGCTAACAATCATTTCTCGTAAAACACTATACGAGAGAGAGAGAGAGAGAGAGAGAGAGAGAGAGAGAGAGAGAGAGAGAGAGAGAGAGAGAGAGAGAGAGAGAGAGAGAGAGAGAGAGAGAGGACTAACCACTGTCACAGCATACCTGCACGCAGCACTCGCTGCAAGCAAAGCAGGAGAGAGCCGAGCATAGCTGTGTAAGAGCAATCAGACACTGATCGCTCATTTTGGAGCAGGCTTTGATTAAGAAAAAGCAGCAAAAGCAGTCACAGAAGCCATTGCAGCAGCTTACTGCCTTCCCAAGTACGGCAAATGCATTTGGATCTCTTGGCTCTTCACTGCCCGGTGGAATATTCTCCACCGTCGCAATCTGATTCCCGAATCCAAGTGTCACGTAATGAACCAGTGAGACTGCTTCATCTATGGCTTGTTTCTATTCAAGCAGGTCAGAAAATGAAGTTACTAAACTGTGAAAATGATACAACCCTGAAAGGGTCGCTACAATCTTCTAGAAAATGCAGGATTGAGAAAGATTGGAGGAAGAAGAAGAGCATTTTAGACGAGTTTTAATTTATTCATTTGATGCCCGAAAACTCCCCAGAAAGGGCTGTTTAACCAATGTGTAACTATACATGGCCTTAACAATTACTTGGACTTCGTTTGGTTCTTCCTCTCATTTTGTAAAAGATAGTTTTAGAAACAATGGTTAAGAGAATGGAGTTTTCTATAGGAAAAACAAATATCAAAACAGTAGACAAATGAAATTCCCTAAAAAACATTTCTGCAAAAATGTCACAAACAAACAACACCAGAAAAAATTCTGCCGTTTCCAAATAGAGAAGGCAAAAAAAAAGCCGAATCAAATGAGGTCTTAATCATTTTCACATTGGAGTCGATCTTATTGACCAAGTTTCAATACATCAGTAAATCTAATAGTGGTAAGTTAGAGATGGGTTCTATCTTGCTCCTTAGTCAAATTCTGCATTGGGATGTCACCTTCTTTGCCCAAGGTAGAGAGAGCATGATGTCTCTTTTCTTCTTAAACGATAAGGATTAGCATGAACAGGAATTTCTACCTTGCATTGATTAGTCTACATGCTTGCCCTGCTGCATTATGAATGTCATTATACACTTCACAGACTTTTTTTTATAGCAGAAAGGCCTTCCATTCTTTATTGAGATGATTCTGATAAGGTCGTTGATATGGTATTGCAACCATATCATGAATGTATGAGATATCAAAGATGCCTTGATAGATGTCAAGGGATCCACTTTGCATTCTATCTCATCTATGTAATCCTTCAAATTTCAAGCAACTATCGCATCAATTTACATTTTTGAATCCTTCTGAATTCAGCCTAAAAGGAGAGGAGCATGAGGATATATAATTTCAATGGAAATTTGACCTTTATTCCTTCTTTGGGAGTGACTGTAATTATCTCCTGCAATTGAAATGCTTTATGATTTGGCCAACTACTTAAAATCTCTTTCTACTAATTTATTCCATGTTTTTGGCTTATGCATTTTAGGAAGGTTTTGATTTCCAAGATGGACGGAAGAGGATTTTTTATCCTCTAACTTGTATGCGGCTGAATGTTAGATGCACATCAAATAAGAGAATATAAATATTTTTCCGATTTCTCTCCAAGTTCAAACATGATAACAGAGCATTCTCGCAATTCTAATTCAATGAATAGTAGTGATGACAAAATATGGTATGGCAGCGAGAGGAATAGTTTTACCTCAAAGATCATTTTCAATCCTAGGACAATCATCACCAACAACCTTAATGAAATCAAAGGCTCCATCCTCCCAATCACAAGGTTAAAAGTCAACAAAGAAAATTGATAGATCGGCGGCTAAGCTGGTGGGCCCCACTGGGGTGGGCGACATGCAAGAAGAAGGGAAACTGTTTAGGAAAGTTTTAATTATAGCTAGGACATAATTAATTAGGGAAAAAACTCTAATTTGAATTTCAAATATGAGAGGGAATTATTTAAGAAAATCCCAGGTGAGTTAATATTCATTATGTAAGGAGTAATTAATGGGGAATTATTTAGAAAAGTTTTAATTACAATTGGGAGGAAATTAATTAGAGAAAAAGATTTAATTTGAATTCAAATTTGAGAGGAAATTATTTAAGGAAAGGAGGCTGATTTGGGAGGTAATTACGGGAGTCTATTTAAGGGTAAATATCATGTGATTTCAGATTATGCTTGATGTTGCTGGAATTAGTTTGGCTTAGTTTGAGTGGGCTCTAGCCAACAGCTAGGGATTTGGGAGAGCACCCAATTGAAGATCCAACTATATCTTATGCTTTTCTTCATAGTTCTTTCAATAAAAAAAGAGTTTTTATGTGTTATTCTTCCTAAATTTCTTGTGTCGTTCTCTAGTATTGTTGAAATTAAATCTACTTTCTATCAAATTGGTATTAGAGCCGTGTCCTGTGCTAAAATATAAGTCTTCCTCGCCGATTTCTGCTACGTTTGTTCCCTCAGTCTTGCTAATTTTTGCTGTTGGAAGATCATATTCGCCGTTTTTTTCTGTTTCTTTTGTTGTTTGGAGCCTAGATCTGAGCACCTATGGAGGGAAGAAAGATGGAAGTGGTGGAAGGGGAGTTTAGAAAATTGAAATTTGATTTTGTAGAAAATATTTCAAATTTTTAAAAAATAATTTTCAGTCATTCATGAGAAGATCGATGTGAAGTTTGATATTATGGAGGAAATGATGAAGAAGATGCTCGAGTTCCAAACCAAAATGCTGTCATCAAAAGCAAGGTGAGCCGGAGGCGGCTAAGGAAGTGGAGGAAACCCTAATTCGATAAGGAGAGGGGAATATGAGGAGGTGGAAATGTTGGGGGAAGAAGAGGAGAAGCCACCTTTGGAGCCACTTCCAAAGAGGGAAAAGGGTGAAGGAGTGAGAATTTTGGTGGAGTTGCAAAGTTTGGAAGGAGAAAAAGATAGGGAAAAGATATAAGGACTAGACATGGTTTAGCCACCCCTACAGTAATATCGAGGGCTGCTCTAGCTAGTTCAGGGGTTGTCTCCTCTGCGGGAATGCGAGCATGTTACCATGTTGAAGGAAAGATTCTTACCTAAGTGTTCGCCTGTACCATCATCCCCAAATCAAGAATGAAGACATTGAGAGACTAATCAAGGAGATGCTCAAGGTAGGGATCATTCGATCTAGTGTTAGTCCATTTTCTAATTCACTGCTATTAGTCCAGTGCTTCAGCAACAGTTTCCTTCATTCCATCTTGAGGACAAGGTGACTCTTTAGGAGAGAGGTATTGATGGACCGTCGGCTGAGCCGGTGGGCCCCATTATTGATGGACCGGCGACTGAGCCGGTGGGCCCAACTAAGTTGTGCGACACACAAAAAATGGAGAATTGTTTAGGAAAGTTTTAATTATAATTGGGAGAGAATCAATTAGGTTCATGTAGCCGACCCCACGTAGTGGGATAAAGGCTTGATGTTGTTGTTGTTGGGAGGGAATCAATTAGGGAAAAACTAATTTGAAATTTAAATATGAGAGAGAATTATTTAGGGATAGCTCAGTGGAGTTAAAATTCATTATATAAGGAGGAATCAAGAGGAAATTATTTAATAAAGTTTTAATTACAATTGGGAGAAAATTAATTAGGGAAAGAGATCTAATTTGAATTCAAATATGAGAGAAAACTATTTAGAGAAAAGGGGCTGATTTGGGTGAGAATTAGGGGAGACTATTTAAATCTAACTATGTGGTGATTCTGATAATGCTTATATTTGCTGAAATTAGAAGTTCTTAGGTTGTGAGAGATCTAGCTGGCGGCTAGGGATTTGGGAGAGTCATCAATTTCTACATCCACTTCCTATCAAATTGGTATCCAAACGAGGTTTTGGAGAGATGCAACAAAGAAGATGGATGTGTTACAAGGTGAAGTGGAGCAAAACAAATCTTGGATGGAGTTCTCAACCATCAAAGGAAAGATTTCAACCATGGAGAATCAGATGGAGAGCTGATTTGGATGGTTGGAGATGATGAGGAAGCTCATGGAGATGCAATCCAAAACTCCAATGGCAATTCCAATTGCAAACTCTAACTAAGATTTGATCGGGATTCCTTTGGTTGAATCTAAGGGAAAGGATATCGGACAGGAGTTCAACAATGAGAGTTTCTTTCATCAAGAATCACCTCTTATGGCCATGATAAGGAGTGGATTAGGGTTTTCGAATGGGAGAGGCAACAAGGAGAAAATTTTATGATGGAGGTGGTGAGGTGGCCGATCAGTATGGGTGGAATTTTAGGCAAGTAGAGTGGGTGATCGGAGATGTAGGGGCTCGAACCGAGCTGTCGAGATCGGGTCATGCAAGGAGGATAAAAGAAAGGTGAGAATCCTACCCTCGATGCATGGGGAAAACCATTGGAGGGGGAGGAAGTTGGAGTGGAGATGCTAGGGTAAGGATGTGAAAGATGCCGATATTTGAAGAGGATGATGCCCATGGCTGGGTGTACTTGGTGGAGACAAGCATTAGGATAAGCCCTAAGTGCACTACTCATGCAGGATCATCAACCCATTGCTTAATTCAACCAGGTTCTCACAACCAGGGCAAGACTAAAGTCTGTATATAAGCGAGAGTTGATGGCAATCATCTTAGCCATTCAAAAGTGGCGATCCTCTTTGTTGGGGTAACACTTTATTATCAGGACAAACAATATGTGTCTAAAATTTTTGCTTGAGCAAAGGATGGCAGCTAAGGAGCATCAGAGGTTGTTATCCAAATTATTTGGATATGATCACATAGGACTAGACAGTTTCCATCCTTCAACCTCGATGACAGGTGGCTCTTTGGGAGGAGAGTATTGATGGACCGATAGTGGGCCCCATTAGGATAGACGGCGGGCAAGAAGAGAGGGGGAATTGTTTAGAAAAATTTTAATTACAATTGGGAGGAAATCTAGTTTGAATCTAAAATCTAAGACATAATTATTTAGGGAAAGAGGGCTGATTTGGGAGAGAATTAGGAGAGCCTATTTAAGACTAACCAAGGTTTTAAAAGGCGAAATCGGGAATCGAGGCGTTTTTTCTAAGCGAGGCGAGGCGTAAGCCTCAAAACAATTAAAATAAATTAATTTAAAATTTTAAATAATGACAAAAAATAACAAAAATAACAATTATTTGTACTACCAATAATAAAATAACATGAATACAAAAATATACCAGTCTACCGGGGGTCCAAGGGGGCGTTGCCCCCTGGCGGGGTTCGACCTACCCGGTCAGGTCGCGGGGTCAAGGGGCAGCGCCCCTGCGGGGGTTTCCGGGGGCAGCGCCCTCGGAACAAAATTATATTATAAGAGTAATTTTGAAATTCTGCTTGTTGTATATGCTCAATACCGAGCGTACCGAGCATGTACAACTCAGTACCGAGCATGTACCGCTCAGTACCGAGCATGTACCGCTCAGTACCGAGCATGTACCGCTCAGTACCGAGCATGTACCGCTCAGTACCGAGCATGTACCGCTCAGTACTGAGCATACCGCGTAATTTAAATGTAATTTATATTAATTAGGCTAATTATATTAAAATTTAATTAATAATTATAATATTAATTATTCAGTTAAGTTAAAATAGATAATTAATTCATGCACTAATTATATTATTAATTATTTAATTAATTTGTTTAATTATTAATATTTTAAATTATATTAACTAAGTTAATCAATAATAACTTAGTTGCGTCCACGGTTTGCCTTTCATCTTCTCTTTTCGTCCTTGCTGTTCGGCTTCGTTGCTTCACAGGAGGTGTAGAGATTGCACGCGTCGCTTCTTTAGCTCCTTCGTGGCTGTTCGACTTTGCTCCTTCGACGACTTTCCTTTTCCTGTCGGATCGTAAGCTACAACATTTTGATCGGAAGAAACAACGGGAGCTCGCTGACTGTGAAGGTAACTTTCTCACTTTCGAAGCGCTGCCTCGATGCGCCTCGACGCCTCATGCGGTGAGGCGTACGCCTCCGTGGAAAAAGGCGTAAGCCTCGCCCGAGCGTTCGAGGCTTAAGCCTCAGTTCGCCCGACCTCCGCCTCGATTCGAGGCGCGCCTCGAGGCGTCCGCCTCGAACGCCTTTTTAATCGATGAGACTAACTATAGGGTAATTTCAGATTATACATGTGTTTGCTGAAATTACAAGTTCTTAGGTTGTCAGGGCTCCAGCCAACGGCTAGGGATTTAAGAGAGTCGGATCTTTCTCTCCAATTGAAGATCCAATTGTGTCTTACTTTTTCTTTCATATATCTTTCAATAAAAAGTTGTAGTGTGTTCTTTTTCCTAGTTTTATCAATTTCTACATCCACTTCCTATAAAAAATTTCATCTAACGGGTAGAAAAATTACCTCACTGATGCGGCTTCTTCTCCATATGTAGATCTAAGATTCAGAATATAAAAAAAAAATAAAGATCGGAGAATATAATGATTTTCTGGTTGATCAACTCTACAATGAATGAGATTGATAAAATTTCATGTACGAAAGGCCTATAAGAGATATGAGATGTAACAAAAAAAATACCCTAACAAAGATAAATCATAAAAAATCTATGAGATTAAAATAACACCCTATGATCAAAACAACACTATGGGAGAAGGCTGACTTTCTAGTCTCCCAACTAGGGGAGAACGCTCACTTTTTGGAAGAAATCTGAAATCTCAGAATTTTTTGAAATAAAAAAAATACTATGGGATAAGGCTGACTTCATAATCTCCTTATTATACCACTGAATGTTTATAAATTATTATTATAAAATGTGTAATTAAAATATCAAACATATATATTTTCTATCAAAAAGTATTACAACCTGAACCTACATAAATTTCTTTGGAGTCCATGCCTTCCCTAGCTGCTGAGATTTGTTGTATGATAGTACCCTCCCTGCCCTTTAATCTTTAGATATGCATGTTGGGTGTTGCATCTTCACAAATCATGTCTAGGATAGGTATTTTCCAGCCCAGTAATGGTGTCACTTCTACAAATCTCATTACTATTATTGATGCACACTCTGAAGTGGAGCTTCATGGTAATTCAGGTTCTGAGCTGTCTCAATATTCTATTAGAAGGTCCCCAGATTTAATGAATAAAAGATTTCAGATTGT
Source organism: Dendrobium huoshanense (assembly GCA_016618105.1). Classification (NCBI taxonomy): domain Eukaryota; kingdom Viridiplantae; phylum Streptophyta; class Magnoliopsida; order Asparagales; family Orchidaceae; genus Dendrobium; species Dendrobium huoshanense. The sequence continues at coordinate 29,962,139 of CM028350.1, read as the reverse complement.
ATTTTTAGAAGAGATAGAAATTGAAAAATTTATTTCTTCACCCCCATAGTTTACTAAATTTTAAACGATATGAAAGGATTCAGTTGATGAGTTTCCATACCCTTGACATAGCAGAAGCTAGTTTGATCGGATTTAGGGATTGCCACTTGTCATTTGAATTGAGATTACTTTCTCACATTCCATATTTTCATGTTCAAAAAATATTTTGTTTCTTTATTTTTTAATGGCTGTTTTTGGATCTGCTTTTATAATGTAACATTTTCACCAAGTGGTAATACAGACTTGCTAAACATTGACAAACATATGAAAAGACGCTCGCTTATTCTTGGATGCAAGGATCAATAAAATATAGCTCATTACCTTTTTCATCATGTCCTGCTCCACTGCCTCAATTCTAACGATCATAAGTGTATACTCTGACGGAATACCCCACTGTATACTTAATTTAGCGATCTGCAGTTTTCAAAGTGGGAAGTTTAAACAATAATCATGAAAATATAGGGTGAAGAATTATAGAGATCAACTAAAAATAAAAAATGATTCATTAGAAATAGATACATAAAAGGTATGATTACATACTGCAAATTAAAAAGAAAAACGTTTCAAGGCTATTGGCATGCGCACGAGTGGACAAAAAATGAAGAGAAGTTTATTATTCTAGATGATTATCGAAAGAAAATAAAACGCTGATCTGGCATGGACCTCAAAGAAATGCATGGGAGAATTATCAAAAATGGAATTAAATTAAACATAAATATCGACAATAGATATTGTCAAAGAACATTATCTAGGTGGAGTCCTAAACAACATCAAAAGTTCTTTCCGAGTGAAAAGCCTCATTGCAGGTAAAGAGATGCAAACAAAATTATTTCTCAAAATCCAACCACAGCCACGTGGCATGGTTTTGTATAAGAATGCAGTCGAATATGACCAATGCAGTAGCAGGTAGTAGTGTATTGAAGACTCCACGTCCTTGAGAGAGTTTTCAGAGCAACAAACCCTTCGAACATCAAGGACAAAATGAATATGAACAAAGCAGTAGAACGTAGCTAGTTTACTAATGAGTTCTTTCTGAAGACTACAAATATGATATCTAAGATTCCATATCCTCTGTATTGTGAAAGTTTTCGGAGCAACAAACTAGCCTTCCAAATAAATTGAATATAAGATGAAAAATAATGTCCACACATTGTTGCCAAAGAAAAAAAAAAAAGATAGAAGTGATCAACCCTAGTGCAATTTTTTTAAGTACTACTGAAGGTTTTGATTATGGGATACTGCTTCAGATATCCATCAGAATTCAGCTTTGCTTGAAAATTCATCTACAAGTGATAAAAACCAAGGCAAGATTTAACTCTCATTAAGATAGTCAAAAGAAAAATCAAGAAGATCATTGATGAATATCACTAGCCGGGACTCTAAAACTACTAAACTTCAATATGAAGTTAAAAAATCGTTTTTTGTTGCTAACTGAACAGCTACAATACGTTTTTTGTCACTATCGTTTGAAGCAGCCTTCATAGAAAAGGATAGAAATAAAGATTATTTAAAGCAAACCATAAAGAGAATTTTTAAATGAATGTGCAGAAAAAATTAGGAATGATAGATAAGAAAAGAATGTATAGAACAAATTGTTGTAGGAATGCATAATGAAGAAAAATAGAAGGAAAATAGACTTGGGTGATTTAGGAATATAATGAAAGGTATGAGATGTGCTGAGAAGATGTGTAGAAAAATTTAGTGTGAAATGATATAACGGAAATGAGGTATATTAGAGGTGACATAGACAGTTGTGCAAAGAGATGTGTAAAATAGATTAAACAATACAAACAACACTCAATGAGAATGAATGAAGTATAAGGATATTAAAATTATCCCCATATAGTTGGGATAAAACTATTATTTTAAAAAAAATTCTTATCAATAAACGAAAAGACAACTTAAAAAGTAATTATACCAACAAGGCTGACATGTGGCAAATGAACTAACTACTAGAAGAGAAAAATGCCCGAGGTTCAACATTTAAAAATCTAACTTGGAGTATAGTATATTTTAGAGGTTCAACAATATAATTTCTTCCCCTCTTGATATAGAGAATTAGAAAAATTTGATCCACTAACTCTTCTGTGCTAGAAATGCTAACATTAGAGACAATCGATAAAGCCATGATCACCAAGACCCCTAACAACATGAAAATCGTCAGGAGCAAAAACCCCAAGTGGGTTTGGAGCAATAGTCATGTGAGTAGGTGCTACGTTAATCTTAACTATTGGGACATCTACGGAAAGCTATGCTTGCAAGGCATGACCTAAAATAGATTTATTATTTTGTGTGCAAATCATATTAAAAGTAGCTAGAACAACCACAATCACAATATATATATATATATATATATAGTGAAAATAGGACCAGAAATAGAGCCATGAGAGAGATTTAAGGTTTAATGATACGAACGAGATTGAATCGAATAGCATAATAAATATTAAAATCATTTAAATATGATATATATGACATAATAATGATATAATAATGATGTAATAATACAAATATAATTCAAATATGTGATTAAAAAAAAAACTCATACACATTTAATATCTTCAATGGTTGTAAATGCAATTCGTTACTAATTTATTTTATATATTCAAACATAAATAAATAAATTAGATAAAAAATTAAATACTACTAATTAAAGAAATAAATATTATTCACCTTATAAGAAAATCTATTTTAAAATATTTAGTGCATGAGATGTTAAATTGAGAAATAATAGGAAGAAGAGTACATGCATAATAAGCCATCTAAAAACAATTCCTTAAGCCCACAACCGCCTAGGGACCGATTCATTCGGTCTCTTGCTCATTTTCTTTTGGTCGCACGCGAGAAAAGAGGGAGGAGGCGACGGGATAGCTCGGGGAGGGGCGGTCGGCGGCTCTGCGGCGGCGGATTTAGGGGGAAAATGAAGGAAAAAGGCTAGGGAAGATAAAGGTAAGCTTCTCATGCAAGAAAAATGGATTTTTTTTCTTAGTTTTCTTGAGAAAGATTTTTAGGATTTGGATTTTATTGTAGATTTCTTTAGAAAAATATTAGGGCTTGATATTGCTTACATTTCTAAGCTTTAAAATCTAAGTTTTGCTAAAGGAAACATAAATTCCGAAATTAGGGTTTCTCCTTTTTGATTAATTTTTGTATGGAAATGTTAGAAGATTTGAGGGAAGATATTTTATGAAGAAAAATGCAATTTTCCTTCAAAAAAAAAATTTATGGGTTTTAAAACTTAGGGCTTTTCCAAACATAGGATTTTTGAGCTTTCTTGTGAACAAATGTTGTTCCTAAAGATTTAGGGAGGTCTCTAAATAAAAGAAATTGAAATTTTGATAAGAAAATATTTTTCCTAATTTCTATATATTTTAAATCCAAAATTTTCATATTTAAAGGACATTTTTCATTTAGGAAAATAAGTTATATAAAGGCATTAGATTGTGGTTATGTGAAAAAAATTAATATGTAATAAGCATGCTTTAGGTTGGGAAGATTAATGGGCCTAAGAGGATTAATTAATGATCCTAAGCGGTTAATTACTTAAGAGAATGTATGGGGTATAGGGATAGTGGAGTATAATTGTTTTAGAGTGGTATAAAAAAAAAGGCTTCTGAGATTGTAAATTTTACTTTAGGCGTTGAACCTTAGACGAGGACGATTTAAAAGGGAGTTGTGCGAAGAGAAGTTGAGCGAAGAAACCTCAAGATAAGTGACACATTGCATTCTAAAATTTATAGTCTTGCACTTGAGCATTATTGAAATTATATCTCGCTCTCGCTTATGTTTCACTAATTTACATAATTTCATTTCAACATTGAAAGTTGTGTTTCTTATGTTGCATATGACATCAACCTTAGTCTTCTTCATGTATGGTTCATAGGAATAAATATTTTACTTTCATGCTTACAACAAGTCTTCATATGTATGTGACAAATCATCTTATGTTATGAAATTTCTTATGTTACGATATGAACAACCTTATGATATGTTATGGAATGCAAGCTTGTGTATGTTGATTTGCAGAGTACCAAATATGGTGCCTTGGCACAATAAAGTTCTTTGAAACAATATGGCTCTTCGGAGTACTATTATAATGAATGGCCAAATATGAGTTTGTACCTGATCAATACAATATGGTACTCCAGTACGGGTGTATACTATATGAATAAGCTATATCATGTGAGAGTCAAATGAGGTAAGCATATGATAGGTAAGATGGAACATGTAACTTAGACATACACATTACATATGACATCAACTTAGGAGCATATGACATATATGAAGTGTAAAGGCTGTTTTTCTCCCAGGATCGTCCGGGACGAAGTGGATCGTCCCGGGACGATCTGTACTGATTGTGAAGAAATCTGCATGTTCGTCTGTACGAACCTGGAACAGTCGGGACAAACCGTCGGGACGAACTGAACCGAGAGTTTCGTCCCGGGACGACGAAATGGGCATTTAATTTTGTCTTGACGATCTGGTCCAGAGGAGATCGTCCTAGAACGATCGGGAACATCGTCCGAGACGATCCTGCTTAATAAATATCCGATTTAAGTCGTTTTGAAGAGAGAGAAAGTCCAGGAGAGAGAAAACCGAAGGGAAAAGAAGAAAAGTGGATTTTTGGGCGACTTCCGTCCGTTTTCGCCCGTCGCCGTAGTTGGAGAAGTTGGCCGACTCGAGGTAAGGCACATTCCTCCTTTCTCAATTTTAAGAAATGAGATTTTTGACGCATTTCTGTTCCGAATTTTGTTTATGTTAGCGAATTTCTGGTATTATTTTCTTCCGACAAAGGTTTTACTGCGTAACTTTTGGTATGTTCCTAAGATGATAATTGTGAACGTTTTGAGTATTTTCTGGAATATTTTTACCGGATATTTTGGATTCTACTGCGTTTTAATTGAATTGCAAATTATCGGGATGTTGGAAAATGTTACTTCAGTATAATGAAAGTCTTATAATGTTGTTGTGGATATTCTGTGGTAATATGGTAAATTTCTGAATCTGTGATTTTTGTGTAAATTCTGTATACTGTCGTTATGCCGCTAATTTTTCGTATGAATTCTAATTTTTCTGAATTGATACATTAAATGAATTGAAGTGTTTGTATGCTATCAGAAGGGAGTTATAAGGGGCCAGGATCCTTTGAGATTATGTCTGTGTCAGGGAAATCTGAAATGAGCTCTAAAATCTGAAAATAAGTTCTGTTCCGGAATTCCGAATATCTGTTATGTTTTGTTCTGGTGCTGTAATCACAAAGGGAGGCATAAGGGGCCAGAATCCGTTGAGATTTTGTCATGGTCAGGGAATCTGATGTTTGATATCTGATAATCTGTTATGTGATTTATCTGATCTATTTTATGAATTATCTGATATGAACGTGATTTTATCTGATTTCTGATTTTTGTACGATTCTAATTATTCCATATGATTCTGTCTGCCATGTGACTTGGAAGCTTTATGATATTTGTTCTGAACTCCGATTCGAAATGACTTCAATTTTTTGTATCAGTTGTTTGATTTCTGATTGATCAAGTATATGTTCTGTCTGTTCTATGATTTCCGTACGACTATTCTCTGATGTATTTTCTGATGTGAATTTCTGATGATTTGGATTGGTGAGTGATGTCTTGTTGAGCTGTTAGCTCATCCTTGTTTTCTGTGTGGTTTTCAGATTCTGGGAAAGGGAAGGAAGTTTTGGATTAGCAGTTCAGAGTCTGATCAGTGATTAGGTATTTTGTACTTTTGATTTTGGTACGGTCATGGCTTTCTTGTTCTTTATGTCTGTAAGACATGTACTGTATCTGTATATGATTGTTTTGATGAAAGAAAAGATAGATAAACTGTTATGTATTTGGATGTTTATAGTAGCTCTGTGTTTTTTTGTCTATTTAATAGTTGGAAGAAAGTCTGAAGCAAATTCCAAAGCTAGATCCTAGATTTTCAAAGGTTATGTCGCGGCCCGATGCGAGCGGGATCCGTCCCGGTCGGGTTGGGTCGTGACAAGCCTTTTTAGTGGTATCAGAGCAATAGTTTTAGAATTTGGATTGTATGACAGAGCTATAGGAAGTGATCTGTGTGAGTCTGTCGGGGTAGTTCTGGTTTATCTGGATTTTTATTCTGTTGTTTTGTGCCTAGTTTTCTGTGTGATTATGGATCTGCCAGACCCAGATATGACATATGGGCAAAGCACTAGTCAGGCAGCTCCGGTGAGTAGTACTGCCCCAGTGGTTTGTTCTGATACACTTTCTCAGTTTGCTACACTGGTTGCTCAGATGATGAGCGAGACTAAGAGTAGAGCCTCTACTGTTCGATCTGAGGATGTGGATAGACGTCTGCAGATGTTTCTGAGATTGAAACCTCCGAGGTTTGAGGGCACTGTTGAGCCCAGAGCAACTGAGGAGTGGTTAAGGAGGTTGGAGAAGACTTTTAACGGTATGCAGTGTCCGTCGGATAGAAATGTACCGTTGGCAGTTTTTCTGTTGGATGGCGAGGCTGAGCGCTGGAGGATGGGCCAGCAAAAGGAAAAGTTCCAAGGAAAGCTAAACTCTCTGATCTCTTGGGAAGAGTTTTCTGAGGTATTTCGATTGTGGTTTGTACCTCCTTCTACAAGACAGCAGATGCAGGAGACTTTTCTGAGGCTAGTTCAGGGAAGCAGGACTGTAATGCAGTACGAGGCAGAGTTTACTGCTTTAGCCCGATATGCTCCGTAATTGGTGAGTACTTCTGCTGAGAAGTGTTACAGATTTCTGAGGGGACTACGAGATAGTCTGAGACAGCCCTTGGTACCGTTTCATATTTCTTATTTCTCTGAACTTGTGGAGAGAGCTCGTCTGATAGAGAATGATCTGATGGCTACTCAGCAGTGGTGGACTGCGAGAAAGAAGAGGTTTTGGTGTGATGCTTCTAGTAGTGGTTCCTATGGTAAGAGGAGATTTGTTTCTGGAGATCCCAGGAGTGGACAGTCGGTATCCACTACAGTTTCTGGTACTGCCGCTACTAATACGACCAATTCTGGATCTGTCAGTGGGGCACCTGTGTACCAAAGTTGTGGACGACGACATTTTGGCCAGTGCTACAGGATGACTGGTCAGTGCTTCAGATGTGGTCAGCCAAGACATCTGAACATAGATGTGGGTTCTCTTTCTGATATACCGGTTGTATGGGAGTTTTCTGATGTTTTTTCTGAGGAGTTAGTTAGTTTACCTCCGGACAGAGATGTTGAGTTCTATATTGATGTTTTTCCGGGTACAGCTCCAATATCAAAAGCTCCGTACATGATGGCACCGAAGGAACTTTCTGAGTTTAAAGTTCAGCTCCAGGAGTTGGTGGATACAGGATTTGTTCGTCCTAGTGTTTCTCCTTGGGGAGCACCTGTACTATTTGTGAAGAAGAAGGACGGAACACTCCGTATGTGTGTTGATTACAGAGATTTAAATAAGGTCACGATCAAGAACAAGTATCCATTACCACGGATTGATGACTTGTTTGATCAACTTTCTGGTTCTTCTGTGTTTTCAAAGATTGATTTGGGATCTGGATACTATCAGGTGAAAGTGAAGGAAGCTGATGTGTTGAAGAAAGCTTTCAGTACTCGGTACGGGCACTACGAATTTTTGGTTATGCCTTTTGGGGTAACCAACGCACCAGCTATTTTCATGGATCTGATGAACAGAGTGTTCAAGGAGTATCTAGATCAGTTTGTAATCGTCTTCATCGACGATATTCTGGTGTATTCTGCTTCTGAGGAAGATCATGCTAGACACTTGAGCATTGTGTTGGAGACCTTGAGACAGCATCAGTTGTTTGCTAAGTTCTCCAAGTGTGAATTCTGGCTGAAGAACATTTCTTTTCTAGGGCATGTGGTGAGCGGTGAAGGTATTTTTGTTGATCCCCAGAAGATTCAAGCTGTTGCTGATTGGCCAAGGCCTACTACGGTATTTGAGGTACGTAGTTTCTTAGGCATGGCTGGATATTATAGAAAATTTGTGAAGGGATTTTCTCAGATTTCTACGCCTCTGACGAGACTGACTCAGAAGTCAGTAGCTTTTGTTTGGACTCCGGAGTGTGAGGCTGGTTTTCAAAAATTGAAGGATTGTTTGACTTCTACTCCTGTGTTAGCACTTCCGTCAGGTACGGAAGGATTTTAGGTGTTCAGTGATGCTTCACTGAAAGGTTTGGGCTGTGTTCTGATGCAGCATGGTCGGGTAATAGCTTATGCTTCGAGACAGTTGAAACCACATGAAAAGACTTACCCGACGCATGATTTGGAATTGGCTGCAGTTGTGTTTGCTTTGAAGATATGGCATCACTACTTGTATGGCATCAGATGTGAGATCTTTACGGATCATAAGAGCTTGAAGTACATATTCACTCAGAAGGATCTGAATTTGAGGCAAAGAAGATGGCTTGAGTTGATCAAGGACTACGACCTGACGATTCAATATCATCCTGGTAAGGCTAATGTGGTAGCAGATACTTTGAGCAGGAAGTCTTCTGGATTATCAGGTATTCAGCTCACTTCTAATGACTATCTGATACGAGATATGGAAAGATTACAGTTGGAAGCGATTTCCTCCACTAGTGCGGATTCTGTTGTTTTGACTCAGATGAACATTCAGTCTTCTCTGGAAGAAAGGATTCAGGAAGCTCAGAAGTTAGACTCCGACTATTTGAAGTTGATTACTTAGATTGAATCTGGTAAGAAACATGAACTACGAGTTTCTGATTCTGGTGTTATTTTCTGCAAGAATAGACTGTGGATTCCTGTGTTTGAAGATTTGAGGAAAGAGATTCTGTACGAATCTCATCATTCAGGCTATACAATTCATCCGGGAAGTGGCAAGATGTATGGAGATATGAAGAGTTTGATCTGGTGGCCTGGAATGAAAAAAGATGTAGCAGATTTTGTTGCGAAATGCGAATCCTGTTAGTTAGTGAAGGCAGAGCATCAACGACCAGGAGGTCTTTTGCAGTCGTTGCCTATCCCTAAGTGGAAGTGGGAGGAGGTAACGATGGATTTTGCTATGGGTTTCTCTCGATCAAGGCAAGGACATGATGCCATCTGGGTGATTGTAGATCGATTGACAAAGTCTGCATACTTTCTTCCGATCAGGCAGACGGATCCGGTGGATAAGTTGGCACAGGTATATGTGAAGGAAATTGTTAGATTACATGGTGTGCCTAAAGTGATTGTATCTGATCGAGATGGACGGTTTACTTCCAGACTTTGGAAGGGTATTCAACAAGGATTGGGTACTAAGTTACACTTCAGTACGACTTTTCATCCGCAGACTGACAGACAATCTGAGAGGACTATTCAGGTAGTGGAAGATCTTCTGAGGTTGTGTGTTTTGAATTTTGGAGAAAGGTGGGAAGATCATATCCCTTTGATAGAATTTGCTTATAATAACAGTTTTCAGTCCAGTATTGGTATGACACCTTATGAAGCTTTGTATGACCGAAAGTGTAGAACTCCTTTGACTCTGATTGAAGTGGGCGATAGACAGGAAATGAGTGCGACATTTGTTGATGAAACTGTTAAGAAAATCAATTTGATTAAAGAAAGATTGAAAGCTGCACAAGATAGGCAACAGAAGTATTACAATCAGAAGCACAGGTTCGTTGAATTTCAGATTGGTGACTTTGTGTATGTCAAAGTCAATCCGATGAAAGGTGTCAGCAGATTTGGAAGAGTGAGCAAGCTCAGTCCAAGGTATGTCGGACCTTTTGAAATCCTTGAAAGAATTGAAAAGTCTGCTTATAGATTGTTATTATCAGATCAGCTGTCTGATGTGCATAATGTTTTTCCACGTATCCTCTTTGAGAAAGTGGATATATGATTCTGACAAGAAGTTGTCTGTTGATGAGGTTGAGATTCAGGAGAATCTGCAGTACAAAGAAGAACCTGAAAAGATTTTGGCCTATGATGTACGTAAGTTAAGAAGTAAACATATTCCAATGGTTAAAGTGCAGTGAAAGCACAGAACAGCTCGGGAAGCGACTTGGGAGGAGTCGGACATGAGGCACTCATTTCCGTATCTGTTTTGACTCAGTTTGATTTGGAAATGTCGAGGACGACATTTTTCTGAAGTTGGGGAAATTGTAAAGACTGTTTTTCTCCCAGGATCGTCCGGAACCAAGTGGATCGTCCCGGGACGATCTGTACAGATTGTGAAGAAATCTGCATGTTAGTCTGTACGAACCTGGAATAGTCGGGACGAACCATCGGGACGAACTGAACCGAGAGTTTCGTCCCGGGACGACGAAATGGGCATTTAATTTTGTCTGGACGTTCTGGTCCACGATCTGGTCCAGAGGAGATCGTCCCAGGATGATCGGGAATATCGTCCGGGACGATCCTGCTTAATTAATATCCGATTTAAGTCGTTTTGAAGAGAGAGAAAGTCCATGAGAGAGAAAACCGATGGGAAAAGAAGATAAGTGGATTTTTGGGCGACTTCCGTCCGTTTTCGTCCGTCACCGTAGTTGGAGAAGTTGACCGACTCGAGGTAAGGCACATTCTGCCTTTCTCAATTTTCAGAAATAAGATTTTTGACTAGTTTTCTGTTCCGAATTTTGTTTCTGTTAGCGAATTTCTGGTATTATTTTCTTCCGACAAAGGTTTTACCGCGTAACTTTTGGTATGTTTCTGAGATGATAATTGTGCACGTTTTGAGTATTTTCTGGAAGATTTTTACCAGATATTTTGAATTCTGAGGCGTTTTAATTGAATTGCAAATTATCGGGATGTTAGAAAATGTTACTTCAGTACAATGAAAGTCTTATAATGTTGTTGTGGATATTCTGTGGTAATATGGTAAATTTCTGAATCTGTGATTTTTGTGTAAATCCGTATACTGCCGTTATGCCGCCGATTTTTCGTATGAGTTCTGATTTTTCTGAATTGATACATTAAATGAATTGAAGTGTTTGTATGCTATCAGAAGAGAGTTATAAGGGGCCAGGATTCTTTGAGATTCTGTCTGTGTTAGGGAAATCTGAAATGAGCTCTGAAATCTGAAAATAAGTTATGTTCCGAATTTCCGAATATCTGTTTTGTTCTGTTCTGGTGCTGTAAGCACAAAGGGAGGCATAAGGTGTCAGAATCCGTTGAGATTCTGTCAGTGTCTGGGAAGGGAGACATAAGGGGCCACAATCTGTTGAGATTCTGTCAGTGTCTGGGAAGGGAGGCATAAGGGGCCAGAATCCGTTGAGATTCTGTCAGGGTCAGGGAATCTGATGTTTAATATCTGATAATCTATTCTGTGATTTATCTGATCTATTTTATGAATTATCTAATATGAACGTAATTTTATCTGATTTCTGATTTCTGTATGATTCTGATTATTCCGTACGATTCTGTCTGCCCTGTGACTTGGAAGCTTTATGATATATGTTCTGAACTCCGATTCGAAATGACTTCAGTTTTCTGTATCAGTTGTTTGATTTCTGATTGATCAAGTATCTGTTCTGTCTGTTCTATGATTTCCGTACGACTATTCTTTGATGTATTTTCTGATGTGAATTTCTGATGATTTGGATTGGTGAGTGATGTCTTGCTGAGTTGTTAGCTCAATCTTATTTTCTGTGTGGTTTTCAGATTCTGGGAAAGGGAAGGAAGTTTTGGATTAGCAGTTCAGAGTCTGATCAGTGATTAGGTGATGCAATCAAAAATTTGGGAGAGGGACCCAAATTTTTGATCACAAAAAGTATTACCTTTCTAAGAACAAAATAAAGACATAAAATGCTTAAAAGAACACAAATACTATAAAACACAACTTTATATAATAAAACGATTTACAAACTTTTGACTCAAATGACACTTACAATTTGGACGCTTACAAACTTTGACACCAACAAAATGACACCCTAAACTTGCGTTTCTTTGAGAAGAGGGATACAGGTGAGGTGGCACTTGCGGATAGAAGAAAGAGATTAGGAGCCGAGACGAAGGTTGGAAAGAGCCCGCAGGATTTCCATAGGAGGAGGGGAAGAAGTTTGGAAAGAGCCCGCAGGATTTCCAAAACAAAAACCTCTCAGGTTTCTCTCCAAAAATAACTCACATCATTCTCTCTTAAACAACCACAAAACAACTCTATTTATAGGCACCAAAGAAGGAATACAAACAGTCCAGATTTCTGTATAGAAATCTGTCCCAAAACAGCCCATTAAAACCTTCAAATTTTGTTCAAAAACTGTTCCAAAAACCTGTCCAGAAACAGTCCCAATACAGCCCAAAAAACTGTCCAAAAATAGCCCAAAAAACTGTTCATATTCCCATTAAAAAAAGCCTTAAAATTCCCGCACAGGAATTCCAAACAACAAAGCAAAAAGTCACGGTTTCAGCATGGAAAATCCAAACAGAACCTCAGCTTTTAATGCCACTGATTCCAGCACAGCAAAGCCCAGGTGTTCACGGTACAACCAAGGAGGAGGCCACGGGATTCAGCAAACCCCAAACGCCTCATCACAACCAAGGAGGCCACTGTTACAGCAAACCCCAAGCATCACATCTCAACCAAGGAGGCCACGGCATACATAGGATAGGGAATTAAGGCTACTGATTTCAACACACAGCAACAGGGCTTTAATGCCCCACGGTTTCAGCACAGCTTGGGAAAACAAGGCTGGCTGAATTCCCAAAGGAAAAGCATTAAAAACAATAACTTCCCAATGAATTCAATGCATAGAATTCAGCCCCCATTAAATACAAGCCACGAAATTTCAAGATAATGTATAGAATTCAGCCACCATTAAAGACAAGGCACAGAATCCCAAGAGACCAGAAGAAAAGGGGAAGGGGAAGGGACAAGAAATTAAAAGAAAAACTCAACTTGTGTTGGCCCCCCCCCCCCCTTGCATACATCAAACTCCCCTACTTGAAGAACTCATCTCCCGATGAGTTGGCTTTTGTTTTTTCATTTTTTGACTTAAAAAAAGACACAACAAAAAATCAACCTAGACTTAGACTCACAACTTGACTTGACTACAAAACTTTGACAAGACTTGACTTGACAAAAACAAGACTTGACAAACCTCAAACCAAAACCTAGGACTTTCTAAACTTGCTCTGATATCAAATTGATGCAATCAAAAATTTGGGAGAGGGACCCAAATTTTTTATCACAAAAAGTATTACCTTTCTAAGAACAAAATAAAGACATAAAATGCTTAAAAGAACACAAATACTATAAAACACAACTTTATATAATAAAACGATTTACAAACTTTTGACTCAAATGACACTTACAATTTGGACGCTTACAAACTTTGACACCAACAAAATGACACCCTAAACTTGCGTTTCTTTGAGAAGAGGGATACATGTGAGGTGGCACTTGCGGATAGAAGAAAGAGATTAGGAGCCGAGACGAAGGTTGGAAAGAGCCCGCAGGATTTCCATAGGAGGAGGGGAAGAAGATTGGAAAGAGCCCGCAGGATTTCCAAAACAAAAACCTCTCAGGTTTCTCTCCAAAAATAACTCACATCATTCTCTCTTAAACAACCACAAAACAACTCTATTTATAGGCACCAAAGAAGGAATACAAACAGTCCAGATTTCTGTATAGAAATCTGTCCCAAAACAGCCCATTAAAACCTTCAAATTTTGTTCAAAAACTGTTCCAAAAACCTGTCCAGAAACAGTCCCAATACAGCCCAAAAAACTGTCCAAAAACAGCCCAAAAAACTGTTCATATTCCCATAAAAAAAAGCCTTAAAATTCCTGCACAGGAATTCCAAACAGCAAAGCAAAAAGTCACGGTTTCAGCATGGAAAATCCAAACAGCACCTCAGCTTTTAATGCCACTGATTCCAGCACAGCAAAGCCCAGGTGTTCACGGTACAACCAAGGAGGAGGCCACGGGATTCAGCAAACCCCAAACGCCTCATCACAACCAAGGAGGCCACTGTTACAGCAAACCCCAAGCATCACATCTCAACCAAGGAGGCCACGGCATACATAAGATAGGGAATTAAGGCTACTGATTTCAGCACACAGCAACAGGGCTTTAATGCCCCACGGTTTCAGCACAGCTTGGGAAAATAAGGCTGGCTGAATTCCCAAAGGAAAAGCATTAAAAACAATAACTTCCCAATGAATTCAATGCATAGAATTCAGCCCCCATTAAATACAAGCCACGAAATTTCAAGATAATGTATAGAATTCAGCCACCATTAAAGACAAGCCACGGAATCCCAAGAGACCAGAAGAAAAGGGGAAGGGGAAGGGACAAGAAATTAAAAGAAAAACTCAACTTGTGTTGACCCCCCCCCCCCTTGCATACATCATTAGGTATTTTGTACTTTTGATTTTTGTATGGTCGTGGCTTTCCTATTATGTTATGTTCTGTTCTTTATGTCTGTAAGTCATGTACTGTATCTGTATATGATTGTTTTGATGAAAGAAAAGATAGATGAACTGTTCTATATTTGGATGTTTATAGTAGCTCTGTGTTTTTCTGTCTATTTAATATTTGGAAGAAAGTCTGAAGCAAATTCCAAAGCTAAATCCTGGATTTTCAAAGGTTATGTCGCGGCCCGATGCGAGCGGAATCCGTCCCGGTCGGGTTGGGTCGTGACATGAAGAAACTCATGGTTTAGATAATTATGTACTTACATACAATATAGAACATTGACATCTGTAAGCATATGATGACATCTCTGCATATTACTTCTTTTTTCATTATATGAATTTTAGATGTGATTTGTCATTTGCTGAGCGTAGCTCACTCCCAAGTTTTGGGATACTTTTTAGGAGAACCTACTCATAGGTGATGGCGGAACACCTAAGGTTCATCTACAGTTGTCGTACACCGGCTGACAGTTTCTTTTGAAGTTTTTTTCCTAGTTATAGTTGGTTATACTTTTGGGTGGTTTTGGCACGAATAGTTAAATTTTTGTAACCACCTTGTATATATGAACTCTCTTTTCTTATGACTTGAAAATTTTTAGTGGCGCTTTTAAATCTCCATCGAAGTCTTTTAGATTTTTAAATACATGCAATATGATGATTGAACTGTTCTGAACGTCCGATTCCATTCCCGCCTCGCCTATACGAGCTAACCGGGCCGGATCGTGACAAGTAGAATATAAATGAACAAATCACCATTTACTTAAGCTGGAACGCTGATTGAAATGCAAATGGCAAAAGCACTTGAGTAGGAAAGTCAATTTGTCGTAATAGTTGGCCGGATGAATTTAAACATGTGATCTTTCATTGAATAAAAAGATTGATGTAAATGATTTAGGGTTATGGTTTCCTAGTGCAACTAGAATGATCAGATGCATTATATCACAAAATGAAACTTAGGGTTCACATATCACAAACCACTAAATAAGTTACTAACTTATTTTCTTTAAACGGAAATAATAAATAAGAGAATTAGAGCCCAACCGATAAACAATGATTGAATAAATTCAAATAATTAGCCAGAGAAACAAACCACACAAAATTAAGGAAAAATTGCAATTAAATTGCTACACAAAAATCCCAGTTGTGTAAATTTGAACAAAATTAGGAACACTAGTAAAACAATAGAAAAATATATCAAAGAAATTAAATCAAGAAAATAATTCAATATAGTACGAAATTCAAGCCTCACGCTATTGCGAAGAGATGACTTCCGCTAAATTGAAGACATTCAAAGAAATCGTACATCTAACTTACAAAAACAATATTGAACACTAGAATAATTTATTCAATCAAAGACAACAAATTATATGCCTTAGATCATCTATTTACGGACTTCTTATTCTTGTGAACCTTAGCAAAAATCTAAGCTGATGTTGCACAACTGATAAAAATAAAATCAATCCCATCTTCAACAACATCATCAACAATAACAACAAGATAAGGAGTCCGCAACTGGCAATAGGCAATCTCAAGGATATGAGCAGCATTGGGAGAGATATTTAAGCAGTAAATAGCAAATCTTAGAAGTAGAGAAACGGGTTAGTAAAAAAAAAAAAAGAGGCTACATTTACAATCCAAGAGATAATTTTTTATTGTCTTCAATCTTTAATAAGGATTTTATTGTCTTCACCTCTAATGCATTTAGCACATTTATCATAGTAACAAAATAAGCCAAATACTATTACCACATTTTTTAAGGACTAGGAGTCATGTCAATTATTCTACATTCATTTGTGACACTAGGGCAATTGACAGACAATGTGTGATAATTTCCAGAAATACAATTTTTTTTCATAACAAAAGGGAGCATTCTTGTACACAATTACACATTAAATTAAAGGAGCTTAACACTACTCTCAAACAAAATTCTCCAAACATGTAAGAACAAAATGTCATTCATTATTCTAAATGATTTCTGTTCATGGTGAACAGCAAAACTAACATGTATTATCAATGGAGAACTTGTGCATTTATCTAAGCAGACATTTCAGAAAATATTTTAAAATCCAGAACACAGTTCTGCCATTAGTAATTAAAAAAATAACTGAAATAGCTGCCAAATAAACATAATTCATCCTGTTATAAGGCTTCACTTTATCAGCTACTAATATTGAACGGAAGCATTAAATTGTTTCCAGAAAAAGTCAGTTGGATTGTTAATAAGCAATGACTGCTTATCTTGAACTAAGACGTCAGCTAATGTATACAAAAATGATCAATAAACAAATATTTTGTCACAAACAAACTAACCTTCTCTTCAAGTTCCATGCTTTCAAAGAACCAAGCCTGAGCTGTGAGTAGGTCAATTTGTTGCTTAACAAATACCTGTAACAAACAAACTATTTTAAAACAGCACAGTACACCAAATGTAAGAAGGATTGCGCCATAAAGAATATAATAATTATCTCAATCACTTAAAATACATTAATAAGATTTTTGGGAAGTCCCTTTCAGGCATTGCAATATGAATGAAGATATAGATTAGTTTGAATTACAAGAAAACGGTGGAGTCTCAGGAAATTGTTTGGCGGGCCTTGCTAATTAGTTTTGTGAGGTCAAGCGGAGAATAAAATATTATAAATAGAAACAAATTCTTATAGGGAGTAGAAACAATTCCTATGAGCAAGAAAGCTTGCCTACAACCTTCATGCAATGAGGGAGAAGGGATGATCGCACAACGAGGTATTTCGCATAAGATGGAGATTCTATGGGTGAATACTTGTGTGGCAAGAGAATGATTGTGAATATGATGTGCGAGAGAGAAAGTCATGGGCATGAACCATACAACGATGATGTGCAGGTTTTTTCTTCTTTTTTTTTTTTTTTGGCTCATAAATAGGGATTTTTAGGACATTTTGAGATTTGAATTTAAATTAACTTGATTTCAAATAAAATCATAATTCTATATATAGGGGTTCCATTGCTTGAATTGAATAATACAATTAGGAAAGAATTTAAAAGAACCTCCTCTTCTCAACTCTCTCTCCTCTTTCTTATGATTTAATTTCTTCCATAGAAAAATCAAAGATTCCTAGTTTCTCTAACGTGATTCCCAAAAAACTCCCCATGCCTCATTCTCATACTTCTACTACATCCTAATGTTATGACCCAATTTCAAGTCTATGCTTCTCTCTCCCAAGGAAATGCTAAATTCCAAGAAGCCCTTCCTCCGTTTTCTCAAGAAATATATTGACATCATCACACCCCTAGCTCGAATCCCAGACCTAATCCCCCCCAGCTCGATTCCCTTTGGCCGAAGACCTTAGTCAGCCAAACACCCAACCACCAACCCCGTTGTTGGCTCCCCACTCCCGGACAACCTCTCCATCGGCTTGCAGCCCAGCTCCCACTGCCGCTAAACTAGCCACTGCCGACCACCTCATCTCCTCCTCTTTTTTCTTATCCCCTCTTCCCTTTCTCTTATCTTATTTTTCCGCTTATTTTATT
The DNA here is from genome assembly GCA_016618105.1 of Dendrobium huoshanense. Taxonomy (NCBI): domain Eukaryota; kingdom Viridiplantae; phylum Streptophyta; class Magnoliopsida; order Asparagales; family Orchidaceae; genus Dendrobium; species Dendrobium huoshanense. The sequence continues at coordinate 29,944,240 of CM028350.1, read as the reverse complement.
TTTCTTCCTCTTCCCTCAAAGCCTATTTCATCTTCTTCTTCCTCAAAATCTCAAAACCCAAACCCTAATCTCTCTCTCACACTCACTCTTTTCCTTAAATCCCCACATTCCCTTCACAAAACCTCTTCCCTACAACTCCATACACCCTCTCTACCAAAACCCTAATATTCCTTCCACTTTTTTTTCTAGATATATAGAGAGAAAATAATTAATCTCTAAATAGAGAGAGAAAGCACATTTTCTCTCTTTAAATGGAGAGAAAATATATCTCCTGTTCAACACTCTCACTTTCTTTATCTCTACTTGGAGAGAGAAAATACTACTCTCTTTAGAAAGAGAGAAAAACCCTATCCAAATGCCCTCTTTCTCTCTCTATAAAGAGAGGAAGTTCTCTCTCTTTCCCCCTATATCCCCAAAAAAAGGACAAGACAAAAAATATATATGCATTGCCTCCCCTTGTTATCTTGCCGCCGTCGTCCTCGCCACCATGCATTTTGAGATATAAACCCAACCAACACTAGTTTTTTTTCTTATTTCATGCAATTGAGACACGTGTGACATGAAGAGTGAAACTCGTGCATGCTTTTCTTAGCCGACGGGTTAAACTCATAGACGATTCTTGCAGGGTGCCAGGTGAGCCCCATGCGTGCTTTTCTTAACATGACAGTGTGAAACTAAGTACCCTTGACTATTTTTCTTGAATGGTGGAGAAATACTACTGTACATGAAAAACCCTAAGTATTCATGATTGTCTTTCTTGGCAGATGAGGAAACACTATAATGCATGAAAATTCTATGTACATGTGATTGCCTTTCTTGGCGAGCAAGGAAAATATTGCTATGCATAAAACCCTATGTGCCCATGATCATATTTCTTCGCGGTGGGGAGAATATTATGATTTACACGTAGGTACATAAAGACTCATGCATTGTCTTTCTTGGATGGTGGGATTAAAAATTAAGGTCATAGTGTCACCCGACACCGACCATGCATGTCTTTTTCGAGTGGTGGGCAGGTTTAGCAAACCCCGATGCAGCCACCTACACGGGGATGACACGCGAGTGCTGCCAAAATTTTGATCGACACGAGACCCAAATAATATTTGAACTAAATGATAAATCAACAAAATAAAATATAATTACTAAATACAAGAACAAAATTGAAATGAAGATAAGACCTATAATGAACTCATATCAGACTAAGCACTTGCCAACGAACATGAACTAAAACTTCCCCCCTAGCTCTTAAGTCGCTTGCACAAAATAAAATCCCGCAACAACACTCTCTTCAAAAGTTAAAAAGTGTGTAATGAATCAAGGAGGAGCTCCATATTTATAACCCAAAAAATAGTCATGTGTGGTGTCCACCTAAAAAAATATCCAACTATTAAGAAGCAATGAAGCTACATATTAAAATAATGTCAAGATACCATTTTGAGACCGTATTTAAAATGTATGAATAGGGCTATAAATGAACTAAGCGTTCGACAAGCTACTCAAAGCTTAGCTTGATTAAAACACTTTCTTGATTATTTAGATTAAGTAATCAAACAAGCTTGAACATTTTCTTAAATAATCGATGATTTAATAAACAAGCTTGAACAACTATGTATTCTGCTCTTTTATGTTCATGAACAACATCGTCTGAAGCTCAAGAACATGCTCGATAAGAAGCTTGTTAAGAGCCCAATACAAATCTCATTCACTAAAATGCTTGTTAATGTTTGTTTCCAGAGTTCATTATGAAGTTCATTCATTAAAATTATCATTTATGAGCTCGAGAAGCTATTCATTTAAAGGTTGGAGAGAGCTCGATAAGCTACTTATTTAAGGCTCGTTCATTAAGAGCTCGATGTCACGACCCGGCGCGGCTAGCCTGTCGATAATGGGGCGGGAACAGTCGGTCGTACGTAAGAGCATATAAAACATAAATCAAATTCATTATAGATTTAAACTCAGTAAATAAATGTCATCCAACATTAAAAGAAAGAGCCACTAAGAGACATTGGAAGAAAATGAGAATTTGGAAAAACCCTAGAAATTTCATTCTAAAAAATCTAGAGATCGAGAGGGATTCGTTTGAAAATAATTATACCTAAGTAATCCTCTCGTCGTCTTTTTCGATTTGGACTAATTTCTTCGCCGGAAGATCGTCGCCGGAAAGCCCTCGCGGAACCCGCCGTCCGCGCCTAGCCTGTCGCCCCTCTCTTCGTTCCGCTCGGTCACGCGTGAAATGAGAAGGGAGGGCTCAATTTTGCTATATTAGGGAGAAAGGGTTTTGCAAATGACCATTATACCCTTACTTAAATAATTCCGGCAATTAAATTGATTAGGGGCAAAATCGGTATTATGAAGATTCCGAAAATTTTAATTCCAAAAATAAGCAAAATTGGGTATGGGTTATATATATCAAAACGATCAGAATTTTGCGTAGGATTTTCTAAAATTATTTTCGTTGAATTATGTTAAAGTTGAAAATTTCACTTAAATCTCGTCACGACGCATTGAAAAGCATGCGGCGACCTAATGACTTCGTTTTCGTGTTTTACACTCGACTTGTTCATTAATAGATCGATTAGGCTTGTTCGTTAATAGCTCGATAAGGCTTGTTCGTTAATAGATCGATAAGGCTCGTTCATTAAAAGCTCAATAATGCCCGTTTATTAATTTATAAACGAGCCACTCGTTTGGAGCTCAATAAGCACAAAACGAATCGAACATGAACCGAACACAAACCAAGCATGAATATGTAACATTTAAATGAACCAAGCTTGAACACAAACAAAAAAGCTTGAATCGAGCTCAAATCGAGCTTAAACAAATTCTTAATAAAAGAGCTCAAACATGAACGAATACATACTTGGCTTGGCTCGATTCAGTTGCAGTCCTATGTGTGAAGTTACATACTAAAAGTTAAAAGCAAAACCTGATCCCCTATTGGCAAGCAAATGACAAGGTCAAATAATGAAGTGGAAATTACCCACAAACCCCGATGATGATCGTGTTGAAAGTTAATCTCAACCGGAAGGAGACTACCATTAATATACCCTAAAATCTCAAAAATAATTATTAAGAGGCTCTAATTTTACTAAGGGTTCAAAACTTAAGAATCATCAAAACTTAAAATATTCAAGTTAAAAATTTATTACCTAACTTAAAATAAAAATCCATCGACCCTACGCAATAGTTTGTTGAGAAAGGGTATAACTTCAACTCGCAAAGAGTGAATGCCATGTTGGGTGTATAAATAAGATTCATTTCAAATCATCTTTTGCCAGTAAAGACATTGTATGTATTCTCTAATCAGTAATTTTCCCGTCAAATGACAAAAGTAAACGATTATGAGTGAGGCTCTTTGATCGGGTGATTTTCCTGTCAAATGATACTACTAAATTACGGTCACAACAAAAGTCTATATGTTCCCTAATGGCTCTAAACATTTAAGTAATGAATTATAGGGTATATTTAATAAGGCACCAAACACTTTGTTAACTCAGGTGGACTCAAAGTTATCCCCTTAAACAAATATTCACCTCAAATCTACAAGATACCCTTGGACGACGCAATTCATGGCTGCTGACAATGATCCTTCTATCACGTTAAGTCTACTACCTCCTCTGACTTAGTAGACTAGGGATCACGACAGCTCAAAACGATGGAACCAAAAGATCTTGATCAGACCCATCATCATTCTCCCATCACTTGCTTTAAGTGTGCGGCGATAAATTTCAATTTTTTAAAACCACTAAATCTAATTTTAAAACCCTAAAGTTGTTACTACTATAGACTGAGCACTTAGTGTCTATCTAATGACTAACCTTAAATGAAAGTGCTCTCTCATTATCAGGAGGGGGTAATCAACTATAGGTGCTTGCGCCTATGGGAAACCAGACCCCATATCATAAAGTCCTCATAAAATGAGGGCGAAATTTATGAGTAATGTCTTATCTAAAATCCAATATGCCTGAAAATTTATCCTGGAACCTAAACTCATTAAAACTCTCATCGACAAAAAAAGATGTGGAGAGGCCATGGCACAAATTTTCAGAGCCCACAAAATAAGGAATCATTTTCTTTCTCTCTCTCAAGCACATCCTCTCATTCTCACACAAAGGATGTAATAAAACAAATCTACATAAGGAAAAGAAAGAATGATCAATATAAATTCTTCTAAAAGGCATATCAATAAATTGACATCAAATCAAATCTTCTACAACATTCTCAACCAAAATTAGTAACATAAATCATTTGCTCATTCTTATGGAACACCAACAATTATGTCAGACTGAATTAAAATCAAATGAAATATTGCAGGTCATCCCGTTACCACAAGCATGAAATCCTGTGTAATTCTTATAAAATATTCATTTTTAAAAAAGTAATCCCTATAGAACAAATTTATAAAATTTACCTTTTCAATAGGTATGTCCGTTGAATTTTGCACCTTCAAATTGATAACTTTTTCATTCATGTCAGCCGATCTACCTTCAACTTTAACAGTGTTTGGAAATTTACCCTCGTATCTTCCAGATATTATCAAGGGGCATTCAATTAAAAGATCAGGAAGTTTCCAAGGATATACCTGGACAGAAATTAAAAAAAACAAATACTGCATGGATATTGTTTCTTCCTGTAAAACATATTTTAGCACAAAAAATAGAGTTTTTGTCCACAAAAATAAAGCAATGTAACATGGAGGCTAAAGAGAATCAAACGGTGGCCGAAATATTATCAATATGTAATACAGTATAAGAGATAAGAACCCTCTTATCCCTGTAGAAAATATTTCAAATTGTGCACCTCCAGGACCCAGCAAAAAAAAAAAATTATAGTTTTAAATGAAGGCATGCGTTGGGTGGATCTGTTTTACTTCATTAGAAATTTCTGGTGGCAAATCTTTGCTTTAAAACAGTAGCTAATAAAATATGCAAGACTAACTTATAGCCAAGATTGGAAGTAAAACCAAATTTTACAAAACTTATAGCTCACATAAGAAATAGATGTCTAATTTTAAATGTTTGTCAACTAATATCTATTGCAACTTTACTAACAGAACTAAAGTGGCAAAGTTTAATAGGGACGGAAAAACAGAGTTTCCTGTCATGAGAAAATATTATGATGGCCAGATAACAAATTCTACAAAATGGGAACGCTACCAGCTATTGTAGACTCCAAAAATTAGCGCAACAGCCCATCAGCATTTTTTAGGAGAATTTTAACCGGAATGTCCTAGATAAAATTTTCAAAAAGACTGATTAAATTTAAGATAGACACTAATAGAGGTGTAAACGAGTCGAGTCAAGTATTTGCCTAATCGATCTAAGCTTGTTTAGTTTTTAATGAACTCAAGCTCGACTTGTTAAAAAATTATAAGCTCGAGCTCGTTTATAAAGCTCGAGCTCGTTTATAAAGCTCAAGTTTGACTCGATTGTTGAGCTCAATCCCTTAATTTTAAATTTCATTTTTTAGTTCTTTCAAGAATTTTTACTTTTAATATAAAATTAATTTAAAAAAGTTAAAATATATTATATAATGCTAATTTAAATTAATTTTTAAATATATTTTAAATTAATTGAGTGGCTCAACAAGCTTGCGAGACGAGCCAGGCTTATAGCTTGAGCTTGAGTTCGTTTAATATACGAGCTCGAGTATAGGCTCGAGCTCGAACCCATGGCTCAATAAGCTCAACTTGTGAGCTCGTTAATGAGTCGAACTTGAGCCAGCTCAGCTTACTTATACCCCTAGACGCTACCCAGATATTTCATCCTTATTTTGTGATGACTTTATGATTTGGTCCTAGGTTTCCAATAGGCACAAATCCCTAAGGTTAATTATCCCTCTCGATCAAGAAAGAGAACTTTTGATTAAGACTGGTAGTTAGATAGACACTAAACACTCAATATATAATAACAACATTAATCTTGGATTTGGGGTTTTTAGGGTTTGAAAGTATGCTTCAAGCAGACGGTGGGAGAATGATGACTAACCCGATTAAGATCTCACAGCTCCATCGCCTCAGACTGTCGTGATCCCTAGTATTCTAAGTTAGAGTAGGTTGTCAACCAACCTGACCAAAAGATTCTTATCCAGAGCCATAAGCTGCTTCATTTAAGGATCTTTTGCAGACTTAGGGTGCATGTTTGCTTTAGGGAATAAATTTGAGAATACCTTAGTTAACAGAGGACTTTGTACACTATCAAATATATCATATAATTAATTACTCAAGGCTTTTAAGTCATTAAAGAGGGATCATATGAGCCCTGACAATGATTGTAATTACTCAAGGGTTTTAAGTCATATGATTCCTGACTCCACATGTATCATTCCTCTTCTCAGAAAATTTTTTAAGTGACAAGGTGCCCTTGTGTAGTGTTTTATTTATGTCCTAAGGAAGTCTTGTCTTGTATGTTATGAGTGTTGTTGTGTCTTATGAGTTCTAGCATCGTTGTGTCATGTTTGCAGTTTACAGTGATCTATAAAAGGTGTCTTTAAATTTACAATCTTAGTGTCTTTGTTTATCTATGTTGAAAGAAATGAAGATTTGTGTCTTAGCAATAAATGTTTTGTTGCATCATGTATGAGTAGGGGGTCAAAAATGACTTGTCCTGCCAACTCGACCTGTTGGGTTGCCCCGTTCAATAAACGGGTTAGATTCGAGTTGTATTTAAATGGATTAGGTTCGGGTTGACCCACGACTCATTTTTTACCTAAAATAGCTCGTTTAATGTTGTTTTATTTATTTTACTAGTAGGTATAATCTTTTTATTTTTTTATCAAATATGCTAAATTTGTAGTTAATAAGTTATTTAAAAAAATTAACCACAATGGATTTTAATAGGTCGGGTTCGACTTGAATGGATTCGGGTCGGGTCAATTTTGGGTTAGACCCAAACTTCACCCATCAACTCGTTTTGACACCCGTATGCATGAGGCATCTAAGGGGGGAGTTGTTGCTACATTTTCGTGTGAGGTGAGTTATTAGGTTTTAGAGAATTTAGTTTTAGGCTCTTTTTTATTTTATTTTATTATATTTTAAAAGGACATAATCTATTATTTTTCTTTCAGCAAAAGGTCAAGGTGCATTATATCACAACATTCCAAATTTTATTTTTTTAATTATTTTTAAGAAATTTAAATTATTTTAAATATAATTATTAAATTTAAGGGATTTTTACTTACATAACACTTAAAATTATGTTATTTACTCATATAACACGTAAACTTTACTATTCACTCTTCTACCATTTAAAACCCCTCACCCTCATCAAAGATACCACTCCGTCAAACCCAAATGCCAAAAGTGCGTTGTCCGAAACTTCTTCGCTAACATCACCTCTTCCTCGCTCGGTCGGCTGTTTTGTTCGTCTAGGTATATTTTTCTCCATTTTCTAATCTTGTTTTCCTGTTCGTCAACCCCATTTAGCTCGGATTTGCCTTCGGCATCCCCAAGTTTTCTATCTAGGTTTGTTGTTCTTCTTCCATTTGATGTTCAATATCTCATTTTCATGCGTAACCATTTAAATGAACATACCCTACTTTTTGGAGAAGGAAATCATCGGAGACCGAGAGCTCTGAATAGGCATCCTCTTATTCAAAGCAATTTTCTGAAGACCAGGTACGTTTTAGGTGTATCATGAGTTCAAACAAGAGTTCCAGAAATCAATACACTCTCCTAAGAAGCCATATACTGTTATCAAATATGCTTACAACAGGATAGATAAAAGGTTCAATATAAGAGTTCTCATGATCATTCACGATAAAATATGCAGTACAACAACAACAACAACAACAACAACATCAAGCCTTTATCCCACTACGTGGGGTCGGCTATATGATTCCTTTTTCTCCATTATGTTCTATTAAAAGTCAAATTCTCGTTTAAATCTAATAAAGAAAGGTCATTCTTAATATTTTCTAACCAAGTCTTTTTAGGTCTACCCCTACCTTTCTTAACACAAGTCAAATCTAATGCCTCTACTCTCCTAACCGGGTCATCGGAAGGCCGCCTTTTTATGTGACCAAACCATCTAAGGCGACTCTCTCTAATCTTATCTTCTACTGGAGCTACTCCAACCTTTTCACGTATATGCTCATTTCGTATCCTATCTCTAAGGGTAAAGCCACTAATCCACCTAAGCATCCTCATCTCTGCCACACTTAACTTAGTATTATGCTTCTCTTTTAATGGCCAACATTCGGCACCATAAAGCATTGCAGGCCTCACTACCATCTTATAGAATTCTCCCTTAAGTTTGAGGGGTACATTTCTATCACATAACAAGCCCGATGCATTCCGCCACTTCAACCATCCAACTTGAATTCTGCTGATAATATCCCCATCTATTTCACCATCACTCTGAACAATAGATCCAAGATATCTAAAACGTGTACTCTTATTAATGACTTGCTCGCCCAAAGTCACAATCCCCTCACTAAGACTATTACTACTAAAATTACACTCCATATATTCCGTTTTAGATCTACTCAAGCGAAAACCTTTAGACTCTAAGGTTGACCTCCATAATTCAAGTTTTGTTGACCTGTGAGCTAAAACCAAGGGAAAACAGACAAAACCAAATAAAAAAATATACTCAAAATGATTACCTGTAGCCAAATCCACCCCGAATCGCTGCTCTCGTCGCTTCTACAGTCGCCCATCCCTCTGCAGCGGCGCCGAACACGTCTTTTCTCCCGTATGCGAAACTCCCGCTCATTTGCGTCGTTAAAATGGGAGAGAGGCCTCACTTCTTCGGCTGCTGAACACGCTCACGATCTCCTCTCGCACGAAGCTCTCGTTCTCCACGCTTCATCCCGATTCTCCCCCTCTCCCAACTTCCACTGCCGAGACCTTCTCCCTCACTTCCTCCCACACAAGCTCCATATCTCCGAAGCCTCCCTCCGATCTCCCCTTCCAAAGTCGGCCGAACCCCACCAAGCCGTCCGAGCCCCACTCCCACGCACACAGCAAGCTCCCGTCACTGCTTCCTTCTTTCTCTGCAAACCGACCCAGAGCTCCTTCTCCCGATCTCATACAGCTGTGCCCTCTTCTTCCTCTGGCCGAGAGAGAGAGAGAGAGAGAGAGAGAGAGAGAGAGAGAGAGGGAGGAGAGGTAGGACTTACCAACCGTGCTCCTCCATAGCCGAACCCGCCTCCTCTCCGTCTGATCCCGTCCAGAGAGCTCACCTCCTCTTGCCGAGCTCCTACCTAGCCGAACCCCTCTTCGCCTCCTTCGACGCCTATTCCTGTAGGTTTGGAAGTTACGACATTTTGATCGGAAGCAACAACACGAGCCGCTGGCTGTGAAGGTAAAGTTCTCCCTTACGCGCGCTTCTCGGCCAAATCCCGTAAAACTCCTGAACCGAGAGAAAGGGAGAGGGTGGGTTTTATTTTTATTATTATTATTATTATTTATTTTTAATTATAATTAAGTAGTTTAAATTACAAAATTAGTGATAATTAGTTAAATTTGATTACAGTTAATTATATTAATTATAATTAAAATTTGATTAATCATAATTAGTTAGCTAAAACTAATTATGTTTAATTAGTGTTAATTATAATTACTAATTAATTAATTGTAGATTAATTTTAATTAATTATAGTAATTATAATTAATTATTTTTAAATGATAATTAATTATTATTAATCATTAATTAATCATAATTAATTGAATTTAATTATGTTTGATTATTTTAATATAATTAATTATTAATTAAACATATATTAATTATAATTAATTAAATCTAATAAAGATTTATTCTAATTAATTATGATTATTAATAACTAATTATAATAAAATATGTATATATAATAATCCCCCCTCCACTCTCTTACCTCGACGTTCGTGTCGGACCGGCAAACCACCTAAGCACACCTTTGTTGGCCGTGGTAGGAGGGAACCCGGTGCGACACCTACGACGAGGTAGGCGAGTGAACCCTCGATCCATGTGCCAACCACGACGACTCCGCGAAGGTATAAAATTTTCTAAACTCAAAACCCTGTTTCAATATTCGTGGCAAATCGGAGAACTGTCCTATGCACGCCTTTGTTGGCCGTGGTAGGATGGGACCCCGGTGCGGCACGTACGGCGAAGCGGGGTCACTTATAAGTACCCCCGGGCGGGGGGAAATCAAAAAAACTGCTTATCAAAAATGCTTTTTAAAAAAAACCCCATGCACGCCTTTGTTGGCCGTGGTGGGAGAAAAAATAAGAAAAATACTGCCGCGGTGTCTCAACAACACCAACCGTGCACGTCTTTGTTGACGTGGCGGGTAGGCGGTCTCTTGGTTTTTCCCCTAAACGGGGGAGACGCCGGGAGGCTGCCGAAATTTTGTCTGAAATACAGACAAGGACTTGGAACCTATTGGGACTTGTAGACTTGAATCAAATGGGATCTGTACCTGAACTTTTGAACTAAATGATTTAATCAAACTTGAATCCAAATAAAAAAAAAGAAATGTGCAAATGAGATTGAACTAGAACTTGTACTTGGACTTGAACAAGAATCGGACTACAGGGGATATAGAACATGACTCGAACAATCTTAACATGCAAATGAAATGGACTGAATGCAGGGGACTTACTTGAAATCAGATGATCAATAATTCAAACCTGAATTTGAATCAAATATGTTAAGTGCAAGGAAGTTTAATTTAATTTGGACAATTTGAGCACAAGCAAAGACTTTCAATTTGACTACAGGAGACTCAGACAAATGTAGAAGACAGTGGTAATACAAAGAAGAAATGTTGGAAGATTGCATACTAAGTTCAAGTCGAAATTTGACTATTCTAGCTAACATATAAATTCTCAATAACATCAAAATGTCACATGCAACAAACACAAGCACTACATACTGCGTAGTAGGAGGCAATAACTAATATGTCTTCCTTGCAAGCAATGTCAAAATATAAGCCAAAGTACTTAACCCTTACAAGCAATAGTGGTCAGCATATGATGGATGTAGATATATGTTGGCGATGACGGAAGACTCTTTCATATGCCTACAATGGTCTATCTACAAATAAAAAGAACATCATATGTGGAGAGGTTGATGATGAAATGCGACTCGCCTATGTGCAGTATACGTGAATATTCTGATATTCCTACGATCAACAAAACAGTCTAGTGCTAAGCAAATACATCAACCCCTTTGCGAGCAGAAAGATTTAACATGGAATAAATGCAAAGGCCCCCTAAAGGGTGTAGAAATTTATACGACTTCTTATTCGTATACAAAGATTATATACCTGCTATGTGAACAAAATACCTACACACCTACAAGTTATCTTAACAAAAGATGGTGAATGTTACAACACTCCTACGATCAACTACTACTCCAAAAGATCTGCAATCCATACAAATCATCTATGAATATGAATGTATATACAACATCCACCCCTGTGTAGATACATAAAGACTACAGTAAATGCAGTATCCTGTAGTCGACTTAAGTCTAAGGATGAATACATCTACCTCCAGCAGTAATGGTTGTATTGCAAAGACTAAAATCACAGCATAATGCATAAAGACTACAAGTTCCTACGAGCTTCTACAACTAAAGGCAGGAGATTAGTTAGTGCACTATGATCCGCCTACAAAAATCAACAAGTAGTGCACGACAGTCTACCTGTACGAAGCAGCGAACAACTCCATTTAGAAGCTGGTACGCCACGCCACCGGATCCGCGACGTTCTTGGAAGCGGACAGAAGGCGTTTCATAAATATTCTAAAATACCCTGCACGTGCACCGTAGTTTGTATACACGTAGGTACACTAAAAGAGGGTAAAAGCAATCATGAAACCCGCAAGGGCCCCGGCGAGCGTGTTATTGGTACACACGTGACGTTTAGGGATGCTGCGCGGGCTGACAAGTGAATTCTTATTCGAACCTGATCCTCCTATACGGATCGATAGGAGTCGACAAGGCTCGAACTCTCAAACAAATACATGATTGAGAGGACTAGTATATTTGTTTTAATATATTCATATCAGGCCTCCAAAGTCTTTAATCAAGAGAATTCACTTACAAAGGCTTAAAGCCTACAAAACCCGATCCTCTGTCAACAGTCCGACAGAGTTGACAAGGTTCAATCCATAAAAAGAAATAACCCCCTAACACCCCGATGATGGCCGTGTTGAATGAACATCTCAACCGGAGGGGTTCCAAAATAATTTCCAATGCCATTTCAAATAATCCAAAACTCCACAAAAATCTCAAAATCCCAAAATCCAAAAAATATATTTAAAAATGAAATAAATTCATCAAAGCACTTAAAGCAAAAATCATCCGCCCTCCGCAACAGTTTGCCGAGGCGGACAAATTCAAATAAACTCTAGCTCACATAGAGCCAAATGCCTAGTCGAAAATATCACTAGGATCCATTCTCAAACAATCTCTTGCCAGTAAGGACGTGGTACGTGTCCTCTAACCGGCAGTTTCGCCGCCAAATGGCACTGCAGGTAAACGGTTATGACCCGGGGCCCTCTGAACCGAGTGGTTTTGCCGCCAAATGGCACCACAGATAGCGGTTATGGCCAGAGCCAATACGCTCCTTAATGGCGTTAAATCCTTGAGATATGAATCAATAGGATATGATCGATAGGGCACAAAGCCCTCTGTAAGCTAAGGTGGATTCAAATTTATCCCCTTAGACAAACATTCAACCCAGGTCTACAAGGTCCCCTTGGACGAAGCAACCCATGGCTGCCGACAAGGATCCTTCTGTCAGGTTGGGTCGACTACCTCCTCTGACTAAGTAGACCAGGGACCACGATGGCCCGGGACGACGGAACCATGGGATCTTGATCGGGTCTATCATCCATTCCCCCACCATCCGCTTTAAGTGCTAGATGGTGAAATTTCTATTTTTAAATATAAAATTTTTACAAATATCTCAATCCAAATCTTCCAAACCCAACTCTTCAATTTCCAACCATTTTTCCAATATCTGAAATCTATGCTGCTACTATATGCCAGATAACACGTATCTCTATACGTATCTGATTGACGACTAGCCTTAATCGAAAGTTCTCTCTCGTGATCGGGAGGGGTAATTAACTATAGGGGCTTGCGCCTATAGGAAACCAGAACTCAGATCATAAAGTCCTCACAAAATGAGGGCGAAATCTCTGGGTAGTGTCTTATCTACAAACCCATCTGCCTTCCAAAATTTACCCCGGAACTTAGTTCGTTAAAACTCCCTCGCCGAATGAAAAAGAAAAGCAGCGATGCGGGGAGGCCGGGGCCGAATTTTCGGAGCCCACAGATTTCTGGCGACTCCGCTGGGGATTGGTTTCTCTTTCCATCTTTGGCTAGTCGTCTCAGTGCTATAGTAGCAGTTATATCAAATCATACTCAAGATTTTGAGTCTTTCAAAATGATCGTTTAATGATTCAAAACTCTGAATTTTCTAAAATGATCATTCAACAAATTTAAATGGCATTTAGCAGAGTATTCAAATTTATTATTATTGCTTGCTTCTGCTAATTATTTCTGTCTATTTTTGTTTTGTGTTCTGTGCAAGTCTCTGCATTTTGAAAGTGCGGGGTGATGTATCAGATCTGATCACTAACCCTTGCCTTTCATTTATGCAGATGGATCTACAGAACACGCCAATGACTGTCCAACTGGGACAAGGAGCCAGGATTCAGCTAGCGAATGCTATTATTGAGACTGGAAACACTGGAGCTACCATCCAATTTGGTAGTGTTGATTTTCCTGCAGTCGTTGCAAGGACTGCCGCCATTCCTGTGAATGGAGGGAATGCTAAAAGGCCTGTCAGGAGGCCCCATTCTACTGAAGCTGTCACCCGTCGTGTGCATCTGCCAGCACAACGACCTGCTGCTGAAAATTCTCGTGGGAGAATTTCTGTGTTCGAGAGGCTGTCACAGCCTGAGGCCCTGACCACTAGAAGAATTGTGAATGGTGGAAGAGTCTCTGTGGTGACTACAAACACCACACCCCTGCCGACCGGGTTATCTGCACCTGGGAAATACGATGCTGAGGCCTCCTCATCTGGAGGAAGGCCTACAAGGAGGCAAAGGAGAAAAATGAATGCTGAACTCCGAGCTCAGCAACAACAACTCCCAATCCACCCATCAAATCTGCCGGCCCAAGTGCCTGAAGCCAATGTTCCTACCCGGAACAAATTTTCTGATTTAAAATGGGTGAAAAGGAATAGCTCCACTGTTGAGCTGAAGAAGTCTTTCTGGGAGCAACGACAGAAAGTCCCAGCTCCTCCAAAGAGAAAGGAACCTGAAACTCTCTCAGCCCGGGTCTATCGGGTCCTGAAGACTGTGAAGGAGAAAGATCTGAAAAAGAAGAAGTTCCAACGGCCCTTAGTGATAGAGGCTAGAAGAACTCCGCCAAGGGAACGTCTATCTGCTGTGGCGGAAAGAAGAGAAAGAAGATATATCCCACGTGGTGAACATCGGGGTGTGACACCCGAACCATATGTTCAGGGATCCACTGCTGAAAGATCCCAGTGGAAAGGAAAACAAGTCTGGAGGCCAAAGCCTCGAAGAAATGAAAAGGAAGAAAGAAGAGAAAGGAGGACTGATCTGGGCGTGACATCCGGTGAGGCTTCCCGGAGATCCGCCCCCATCTACGAACAACGTCAGAAATGGGCCCCTAAAAGGACCCATAATGACATTCCTCCAGACGGTAGACACCTTGGAGAATCCTCCAAGGGATCCCGTCGCCCTCCATCCCCTCCAAAAGAAGAGACCAACTTCGATCGCAGCCCATTGATTGAAGAAGTCCCCGTGCCTAATCAAGAACCGGAAATCCAATGGCGTCGTCGCTCGGAGATCCGACTACTGGAAGAAAATATAGATGATCAAAAGCTAGAGGAGGAGGAATTCCTTGAAGAGGACGAAAACATACAAGAATACCTCGAAGGGGAAGAAAATATTGATGAATTTCTAGATGAAAATTTAGAAAAAGAAATTCAAGAAACAAATAATACTCTGGACATGGAAGTTGTTTATATGGTGAGACACACCAATGTTAATGAGGAAACCTATTATGATGAGGGTGAAGATGAAGACGATCAACAACCCCCGATTAGGCGAGTTTATCACCGTCGTCGTGAAGCTGGGTCCACCACTGGCAGAGGTGGTCACTCCCAAGCAGAAGAAGAAGGAGAAGAAGCCGAGGAGAATCCCTTCGCTGATGAGAATGTCACGCTTGCAGACATGCAGAGACATATGAAGCGACAGATGAGAGCCAAAGATAGAGAAATCTCTCAGTTAAATGAGAAAATGACTGAGATGATGGCTCAGATGGGGGCAATGATGCAAATGATGCAGAGAACTGTTGCTGTTGGTGCCATGCCCAATCCTCCTCCGGATCCTCCAAACTTTCAAATGCCTCAAGTCTCAGGAGTACGGGGCACTCCTGAAGATGGTCACGAGGCTCATAATGTGATCCGTCAGCCCACTCCACAAAATGTTGCAAGTACTTCTGAACCTGTGACCGCTGCACAATTGGAAGGGATTATCACAGAAAGGATCAAGGCTATCATAGCTGTTGATCAGGCAGAGAAACTAGTGGGCAAAGGTCGTCCGTATCCTGCTGAATACGACCAAGTACCATACCCGAAAGGGTATTCTGTACCAAAGTTCAACACTTTCAATGGTAATAACAACCCCAGGCAGCACCTGGCACAGTTTAAAGCCACCTGTGGGAACACAGGAGGAAATGACGCCCTACTCTTCCGACAATTCGTTAGTAGTTTAACAGCAACTGCTTTCGAATGGTACGCTGAACTACCAAACGATTCTGTAAAGACTTTCGCAGAATTAGAAAATATGTTCGTGAAGAGATTCGCCAGTGCAACAGAGAAGATCACGATCGCTGACCTCGCTCTGGATAAGAGAAAAAAAGAAGAATCAGTGACTAAATACATCACTCGCTGGCGAAATTTGAGCATGAAATGTGAGCAGCAGTTAGAAGAAGAGCATGCCGTACAGTTGTTAATGGGCAACATTGATGACAAGATGCAACCCTTCCTGTGCATGGCTACGATAAATACATTTCAAGATTTGCTCGATAGAGTGGCTAAGTTTGAAAAGCTGAATTTCTCCAAATCAGAAAATCACTCTGATAAGCCCAAGAAGGCTAAGGCCCCAGGTGCTAGAAGGGGTGATGCCGACTCTACATTCTTCTCCAAAGCTGATAGAGAAAGACAAGTGATTTACAATGTAGACAAAGGCAAACAGCCGATGCAATATCAAGAAAAGCCTAAGCAAGTCTACAACCCCAACCCCCAACCGAAGCTGATATTAGGGGGAAATGATAAGCCACGAACTTATCAAGGTGGTGGAGAACGTCCGAGACAAGCAATAGGAACTGGTGATAGAACGTTCCAATCCCTCAAAGATAAAATGAATAAAGAATATTCATTCAAAAGGGAGAGTGTCGCCAAATTATTTCGACAAGTGTTGAAATCGGGTCTAGAACTGCCTGAATGCAAGAGACCCGAAGAGTCGAAACACACTGGTGACCCAAATTATTGCCCATATCATCGGGTACTCAGCCATCCTATTGAAGATTGCTACATCTTCAAGGATTGGCTTGAAAGAAAATATCAGAAGGGAGAGATCACATTGTCTGACAATGTATTGTCACACCCTAGAAAGGAATCAACTCGGGTGATCACGTCCTCTTCCGTACCCCTGGTTGAAGAAAGAAGAAAAGAAAAGAAGCCAATTCAAGAAGAACAGTGGGAGACTGCGGTCTCTAAGAAAACTGTGAAAATGTTGAAGCAGCTTGAAGGAGTTTCTGGTGTAAAGTGGAAGTCTCCTATTGAGCCAATGATAGATTTGAAGGCATTGCCGGTGATACGACCTTCTACTTCAAAACAGTTTTCCAACCAAGCTAGCACTTCAAAGTCTGGAAAGAAGAAATCATCCAAGAAGAAGACTAAACTGAAGAAGCCTAAGGAGAAAAAGACTGCGACTCAAAGGATTATCGACAGTTTGGATGAATATTATCAGACTGTGAGACGACCCATCAAGCTCGCTGACTTCATGTCAGAGCTTAAAATTGAGGAAGCCGGAGAAGATGATGAGAATTCTCTTCCAAAAGAAGTATGTCGGGTCATCTCGGTGGCACCGAGTGCCTGGACAAAAGAAGAATATGCTGAAGAAGTGCCCTCTGAATCCTGTATGATGGTGTTACCAATGGATTACAGTTCGGAGGAGGATTTGTACTTTCCAGAGGAAGATGGGTCGGACCCCGACATAGCATCGCAAATGGGGCATATAAATCTGGGTGGTGACTCTGAATCAACAGATGAATCCCGGGATGCAACAATGGCTGACTCTGAAGAAAATATCCCAGTAAAAGAACTTAAACCAGAAGAGGTTGACCAAGTGCAGCTAAGAAGTGGTAAGATATTGTCGCCTCCACCAAAGAAAGGGATCTTGAATAAAGATAAGGGGAAAGAGATTGTCATCAATGATGATATTATTCCTGAAGATCCTAAGAGAAAGAGTACTTCAGCCACGGGGGTAGATTACAATGTCTTATCCCATCTGAGAAAAATTCCGGCGCAACTTAGCATATATGATGCCCTCGTGATGTCTAAAGACCTTAGGGAGACTTTGATTCAGGCTCTCAAAGACCCCGAAAGATACGAGGCTTATTTTGCTGAACGTAATTTGACTGAGGTTCTACAAGCTCGTAATGAGCCGTTCATTACTTTCTCCGAAGAAGACATGATGCTCGGGACTGCAGATCATAACCGTCCTTTGTATGTTACTGCAGAAAGTGATGGGATGATGATTAGTCGAATTTTAATCGATCCAGGATCATCTATAAATCTAATGAGCTTGAAAGCACTAAGATCACTATGCCTCGATGTGGAGCATCTTGGATCAGATAAATTAATGGTACATGGCTTCAATGAGAAGGGGCAGAGGACCCTAGGATCATTTACACTCTCCCTCACATTTGGAGAGCTTCATACAAATGTCAAATTCCATGTGATTGATGCAGATACTGCCTTTAAAGCGCTCCTTGGTCGTCCTTGGTTGCATGAGTACGGCATCGTCCCATCCACACTACACCAATGCATGAAGTACCTCAGGGATGGAGAGGAACTCAGGATCTCTGGTGACATCCAACCCTTCGCAGTTCATGAAGTAAAAATATATGAAGTTGCAAAGTACTTCATTCCAAAGAAGTTGAAGACATCAGGCTCTCTCAAGGCCCAAGCATCAGATCCAAAAGTTGCAAGGCAACCTGAACAAGAGAACAAGAAGAAGCAGGTGGGGAGAAAGAAGGCAACGCCGACTCTTCCCAAAGCATCCTCCATCTCAAAAGAAAGGAAATATATACCTCATTTGGGGAGTGACACAGATGAAAGTGATTCCACCCCTACAAAATCCAAGAGGATACGTCAGTTAACGACCAAAAGGAGTATGGAGGTCGAATATTCAAATGATGATTATGACTACGATTCTATCTACATGAACACAGTACAGGATGTGTTCTCCAGAAGAATAGACAGCCTGTCAATCTCAGATAGTATACTCGTTGTCACACGTATCCCCTTGCAACACTTCAAAGAAGTAACTCCGCGAGAAATACATTATGTTGAAGAACTCGTGACATTCTACGTACCTCCCCTAAAAGAAAAAGGTGGACCAGCGAGTCTATTTTATTCAACCGGGAAACTCGAAGAGGAGATAAATCGAGATTGGTTTCGTACACTCGTTGATTCCGGGGAATTAGTACCTACGAGATTTCCCAGGTACAATACTAGAAATATTCAAAGAATGTTGAGAAAGCGAGGTAAAACTCGTTCCTCTAAACAACAAGTTCGTTTCTGCTTGAGCCTCTGGTATCGAAGAAATCCCCACTCAATAAAGAAGAAGGATATTTTTGCAAAGAAGGGTCTAGGATTTATTGTACGAAAGTACCCCAGAAACGAGATTTGCCAAGCAATTACATGTGGGGAAATTAAATCTGAGGATGATGGTGATGAGGAGGCGTATGAAGTTGATGATTATGATGATCAACCAGTTGAGGCCAAGCCTGCACCAGAAGAGCTTGAAGATGGTGGACAGGCAGCCACTATGGATGAACTAAAAGAAGTCAACTTGGGGACTGAGGAGGATCCTCGCCCAACCTTCATTAGTTCTCTTCTACCCGAGGATCGAATAGAAGAAATAAAAGAACTTCTCTGTGAATTCAGGGACTGCTTTGCCTGGACATATGCTGAGATGCCTGGCTTATCCCCTGATGTAGCGGTTCACAGATTGGCAATCAAACCGGATGTAGCACCCGTCAAACAAGCTCCAAGGAGAATGAGATTGGAGATTGAGGAACAAGTGATTGCTGAAACAAAGAAATTAATAGAGGCAGGCTTCATCCGAGAAGAAAAGTATGCCGATTGGATTGCCAACATCGTCCCAGTGAAGAAGAAGAACGGGCAAATTCGTGTCTGTATTGACTTTAGGGACCTTAATAAAGCATGCCCAAAAGACGATTTTCCACTCCCTGTATCCGAACTCCTGGTGGACAATACGTCAAACTACGACATGTTCTCCTTTATGGATGGATCGTCAGGATACAATCAAATCAAGATGGCGCCCGAAGACGAAAAACATACATCGTTCAGGACGCCCATCGGGATTTTCTGCTATACAGTCATGCCATTTGGCCTGAAGAATGCTGGTGCCACCTACCAGCGGGCGATGACTCACATATTTGATGATTTGATACATCAGAAGGTCGAGTGTTATGTAGATGACCTTGTTGTTAAAAGTCTTGGCCGAAATGATCACTTAAAAGATCTCAGAATCGTATTTGAGAGAATCAGAAAGTTTGATCTGAAGATGAATCCTCTCAAATGTGCTTTTGGGGTCTCCTCCGGCAAATTCTTGGGGTATGTTGTTCGTCATCGAGGCATAGAGATCGACCCCAACAAAATTAAGGCAATCACGGAGATGCCACCACCAAGGAACCTTCGACAGCTTCGCTCGCTGCAAGGACAATTGGCTTTCATTCGGAGATTCATATCAAATCTATCGGGTAGATGTCAGCCCTTTTCAAAGCTAATGAAGAAGGACGTTCGTTTCAAATGGGATGCAGAATGTCAGGAGGCGTTTGATAGCATCAAGAGGTATCTGTTGAATCCGCCCATTCTCGCAGCGCCAATTCCGGGGAAGCCTCTTATACTGTATACAGCTGCACTAGAAGAGTCCCTCGGAGCACTACTGGCCCAGAATAATGAAGAAGGCAAAGAAAATGCGCTCTACTACATCAGTCGAAGGTTGATTGGAGCAGAGAGTCGTTATTCCCCAATTGAAAAGCATTGTCTGGCGCTAATTTTTGCAGTTCAGAAACTCCGCCATTATATGCTATCCCATAAAATCACACTGATATCAAAGATCGATCCGCTGAAGTTCTTGATGACAAGACCAGCGTTGACAGGTCGTCTAGCCAGGTGGGCAGTATTGTTATTGCAGTTTGAAATCATATATATGCCACAGAAGGCGGTAAAAGGACAAGCCTTGGCAGATTTTCTTGCTGCACACCCAATCCCGGCTGATTCTCCACTAAATGATGATTTGCCCGATGAGCAGATAATGCAGGTCGAGGAGAATGAAAGGCTACCATTCTGGGAAATGTACTTCGACGGAGCATCGTCGATTAGACCTATCCGACCTCCAAATATTGCAAGAGCTCGAGCCGGAATTGGCCTCATTTTCGTAGCACCTGAGGGAGGCATAATGAGATTTTCTTTCAGTTTGACTGAACCTCGGACCAATAACGAAGCCGAATACGAAGCTCTATTAGCAGGGTTGGAGATTGCGATCGATGTCAGAATCCAACATCTCCAAATCTTCGGTGATTCTCAGCTCGTGATAAATCAGGTCCTCGGCATTTATAAGGTTGGCAAAGTCGAATTGGCCCACTATCACCGGCGAGCCCTCGAGCTTCTGAAGCAAGTACCAAATGTCAAAATGGCTCGAGTTCCTCGAGGACAAAATGCTAAAGCAGATTGTCTGGCCAAATTAGCCAAAGAAATGACGAACATCAACGAGGAAAGGCCTATATTCATCGGGGTTTACACTCGTAGGGTCTTGGAGCCCGCTCTGTTACAATTCCCGAGGGCAGAAGGAATTCCAGATTCAAGTCAGCAGGATGAAACTCCAGTTGACCCTCAACCCCTCCATCAAATTATTATGGAGAATTATCCGGAAGGATATCATACGGCCAAGAGACGTAAAGCTAGTCAAGCTTCAGAATCGTGGTGGCATTGTTTAGATATTGAAGTCGAAAATGATTGGAGACAGCCATTCATTGACTACTTCAAAGAAAACAAACTCCCGACAGAAAAGTCTATGGCCGCACAAATTCGAAAAAGGGCATTGCGATATGCATTTGTCAATGACATGTTGTACAGACGAGCTTTTGATCAAATGTGGCTAAGGTGCTTAGGGACCAAGGAAGCTGATAAAGTAGTAACGGAAGTCCATGAAGGGCTTTGTGGAGCACATCAGTCAGGTCCTAAGATGGCTGCTAAAATCAAGAGGATGGGATATTATTGGCCAACTATGGTCAAGGATTGTATCGATCACGCTAAGAGGTGCCACGAATGTCAAATCCACGGTGATGTTATACATCAGCCTCCAAATCCACTGCACCCAACAATAGCGTCCTGGCCATTCGAATGCTGGGGCACTGATATAATCGGGCCAATAGATCCGCCATCATCAGCGGGACATCGATTTATTCTAGCAGCAACAGACTACTTCTCAAAGTGGGCAGAAGCAGCTCCATTCAGAGAGGTCACATCTGAGCATGTGATCAACTTTTTCACCCACAACGTTGTTTACAGATTTGGTGTACCACGCCGTATAATTTCAGACAACGGTACTGCATTCAAAAGTACAAAAATTTATAAATTTGTTGATCGGCATAAAATCGATTGGCGGTATTCATCCATATACAATCCAAGAGCAAATGGATTGGTGGAAGCCTTCAACAAGACGCTGGTGAAATTGTTGAAGAAGATCCTCACAAAGAATAAAAGAGAGTGGCATACGAAGATGGCAGAAGCTCTATGGGCCTATCATACAACTTATAAAACACCAACTAAAGCCACTCCTTACTCTCTAGTGTTCGGTGTTGAAGCCGTATTACCATTAGAGATCGAACTACCGTCACTTCGGGTAGCAGTTCAGAATGATCTCACTCAAGAACAAAATGCCCGCCTCAGAATGGAAGAGCTCGACGCACTTGATGAACTCAGGTTACAAGCTCAACAAAACTTGGAAATCTACCGAGGAAGAATGGCAAAGTCCTTTGATCGAATGGTGCGTCCTCGATCATTTCAAGAAGGGGAATTGGTCCTGGTGCTGAGAAGACCAATCATTCCACACCGAAAAATTGGTGGCAAATTCGTATCCAATTGGGAAGGTCCCTTTGTCATCGAGAAGGTGTACCAAGGAGGAGCATATCAGTTGATCGATCTGAACGGTCAGAGGCCTATGCCACCTATCAACGGACGACATTTAAAGAAGTATCATGCATAAAATATTATGTCTAATGTATTTTGTGATAATCAAAATTTTATATGCATATTTATTAATGCATGTTTGCTCATATTTTGAAATTCTCTTGTATAGCAAGAACGCGTTTTAAAATACCCCATCAGACTGGGGGCATTTTAAATATTTATTTGGGTCGACATCGCGCTGCATGCCGAGATCCCCGAATAAATATTTAAAATCTCAAAGATACAAAGCCTATCCGAAATGTCCCTACGAGACAGGGGGCATTTTAAATATTCATTTGGGTCGACATCATGCTATACGCCGAGATCCCCAAATGAATATTTAAAATCTTATATTCCAAAGTTAATTCCATTCTAAAATGTCCCTGCGAGACAGGGGGCATTTTAAATATTTATTCGAGTCGACATCGCGCTGCATGCCGAGATCCCCGAATAAATATTTAAAATTATCAATTCAGATATTCTTTTGTGCTAAAGAATACAAATATTTGTTTTCCAAAGTATATGCAGGTGACCTTTCAAAAGTTAGAGACACCTCCTCCAACAAAACCAAGGCTCAAAGGTCAAGAAAGAGACTTTTGTGGCAACACACTCCTACAAATTGAGCAGGAAAAGCTTGAAGTCTTTCAACAGCCTGAAGCTTAAGGTTCGAATGGGTGTAAAAGGTCGGATCCAACACGCCCAAATATGGCCGGATCGCTGTCAGCTCCGTCTACTCAACAAGCCATAAGAAAGGCCGTAGTAGCGGAACCCCCACTTCGTCAACCCGTCAGTAGGGACTGTAGGAAGCACGAAGGCAGATTTAACTCGACCAGTTCAAGTGATCGTAGTCCACTGAATTCTCTCAAATGACTGGAGAATCAAAGTTCTAAGGGAAGATGAGTCTCGAGCAACTACTGAATGTTCGTAGGCTCCAAAATCTTCAACCATAAAGGATAACTCCAAATCTGTCAACTTCAGTAAAGTCAGCATTAGGGAGCGCAATTCCCATAGCTCGAGTCTGAAGCCTGAATGGGTGTAAGAGGTCGGATCCAACAAGCCCAAATATGGCCGGATCGCTGGCAGCTCCATCTACTCAACAAGCCATAAGAAAGGCCGCAGTAGAGGAACCCCCATCTCAGCAACCAGAGGATAAAGAGCTATCAAATTCTAGCTCTCCCGATCTGATGAACTCAAGTGACTCAGATTAAAGTTTTCTCAAGTGGTTAAGGATCAAGATACTACCTACGTTCGGTAGTATCAATTGTTTCCAGAACCTGCAAATCCTTCAATAAATCCGTAAAGCATAAAGCGAGGATCGAAGGAATTTTTCTTCAACAAGTCCGCCAAAGCACAAAGCAAAGGACCGAAGAAAATCATCCCAAAGTTCGTGAAAAGCCTATGGCTGAACTAAGTGGATTCTGTCATCAACAAGTCCGTTATGCACAAAGCTCTGGACCGATGACTTCTTGCCATCGACCTAATACAAACCTAAGGGTTTAGGTCACTGGCACCTACTCCTTCAACAAGCCCGCCAAAGCTAAAAGCATAGGGCCGAAGGTACAAAAATCACCTGACAAGTCAATAAAAACAAATCAGGCAATTATCCATCAATGTCCGCAGCACAAAGTACAGGGCAAAAGAATTCAGTTTCTCAACCATCTATTGATACATCTAAGAGCTTTATAAAGAAGGAAGGTTTTAGTGTGACATCCAAGCAAAATTTTGGAGATCCACTAAAGGAGAATCTTAGTGTGACATCCAAGCAAAATTTTGGAGATCCACTAAATAAAAATTGTAGTGTGACATCCAAACAAATTTTTGGAGATTCACTACAATAAAGAGAATCTTAGTGTGACATCCAAGTAAATTTTTGGAGATCCACTAAATGAAAACCCAAGTGTGACATCTAGAACAAATATCTAGAGATCCACATGGCCAAACAGCTTACAACAAACGTGATTCGCTCTAGACGCATACCACATTTGTTGGGGGGCATTTGTTGACCTGTGAGCTAAAACCAAGGGAAAACAGACAAAACCAAATAAAAAAATATACTCAAAATGATTACCTGTAGCCAAATCCACCCCGAATCGCTGCTCTCGTCGCTTCTACAGTCGCCCATCCCTCTGCAGCGGCGCCGAACACGTCTTTTCTCCCGTATGCGAAACTCCCGCTCATTTGCGTCGTTAAAATGGGAGAGAGGCCTCACTTCTTCGGCTGCTGAACACGCTCACGATCTCCTCTCGCACGAAGCTCTCGTTCTCCACGCTTCATCCCGATTCTCCCCCTCTCCCAACTTCCACTGCCGAGACCTTCTCCCTCACTTCCTCCCACACAAGCTCCATATCTCCGAAGCCTCCCTCCGATCTCCCCTTCCAAAGTCGGCCGAACCCCACCAAGCCATCCGAGCCCCACTCCCACGCACACAGCAAGCTCCCGTCACTGCTTCCTTCTTTCTCTGCAAACCGACCCAGAGCTCCTTCTCCCGATCTCATACAGCTGTGCCCTCTTCTTCCTCTGGCCGAGAGAGAGAGAGAGAGAGAGAGAGAGAGAGAGAGAGAGAGAGAGGGAGGAGAGGTAGGACTTACCAACCGTGCTCCTCCATAGCCGAACCCGCCTCCTCTCCGTCTGATCCCGTCCAGAGAGCTCACCTCCTCTTGCCGAGCTCCTACCTAGCCGAACCCCTCTTCGCCTCCTTCGACGCCTATTCCTGTAGGTTTGGAAGTTACGACATTTTGATCGGAAGCAACAACACGAGCCGCTGGCTGTGAAGGTAAAGTTCTCCCTTACGCGCGCTTCTCGGCCAAATCCCGTAAAACTCCTGAACCGAGAGAAAGGGAGAGGGTGGGTTTTATTATTATTATTATTATTATTATTTATTTTTAATTATAATTAAGTAGTTTAAATTACAAAATTAGTGATAATTAGTTAAATTTGATTACAGTTAATTATATTAATTATAATTAAAATTTGATTAATCATAATTAGTTAGCTAAAACTAATTATGTTTAATTAGTGTTAATTATAATTACTAATTAATTAATTGTAGATTAATTTTAATTAATTATAGTAATTATAATTAATTATTTTTAAATGATAATTAATTATTATTAATCATTAATTAATCATAATTAATTGAATTTAATTATGTTTGATTATTTTAATATAATTAATTATTAATTAAACATATATTAATTATAATTAATTAAATCTAATAAAGATTTATTCTAATTAATTATGATTATTAATAACTAATTATAATAAAATATGTATATATAATAATCCCCCCTCCACTCTCTTACCTCGACGTTCGTGTCGGACCGGCAAACCACCTAAGCACACCTTTGTTGGCCGTGGTAGGAGGGAACCCGGTGCGACACCTACGACGAGGTAGGCGAGTGAACCCTCGATCCATGTGCCAACCACGACGACTCCGCGAAGGTATAAAATTTTCTAAACTCAAAACCCTGTTTCAATATTCGTGGCAAATCGGAGAACTGTCCTATGCACGCCTTTGTTGGCCGTGGTAGGATGGGACCCCGGTGCGGCACGTACGGCGAAGCGGGGTCACTTATAAGTACCCCCGGGCGGGGGAAAATCAAAAAAACTGCTTATCAAAAATGCTTTTTAAAAAAAACCCCATGCACGCCTTTGTTGGCCGTGGTGGGAGAAAAAATAAGAAAAATACTGCCGCGGTGTCTCAACAACACCAACCGTGCACGTCTTTGTTGACGTGGCGGGTAGGCGGTCTCTTGGTTTTTCCCCTAAACGGGGGAGACGCCGGGAGGCTGCCGAAATTTTGTCTGAAATACAGACAAGGACTTGGAACCTATTGGGACTTGTAGACTTGAATCAAATGGGATCTGTACCTGAACTTTTGAACTAAATGATTTAATCAAACTTGAATCCAAATAAAAAAAAAGAAATGTGCAAATGAGATTGAACTAGAACTTGTACTTGGACTTGAACAAGAATCGGACTACAGGGGATATAGAACATGACTCGAACAATCTTAACATGCAAATGAAATGGACTGAATGCAGGGGACTTACTTGAAATCAGATGATCAATAATTCAAACCTGAATTTGAATCAAATATGTTAAGTGCAAGGAAGTTTAATTTAATTTGGACAATTTGAGCACAAGCAAAGACTTTCAATTTGACTACAGGAGACTCAGACAAATGTAGAAGACAGTGGTAATACAAAGAAGAAATGTTGGAAGATTGCATACTAAGTTCAAGTCGAAATTTGACTATTCTAGCTAACATATAAATTCTCAATAACATCAAAATGTCACATGCAACAAACACAAGCACTACATACTGCGTAGTAGGAGGCAATAACTAATATGTCTTCCTTGCAAGCAATGTCAAAATATAAGCCAAAGTACTTAACCCTTACAAGCAATAGTGGTCAGCATATGATGGATGTAGATATATGTTGGCGATGACGGAAGACTCTTTCATATGCCTACAATGGTCTATCTACAAATAAAAAGAACATCATATGTGGAGAGGTTGATGATGAAATGCGACTCGCCTATGTGCAGTATACGTGAATATTCTGATATTCCTACGATCAACAAAACAGTCTAGTGCTAAGCAAATACATCAACCCCTTTGCGAGCAGAAAGATTTAACATGGAATAAATGCAAAGGCCCCCTAAAGGGTGTAGAAATTTATACGACTTCTTATTCGTATACAAAGATTATATACCTGCTATGTGAACAAAATACCTACACACCTACAAGTTATCTTAACAAAAGATAGTGAATGTTACAACACTCCTACGATCAACTACTACTCCAAAAGATCTGCAATCCATACAAATCATCTATGAATATGAATGTATATACAACATCCACCCCTGTGTAGATACATAAAGACTACAGTAAATGCAGTATCCTGTAGTCGACTTAAGTCTAAGGATGAATACATCTACCTCCAGCAGTAATGGTTGTATTGCAAAGACCAAAATCACAGCATAATGCATAAAGACTACAAGTTCCTACGAGCTTCTACAACTAAAGGCAGGAGATTAGTTAGTGCACTATGATCCGCCTACAAAAATCAACAAGTAGTGCACGACAGTCTACCTGTACGAAGCAGCGAACAACTCCATTTAGAAGCTGGTACGCCACGCCACCGGATCCGCGACGTTCTTGGAAGCGGACAGAAGGCGTTTCATAAATATTCTAAAATACCCTGCACGTGCACCGTAGTTTGTATACACGTAGGTACACTAAAAGAGGGTAAAAGCAATCATGAAACCCGCAAGGGCCCCGGCGAGCGTGTTATTGGTACACACGTGACGTTTAGGGATGCTGCGCGGGCTGACAAGTGAATTCTTATTCGAACCTGATCCTCCTATACGGATCGATAGGAGTCGACAAGGCTCGAACTCTCAAACAAATACATGATTGAGAGGACTAGTATATTTGTTTTAATATATTCATATCAGGCCTCCAAAGTCTTTAATCAAGAGAATTCACTTACAAAGGCTTAAAGCCTACAAAACCCGATCCTCTGTCAACAGTCCGACAGAGTTGACAAGGTTCAATCCATAAAAAGAAATAACCCCCTAACACCCCGATGATGGCCGTGTTGAATGAACATCTCAACCGGAGGGGTTCCAAAATAATTTCCAATGCCATTTCAAATAATCCAAAACTCCACAAAAATCTCAAAATCCCAAAATCCAAAAAATATATTTAAAAATGAAATAAATTCATCAAAGCACTTAAAGCAAAAATCATCCGCCCTCCGCAACAGTTTGCCGAGGCGGACAAATTAAAATAAACTCTAGCTCACATAGAGCCAAATGCCTAGTCGAAAATATCACTAGGATCCATTCTCAAACAATCTCTTGCCAGTAAGGACGTGGTACGTGTCCTCTAACCGGCAGTTTCGCCGCCAAATGGCACTGCAGGTAAACGGTTATGACCCGGGGCCCTCTGAACCGAGTGGTTTTGCCGCCAAATGGCACCACAGATAGCGGTTATGGCCAGAGCCAATACGCTCCTTAATGGCGTTAAATCCTTGAGATATGAATCAATAGGATATGATCGATAGGGCACAAAGCCCTCTGTAAGCTAAGGTGGATTCAAATTTATCCCCTTAGACAAACATTCAACCCAGGTCTACAAGGTCCCCTTGGACGAAGCAACCCATGGCTGCCGACAAGGATCCTTCTGTCAGGTTGGGTCGACTACCTCCTCTGACTAAGTAGACCAGGGACCACGATGGCCCGGGACGACGGAACCATGGGATCTTGATCGGGTCTATCATCCATTCCCCCACCATCCGCTTTAAGTGCTAGATGATGAAATTTCTATTTTTAAATATAAAATTTTTACAAATATCTCAATCCAAATCTTCCAAACCCAACTCTTCAATTTCCAACCATTTTTCCAATATCTGAAATCTATGCTGCTACTATATGCCAGATAACACGTATCTCTATACGTATCTGATTGACGACTAGCCTTAATCGAAAGTTCTCTCTCGTGATCGGGAGGGGTAATTAACTATAGGGGCTTGCGCCTATAGGAAACCAGAACTCAGATCATAAAGTCCTCACAAAATGAGGGCGAAATCTCTGGGTAGTGTCTTATCTACAAACCCATCTGCCTTCCAAAATTTACCCCGGAACTTAGTTCGTTAAAACTCCCTCGCCGAATGAAAAAGAAAAGCAGCGATGCGGGGAGGCCGGGGCCGAATTTTCGGAGCCCACAGATTTCTGGCGACTCCGCTGGGGATTGGTTTCTCTTTCCATCTTTGGCTAGTCGTCTCAGTGCTATAGTAGCAGTTATATCAAATCATACTCAAGATTTTGAGTCTTTCAAAATGATCGTTTAATGATTCAAAACTCTGAATTTTCTAAAATGATCATTCGACAAATTTAAATGGCATTTAGCAGAGTATTCAAATTTATTATTATTGCTTGCTTCTGCTAATTATTTCTGTCTATTTTTGTTTTGTGTTCTGTGCAAGTCTCTGCATTTTGAAAGTGCGGGGTGATGTATCAGATCTGATCACTAACCCTTGCCTTTCATTTATGCAGATGGATCTACAGAACACGCCAATGACTGTCCAACTGGGACAAGGAGCCAGGATTCAGCTAGCGAATGCTATTATTGAGACTGGAAACACTGGAGCTACCATCCAATTTGGTAGTGTTGATTTTCCTGCAGTCGTTGCAAGGACTGCCGCCATTCCTGTGAATGGAGGGAATGCTAAAAGGCCTGTCATGAGGCCCCATTCTACTGAAGCTGTCACCCGTCGTGTGCATCTGCCAGCACAACGACCTGCTGCTGAAAATTCTCGTGGGAGAATTTCTGTGTTCGAGAGGCTGTCACAGCCTGAGGCCCTGACCACTAGAAGAATTGTGAATGGTGGAAGAGTCTCTGTGGTGACTACAAACACCACACCCCTGCCGACCGGGTTATCTGCACCTGGGAAATACGATGCTGAGGCCTCCTCATCTGGAGGAAGGCCTACAAGGAGGCAAAGGAGAAAAATGAATGCTGAACTCCGAGCTCAGCAACAACAACTCCCAATCCACCCATCAAATCTGCCGGCCCAAGTGCCTGAAGCCAATGTTCCT
The DNA here is from genome assembly GCA_016618105.1 of Dendrobium huoshanense. Lineage (NCBI taxonomy): Eukaryota > Viridiplantae > Streptophyta > Magnoliopsida > Asparagales > Orchidaceae > Dendrobium > Dendrobium huoshanense. Next base: position 29,914,114 of record CM028350.1, on the reverse strand, counting down.
ACCCGGAACAAATTTTCTGATTTAAAATGGGTGAAAAGGAATAGCTCCACTGTTGAGCTGAAGAAGTCTTTCTGGGAGCAACGACAGAAAGTCCCAGCTCCTCCAAAGAGAAAGGAACCTGAAACTCTCTCAGCCCGGGTCTATCGGGTCCTGAAGACTGTGAAGGAGAAAGATCTGAAAAAGAAGAAGTTCCAACGGCCCTTAGTGATAGAGGCTAGAAGAACTCCGCCAAGGGAACGTCTATCTGCTGTGGCGGAAAGAAGAGAAAGAAGATATATCCCACGTGGTGAACATCGGGGTGTGACACCCGAACCATATGTTCAGGGATCCACTGCTGAAAGATCCCAGTGGAAAGGAAAACAAGTCTGGAGGCCAAAGCCTCGAAGAAATGAAAAGGAAGAAAGAAGAGAAAGGAGGACTGATCTGGGCGTGACATCCGGTGAGGCTTCCCGGAGATCCGCCCCCATCTACGAACAACGTCAGAAATGGGCCCCTAAAAGGACCCATAATGACATTCCTCCAGACGGTAGACACCTTGGAGAATCCTCCAAGGGATCCCGTCGCCCTCCATCCCCTCCAAAAGAAGAGACCAACTTCGATCGCAGCCCATTGATTGAAGAAGTCCCCGTGCCTAATCAAGAACCGGAAATCCAATGGCGTCGTCGCTCGGAGATCCGACTACTGGAAGAAAATATAGATGATCAAAAGCTAGAGGAGGAGGAATTCCTTGAAGAGGACGAAAACATACAAGAATACCTCGAAGGGGAAGAAAATATTGATGAATTTCTAGATGAAAATTTAGAAAAAGAAATTCAAGAAACAAATAATACTCTGGACATGGAAGTTGTTTATATGGTGAGACACACCAATGTTAATGAGGAAACCTATTATGATGAGGGTGAAGATGAAGACGATCAACAACCCCCGATTAGGCGAGTTTATCACCGTCGTCGTGAAGCTGGGTCCACCACTGGCAGAGGTGGTCACTCCCAAGCAGAAGAAGAAGGAGAAGAAGCCGAGGAGAATCCCTTCGCTGATGAGAATGTCACGCTTGCAGACATGCAGAGACATATGAAGCGACAGATGAGAGCCAAAGATAGAGAAATCTCTCAGTTAAATGAGAAAATGACTGAGATGATGGCTCAGATGGGGGCAATGATGCAAATGATGCAGAGAACTGTTGCTGTTGGTGCCATGCCCAATCCTCCTCCGGATCCTCCAAACTTTCAAATGCCTCAAGTCTCAGGAGTACGGGGCACTCCTGAAGATGGTCACGAGGCTCATAATGTGATCCGTCAGCCCACTCCACAAAATGTTGCAAGTACTTCTGAACCTGTGACCGCTGCACAATTGGAAGGGATTATCACAGAAAGGATCAAGGCTATCATAGCTGTTGATCAGGCAGAGAAACTAGTGGGCAAAGGTCGTCCGTATCCTGCTGAATACGACCAAGTACCATACCCGAAAGGGTATTCTGTACCAAAGTTCAACACTTTCAATGGTAATAACAACCCCAGGCAGCACCTGGCACAGTTTAAAGCCACCTGTGGGAACACAGGAGGAAATGACGCCCTACTCTTCCGACAATTCGTTAGTAGTTTAACAGCAACTGCTTTCGAATGGTACGCTGAACTACCAAACGATTCTGTAAAGACTTTCGCAGAATTAGAAAATATGTTCGTGAAGAGATTCGCCAGTGCAACAGAGAAGATCACGATCGCTGACCTCGCTCTGGATAAGAGAAAAAAAGAAGAATCAGTGACTAAATACATCACTCGCTGGCGAAATTTGAGCATGAAATGTGAGCAGCAGTTAGAAGAAGAGCATGCCGTACAGTTGTTAATGGGCAACATTGATGACAAGATGCAACCCTTCCTGTGCATGGCTACGATAAATACATTTCAAGATTTGCTCGATAGAGTGGCTAAGTTTGAAAAGCTGAATTTCTCCAAATCAGAAAATCACTCTGATAAGCCCAAGAAGGCTAAGGCCCCAGGTGCTAGAAGGGGTGATGCCGACTCTACATTCTTCTCCAAAGCTGATAGAGAAAGACAAGTGATTTACAATGTAGACAAAGGCAAACAGCCGATGCAATATCAAGAAAAGCCTAAGCAAGTCTACAACCCCAACCCCCAACCGAAGCTGATATTAGGGGGAAATGATAAGCCACGAACTTATCAAGGTGGTGGAGAACGTCCGAGACAAGCAATAGGAACTGGTGATAGAACGTTCCAATCCCTCAAAGATAAAATGAATAAAGAATATTCATTCAAAAGGGAGAGTGTCGCCAAATTATTTCGACAAGTGTTGAAATCGGGTCTAGAACTGCCTGAATGCAAGAGACCCGAAGAGTCGAAACACACTGGTGACCCAAATTATTGCCCATATCATCGGGTACTCAGCCATCCTATTGAAGATTGCTACATCTTCAAGGATTGGCTTGAAAGAAAATATCAGAAGGGAGAGATCACATTGTCTGACAATGTATTGTCACACCCTAGAAAGGAATCAACTCGGGTGATCACGTCCTCTTCCGTACCCCTGGTTGAAGAAAGAAGAAAAGAAAAGAAGCCAATTCAAGAAGAACAGTGGGAGACTGCGGTCTCTAAGAAAACTGTGAAAATGTTGAAGCAGCTTGAAGGAGTTTCTGGTGTAAAGTGGAAGTCTCCTATTGAGCCAATGATAGATTTGAAGGCATTGCCGGTGATACGACCTTCTACTTCAAAACAGTTTTCCAACCAAGCTAGCACTTCAAAGTCTGGAAAGAAGAAATCATCCAAGAAGAAGACTAAACTGAAGAAGCCTAAGGAGAAAAAGACTGCGACTCAAAGGATTATCGACAGTTTGGATGAATATTATCAGACTGTGAGACGACCCATCAAGCTCGCTGACTTCATGTCAGAGCTTAAAATTGAGGAAGCCGGAGAAGATGATGAGAATTCTCTTCCAAAAGAAGTATGTCGGGTCATCTCGGTGGCACCGAGTGCCTGGACAAAAGAAGAATATGCTGAAGAAGTGCCCTCTGAATCCTGTATGATGGTGTTACCAATGGATTACAGTTCGGAGGAGGATTTGTACTTTCCAGAGGAAGATGGGTCGGACCCCGACATAGCATCGCAAATGGGGCATATAAATCTGGGTGGTGACTCTGAATCAACAGATGAATCCCGGGATGCAACAATGGCTGACTCTGAAGAAAATATCCCAGTAAAAGAACTTAAACCAGAAGAGGTTGACCAAGTGCAGCTAAGAAGTGGTAAGATATTGCCGCCTCCACCAAAGAAAGGGATCTTGAATAAAGATAAGGGGAAAGAGATTGTCATCAATGATGATATTATTCCTGAAGATCCTAAGAGAAAGAGTACTTCAGCCACGGGGGTAGATTACAATGTCTTATCCCATCTGAGAAAAATTCCGGCGCAACTTAGCATATATGATGCCCTCGTGATGTCTAAAGACCTTAGGGAGACTTTGATTCAGGCTCTCAAAGACCCCGAAAGATACGAGGCTTATTTTGCTGAACGTAATTTGACTGAGGTTCTACAAGCTCGTAATGAGCCGTTCATTACTTTCTCCGAAGAAGACATGATGCTCGGGACTGCAGATCATAACCGTCCTTTGTATGTTACTGCAGAAAGTGATGGGATGATGATTAGTCGAATTTTAATCGATCCAGGATCATCTATAAATCTAATGAGCTTGAAAGCACTAAGATCACTATGCCTCGATGTGGAGCATCTTGGATCAGATAAATTAATGGTACATGGCTTCAATGAGAAGGGGCAGAGGACCCTAGGATCATTTACACTCTCCCTCACATTTGGAGAGCTTCATACAAATGTCAAATTCCATGTGATTGATGCAGATACTGCCTTTAAAGCGCTCCTTGGTCGTCCTTGGTTGCATGAGTACGGCATCGTCCCATCCACACTACACCAATGCATGAAGTACCTCAGGGATGGAGAGGAACTCAGGATCTCTGGTGACATCCAACCCTTCGCAGTTCATGAAGTAAAAATATATGAAGTTGCAAAGTACTTCATTCCAAAGAAGTTGAAGACATCAGGCTCTCTCAAGGCCCAAGCATCAGATCCAAAAGTTGCAAGGCAACCTGAACAAGAGAACAAGAAGAAGCAGGTGGGGAGAAAGAAGGCAACGCCGACTCTTCCCAAAGCATCCTCCATCTCAAAAGAAAGGAAATATATACCTCATTTGGGGAGTGACACAGATGAAAGTGATTCCACCCCTACAAAATCCAAGAGGATACGTCAGTTAACGACCAAAAGGAGTATGGAGGTCGAATATTCAAATGATGATTATGACTACGATTCTATCTACATGAACACAGTACAGGATGTGTTCTCCAGAAGAATAGACAGCCTGTCAATCTCAGATAGTATACTCGTTGTCACACGTATCCCCTTGCAACACTTCAAAGAAGTAACTCCGCGAGAAATACATTATGTTGAAGAACTCGTGACATTCTACGTACCTCCCCTAAAAGAAAAAGGTGGACCAGCGAGTCTATTTTATTCAACCGGGAAGCTCGAAGAGGAGATAAATCGAGATTGGTTTCGTACACTCGTTGATTCCGGGGAATTAGTACCTACGAGATTTCCCAGGTACAATACTAGAAATATTCAAAGAATGTTGAGAAAGCGAGGTAAAACTCGTTCCTCTAAACAACAAGTTCGTTTCTGCTTGAGCCTCTGGTATCGAAGAAATCCCCACTCAATAAAGAAGAAGGATATTTTTGCAAAGAAAGGTCTAGGATTTATTGTACGAAAGTACCCCAGAAACGAGATTTGCCAAGCAATTACATGTGGGGAAATTAAATCTGAGGATGATGGTGATGAGGAGGCGTACGAAGTTGATGATTATGATGATCAACCAGTTGAGGCCAAGCCTGCACCAGAAGAGCTTGAAGATGGTGGACAGGCAGCCACTATGGATGAACTAAAAGAAGTCAACTTGGGGACTGAGGAGGATCCTCGCCCAACCTTCATTAGTTCTCTTCTACCCGAGGATCGAATAGAAGAAATAAAAGAACTTCTCTGTGAATTCAGGGACTGCTTTGCCTGGACATATGCTGAGATGCCTGGCTTATCCCCTGATGTAGCGGTTCACAGATTGGCAATCAAACCGGATGTAGCACCCGTCAAACAAGCTCCAAGGAGAATGAGATTGGAGATTGAGGAACAAGTGATTGCTGAAACAAAGAAATTAATAGAGGCAGGCTTCATCCGAGAAGAAAAGTATGCCGATTGGATTGCCAACATCGTCCCAGTGAAGAAGAAGAACGGGCAAATTCGTGTCTGTATTGACTTTAGGGACCTTAATAAAGCATGCCCAAAAGACGATTTTCCACTCCCTGTATCCGAACTCCTGGTGGACAATACGTCAAACTACGACATGTTCTCCTTTATGGATGGATCGTCAGGATACAATCAAATCAAGATGGCGCCCGAAGACGAAAAACATACATCGTTCAGGACGCCCATCGGGATTTTCTGCTATACAGTCATGCCATTTGGCCTGAAGAATGCTGGTGCCACCTACCAGCGGGCGATGACTCACATATTTGATGATTTGATACATCAGAAGGTCGAGTGTTATGTAGATGACCTTGTTGTTAAAAGTCTTGGCCGAAATGATCACTTAAAAGATCTCAGAATCGTATTTGAGAGAATCAGAAAGTTTGATCTGAAGATGAATCCTCTCAAATGTGCTTTTGGGGTCTCCTCCGGCAAATTCTTGGGGTATGTTGTTCGTCATCGAGGCATAGAGATCGACCCCAACAAAATTAAGGCAATCACGGAGATGCCACCACCAAGGAACCTTCGACAGCTTCGCTCGCTGCAAGGACAATTGGCTTTCATTCGGAGATTCATATCAAATCTATCGGGTAGATGTCAGCCCTTTTCAAAGCTAATGAAGAAGGACGTTCGTTTCAAATGGGATGCAGAATGTCAGGAGGCGTTTGATAGCATCAAGAGGTATCTGTTGAATCCGCCCATTCTCGCAGCGCCAATTCCGGGGAAGCCTCTTATACTGTATACAGCTGCACTAGAAGAGTCCCTCGGAGCACTACTGGCCCAGAATAATGAAGAAGGCAAAGAAAATGCGCTCTACTACATCAGTCGAAGGTTGATTGGAGCAGAGAGTCGTTATTCCCCAATTGAAAAGCATTGTCTGGCGCTAATTTTTGCAGTTCAGAAACTCCGCCATTATATGCTATCCCATAAAATCACACTGATATCAAAGATCGATCCGCTGAAGTTCTTGATGACAAGACCAGCGTTGACAGGTCGTCTAGCCAGGTGGGCAGTATTGTTATTGCAGTTTGAAATCATATATATGCCACAGAAGGCGGTAAAAGGACAAGCCTTGGCAGATTTTCTTGCTGCACACCCAATCCCGGCTGATTCTCCACTAAATGATGATTTGCCCGATGAGCAGATAATGCAGGTCGAGGAGAATGAAAGGCTACCATTCTGGGAAATGTACTTCGACGGAGCATCGTCGATTAGACCTATCCGACCTCCAAATATTGCAAGAGCTCGAGCCGGAATTGGCCTCATTTTCGTAGCACCTGAGGGAGGCATAATGAGATTTTCTTTCAGTTTGACTGAACCTCGGACCAATAACGAAGCCGAATACGAAGCTCTATTAGCAGGGTTGGAGATTGCGATCGATGTCAGAATCCAACATCTCCAAATCTTCGGTGATTCTCAGCTCGTGATAAATCAGGTCCTCGGCATTTATAAGGTTGGCAAAGTCGAATTGGCCCACTATCACCGGCGAGCCCTCGAGCTTCTGAAGCAAGTACCAAATGTCAAAATGGCTCGAGTTCCTCGAGGACAAAATGCTAAAGCAGATTGTCTGGCCAAATTAGCCAAAGAAATGACGAACATCAACGAGGAAAGGCCTATATTCATCGGGGTTTACACTCGTAGGGTCTTGGAGCCCGCTCTGTTACAATTCCCGAGGGCAGAAGGAATTCCAGATTCAAGTCAGCAGGATGAAACTCCAGTTGACCCTCAACCCCTCCATCAAATTATTATGGAGAATTATCCGGAAGGATATCATACGGCCAAGAGACGTAAAGCTAGTCAAGCTTCAGAATCGTGGTGGCATTGTTTAGATATTGAAGTCGAAAATGATTGGAGACAGCCATTCATTGACTACTTCAAAGAAAACAAACTCCCGACAGAAAAGTCTATGGCCGCACAAATTCGAAAAAGGGCATTGCGATATGCATTTGTCAATGACATGTTGTACAGACGAGCTTTTGATCAAATGTGGCTAAGGTGCTTAGGGACCAAGGAAGCTGATAAAGTAGTAACGGAAGTCCATGAAGGGCTTTGTGGAGCACATCAGTCAGGTCCTAAGATGGCTGCTAAAATCAAGAGGATGGGATATTATTGGCCAACTATGGTCAAGGATTGTATCGATCACGCTAAGAGGTGCCACGAATGTCAAATCCACGGTGATGTTATACATCAGCCTCCAAATCCACTGCACCCAACAATAGCGTCCTGGCCATTCGAATGCTGGGGCACTGATATAATCGGGCCAATAGATCCGCCATCATCAGCGGGACATCGATTTATTCTAGCAGCAATAGACTACTTCTCAAAGTGGGCAGAAGCAGCTCCATTCAGAGAGGTCACATCTGAGCATGTGATCAACTTTTTCACCCACAACGTTGTTTACAGATTTGGTGTACCACGCCGTATAATTTCAGACAACGGTACTGCATTCAAAAGTACAAAAATTTATAAATTTGTTGATCGGCATAAAATCGATTGGCGGTATTCATCCATATACAATCCAAGAGCAAATGGATTGGTGGAAGCCTTCAACAAGACGCTGGTGAAATTGTTGAAGAAGATCCTCACAAAGAATAAAAGAGAGTGGCATACGAAGATGGCAGAAGCTCTATGGGCCTATCATACAACTTATAAAACACCAACTAAAGCCACTCCTTACTCTCTAGTGTTCGGTGTTGAAGCCGTATTACCATTAGAGATCGAACTACCGTCACTTCGGGTAGCAGTTCAGAATGATCTCACTCAAGAACAAAATGCCCGCCTCAGAATGGAAGAGCTCGACGCACTTGATGAACTCAGGTTACAAGCTCAACAAAACTTGGAAATCTACCGAGGAAGAATGGCAAAGTCCTTTGATCGAATGGTGCGTCCTCGATCATTTCAAGAAGGGGAATTGGTCCTGGTGCTGAGAAGACCAATCATTCCACACCGAAAAATTGGTGGCAAATTCGTATCCAATTGGGAAGGTCCCTTTGTCATCGAGAAGGTGTACCAAGGAGGAGCATATCAGTTGATCGATCTGAACGGTCAGAGGCCTATGCCACCTATCAACGGACGACATTTAAAGAAGTATCATGCATAAAATATTATGTCTAATGTATTTTGTGATAATCAAAATTTTATATGCATATTTATTAATGCATGTTTGCTCATATTTTGAAATTCTCTTGTATAGCAAGAACGCGTTTTAAAATACCCCATCAGACTGGGGGCATTTTAAATATTTATTTGGGTCGACATCGCGCTGCATGCCGAGATCCCCGAATAAATATTTAAAATCTCAAAGATACAAAGCCTATCCGAAATGTCCCTACGAGACAGGGGGCATTTTAAATATTCATTTGGGTCGACATCATGCTATACGCCGAGATCCCCAAATGAATATTTAAAATCTTATATTCCAAAGTTAATTCCATTCTAAAATGTCCCTGCGAGACAGGGGGCATTTTAAATATTTATTCGAGTCGACATCGCGCTGCATGCCGAGATCCCCGAATAAATATTTAAAATTATCAATTCAGATATTCTTTTGTGCTAAAGAATACAAATATTTATTTTCCAAAGTATATGCAGGTGACCTTTCAAAAGTTAGAGACACCTCCTCCAACAAAACCAAGGCTCAAAGGTCAAGAAAGAGACTTTTGTGGCAACACACTCCTACAAATTGAGCAGGAAAAGCTTGAAGTCTTTCAACAGCCTGAAGCTTAAGGTTCGAATGGGTGTAAAAGGTCGGATCCAACACGCCCAAATATGGCCGGATCGCTGTCAGCTCCGTCTACTCAACAAGCCATAAGAAAGGCCGTAGTAGCGGAACCCCCACTTCGTCAACCCGTCAGTAGGGACTGTAGGAAGCACGAAGGCAGATTTAACTCGACCAGTTCAAGTGATCGTAGTCCACTGAATTCTCTCAAATGACTGGAGAATCAAAGTTCTAAGGGAAGATGAGTCTCGAGCAACTACTGAATGTTCGTAGGCTCCAAAATCTTCAACCATAAAGGATAACTCCAAATCTGTCAACTTCAGTAAAGTCAGCATTAGGGAGCGCAATTCCCATAGCTCGAGTCTGAAGCCTGAATGGGTGTAAGAGGTCGGATCCAACAAGCCCAAATATGGCCGGATCGCTGGCAGCTCCATCTACTCAACAAGCCATAAGAAAGGCCGCAGTAGAGGAACCCCCATCTCAGCAACCAGAGGATAAAGAGCTATCAAATTCTAGCTCTCCCGATCTGATGAACTCAAGTGACTCAGATTAAAGTTTTCTCAAGTGGTTAAGGATCAAGATACTACCTACGTTCGGTAGTATCAATTGTTTCCAGAACCTGCAAATCCTTCAATAAATCCGTAAAGCATAAAGCGAGGATCGAAGGAATTTTTCTTCAACAAGTCCGCCAAAGCACAAAGCAAAGGACCGAAGAAAATCATCCCAAAGTTCGTGAAAAGCCTATGGCTGAACTAAGTGGATTCTGTCATCAACAAGTCCGTTATGCACAAAGCTCTGGACCGATGACTTCTTGCCATCGACCTAATACAAACCTAAGGGTTTAGGTCACTGGCACCTACTCCTTCAACAAGCCCGCCAAAGCTAAAAGCATAGGGCCGAAGGTACAAAAATCACCTGACAAGTCAATAAAAACAAATCAGGCAATTATCCATCAATGTCCGCAGCACAAAGTACAGGGCAAAAGAATTCAGTTTCTCAACCATCTATTGATACATCTAAGAGCTTTATAAAGAAGGAAGGTTTTAGTGTGACATCCAAGCAAAATTTTGGAGATCCACTAAAGGAGAATCTTAGTGTGACATCCAAGCAAAATTTTGGAGATCCACTAAATAAAAATTGTAGTGTGACATCCAAACAAATTTTTGGAGATTCACTACAATAAAGAGAATCTTAGTGTGACATCCAAGTAAATTTTTGGAGATCCACTAAATGAAAACCCAAGTGTGACATCTAGAACAAATATCTAGAGATCCACATGGCCAAACAGCTTACAACAAACGTGATTCGCTCTAGACGCATACCACATTTGTTGGGGGGCATTTGTTGACCTGTGAGCTAAAACCAAGGGAAAACAGACAAAACCAAATAAAAAAATATACTCAAAATGATTACCTGTAGCCAAATCCACCCCGAATCGCTGCTCTCGTCGCTTCTACAGTCGCCCATCCCTCTGCAGCGGCGCCGAACACGTCTTTTCTCCCGTATGCGAAACTCCCGCTCATTTGCGTCGTTAAAATGGGAGAGAGGCCTCACTTCTTCGGCTGCTGAACACGCTCACGATCTCCTCTCGCACGAAGCTCTCGTTCTCCACGCTTCATCCCGATTCTCCCCCTCTCCCAACTTCCACTGCCGAGACCTTCTCCCTCACTTCCTCCCACACAAGCTCCATATCTCCGAAGCCTCCCTCCGATCTCCCCTTCCAAAGTCGGCCGAACCCCACCAAGCCGTCCGAGCCCCACTCCCACGCACACAGCAAGCTCCCGTCACTGCTTCCTTCTTTCTCTGCAAACCGACCCAGAGCTCCTTCTCCCGATCTCATACAGCTGTGCCCTCTTCTTCCTCTGGCCGAGAGAGAGAGAGAGAGAGAGAGAGAGAGAGAGAGAGAGAGAGAGAGAGAGGGAGGAGAGGTAGGACTTACCAACCGTGCTCCTCCATAGCCGAACCCGCCTCCTCTCCGTCTGATCCCGTCCAGAGAGCTCACCTCCTCTTGCCGAGCTCCTACCTAGCCGAACCCCTCTTCGCCTCCTTCGACGCCTATTCCTGTAGGTTTGGAAGTTACGACATTTTGATCGGAAGCAACAACACGAGCCGCTGGCTGTGAAGGTAAAGTTCTCCCTTACGCGCGCTTCTCGGCCAAATCCCGTAAAACTCCTGAACCGAGAGAAAGGGAGAGGGTGGGTTTTATTATTATTATTATTATTATTATTTATTTTTAATTATAATTAAGTAGTTTAAATTACAAAATTAGTGATAATTAGTTAAATTTGATTACAGTTAATTATATTAATTATAATTAAAATTTGATTAATCATAATTAGTTAGCTAAAACTAATTATGTTTAATTAGTGTTAATTATAATTACTAATTAATTAATTGTAGATTAATTTTAATTAATTATAGTAATTATAATTAATTATTTTTAAATGATAATTAATTATTATTAATCATTAATTAATCATAATTAATTGAATTTAATTATGTTTGATTATTTTAATATAATTAATTATTAATTAAACATATATTAATTATAATTAATTAAATCTAATAAAGATTTATTCTAATTAATTATGATTATTAATAACTAATTATAATAAAATATGTATATATAATAATCCCCCCTCCACTCTCTTACCTCGACGTTCGTGTCGGACCGGCAAACCACCTAAGCACACCTTTGTTGGCCGTGGTAGGAGGGAACCCGGTGCGACACCTACGACGAGGTAGGCGAGTGAACCCTCGATCCATGTGCCAACCACGACGACTCCGCGAAGGTATAAAATTTTCTAAACTCAAAACCCTGTTTCAATATTCGTGGCAAATCGGAGAACTGTCCTATGCACGCCTTTGTTGGCCGTGGTAGGATGGGACCCCGGTGCGGCACGTACGGCGAAGCGGGGTCACTTATAAGTACCCCCGGGCGGGGGAAAATCAAAAAAACTGCTTATCAAAAATGCTTTTTAAAAAAAACCCCATGCACGCCTTTGTTGGCCGTGGTGGGAGAAAAAATAAGAAAAATACTACCGCGGTGTCTCAACAACACCAACCGTGCACGTCTTTGTTGACGTGGCGGGTAGGCGGTCTCTTGGTTTTTCCCCTAAACGGGGGAGACGCCGGGAGGCTGCCGAAATTTTGTCTGAAATACAGACAAGGACTTGGAACCTATTGGGACTTGTAGACTTGAATCAAATGGGATCTGTACCTGAACTTTTGAACTAAATGATTTAATCAAACTTGAATCCAAATAAAAAAAAAGAAATGTGCAAATGAGATTGAACTAGAACTTGTACTTGGACTTGAACAAGAATCGGACTACAGGGGATATAGAACATGACTCGAACAATCTTAACATGCAAATGAAATGGACTGAATGCAGGGGACTTACTTGAAATCAGATGATCAATAATTCAAACCTGAATTTGAATCAAATATGTTAAGTGCAAGGAAGTTTAATTTAATTTGGACAATTTGAGCACAAGCAAAGACTTTCAATTTGACTACAGGAGACTCAGACAAATGTAGAAGACAGTGGTAATACAAAGAAGAAATGTTGGAAGATTGCATACTAAGTTCAAGTCGAAATTTGACTATTCTAGCTAACATATAAATTCTCAATAACATCAAAATGTCACATGCAACAAACACAAGCACTACATACTGCGTAGTAGGAGGCAATAACTAATATGTCTTCCTTGCAAGCAATGTCAAAATATAAGCCAAAGTACTTAACCCTTACAAGCAATAGTGGTCAGCATATGATGGATGTAGATATATGTTGGCGATGACGGAAGACTCTTTCATATGCCTACAATGGTCTATCTACAAATAAAAAGAACATCATATGTGGAGAGGTTGATGATGAAATGCGACTCGCCTATGTGCAGTATACGTGAATATTCTGATATTCCTACGATCAACAAAACAGTCTAGTGCTAAGCAAATACATCAACCCCTTTGCGAGCAGAAAGATTTAACATGGAATAAATGCAAAGGCCCCCTAAAGGGTGTAGAAATTTATACGACTTCTTATTCGTATACAAAGATTATATACCTGCTATGTGAACAAAATACCTACACACCTACAAGTTATCTTAACAAAAGATGGTGAATGTTACAACACTCCTACGATCAACTACTACTCCAAAAGATCTGCAATCCATACAAATCATCTATGAATATGAATGTATATACAACATCCACCCCTGTGTAGATACATAAAGACTACAGTAAATGCAGTATCCTGTAGTCGACTTAAGTCTAAGGATGAATACATCTACCTCCAGCAGTAATGGTTGTATTGCAAAGACCAAAATCACAGCATAATGCATAAAGACTACAAGTTCCTACGAGCTTCTACAACTAAAGGCAGGAGATTAGTTAGTGCACTATGATCCGCCTACAAAAATCAACAAGTAGTGCACGACAGTCTACCTGTACGAAGCAGCGAACAACTCCATTTAGAAGCTGGTACGCCACGCCACCGGATCCGCGACGTTCTTGGAAGCGGACAGAAGGCGTTTCATAAATATTCTAAAATACCCTGCACGTGCACCGTAGTTTGTATACACGTAGGTACACTAAAAGAGGGTAAAAGCAATCATGAAACCCGCAAGGGCCCCGGCGAGCGTGTTATTGGTACACACGTGACGTTTAGGGATGCTGCGCGGGCTGACAAGTGAATTCTTATTCGAACCTGATCCTCCTATACGGATCGATAGGAGTCGACAAGGCTCGAACTCTCAAACAAATACATGATTGAGAGGACTAGTATATTTGTTTTAATATATTCATATCAGGCCTCCAAAGTCTTTAATCAAGAGAATTCACTTACAAAGGCTTAAAGCCTACAAAACCCGATCCTCTGTCAACAGTCCGACAGAGTTGACAAGGTTCAATCCATAAAAAGAAATAACCCCCTAACACCCCGATGATGGCCGTGTTGAATGAACATCTCAACCGGAGGGGTTCCAAAATAATTTCCAATGCCATTTCAAATAATCCAAAACTCCACAAAAATCTCAAAATCCCAAAATCCAAAAAATATATTTAAAAATGAAATAAATTCATCAAAGCACTTAAAGCAAAAATCATCCGCCCTCCGCAACAGTTTGCCGAGGCGGACAAATTCAAATAAACTCTAGCTCACATAGAGCCAAATGCCTAGTCGAAAATATCACTAGGATCCATTCTCAAACAATCTCTTGCCAGTAAGGACGTGGTACGTGTCCTCTAACCGGCAGTTTCGCCGCCAAATGGCACTGCAGGTAAACGGTTATGACCCGGGGCCCTCTGAACCGAGTGGTTTTGCCGCCAAATGGCACCACAGATAGCGGTTATGGCCAGAGCCAATACGCTCCTTAATGGCGTTAAATCCTTGAGATATGAATCAATAGGATATGATCGATAGGGCACAAAGCCCTCTGTAAGCTAAGGTGGATTCAAATTTATCCCCTTAGACAAACATTCAACCCAGGTCTACAAGGTCCCCTTGGACGAAGCAACCCATGGCTGCCGACAAGGATCCTTCTGTCAGGTTGGGTCGACTACCTCCTCTGACTAAGTAGACCAGGGACCACGATGGCCCGGGACGACGGAACCATGGGATCTTGATCGGGTCTATCATCCATTCCCCCACCATCCGCTTTAAGTGCTAGATGGTGAAATTTCTATTTTTAAATATAAAATTTTCACAAATATCTCAATCCAAATCTTCCAAACCCAACTCTTCAATTTCCAACCATTTTTCCAATATCTGAAATCTATGCTGCTACTATATGCCAGATAACACGTATCTCTATACGTATCTGATTGACGACTAGCCTTAATCGAAAGTTCTCTCTCGTGATCGGGAGGGGTAATTAACTATAGGGGCTTGCGCCTATAGGAAACCAGAACTCAGATCATAAAGTCCTCACAAAATGAGGGCGAAATCTCTGGGTAGTGTCTTATCTACAAACCCATCTGCCTTCCAAAATTTACCCCGGAACTTAGTTCGTTAAAACTCCCTCGCCGAATGAAAAAGAAAAGCAGCGATGCGGGGAGGCCGGGGCCGAATTTTCGGAGCCCACAAGTTTACCTTCAACTCCCTCTCTAGTCTTATCAACAAGAAGAATATCATCAGCAAAAAGCATACACCAAGGTACATCATCTTGCAAATGTCTAGTGAGAACATCCATGACTAAAGCAAAAAGATATGGGCTTAAGGCTGATCCTTGATGTAACCCAACCGAAATAGGGAAATACTTGGTCAAACCACCTTGTGTTTGAACACAAGTAATAGCTCCTGCATACATATCTTTAATGATTTGAATATAAGCATTATTGACTCCTTTCTTTTCAAGAACTCTCCCTAGCACTTCTCTTGGAACTTTATCATATGCTTTTTCTAAATCAATAAATATCATATGTAGATCCTCCTTATTTTCTCTATATTTCTCCATCAAACCTCTTAATAAATATATGGCTTCCATAGTCGACCTACCCGGCATGAATCCAAATTGATTTTGAGAAACATTAGTATCACGCCGCAACCTATGCTCCATAACTCGCTCCCATAGTTTTAAAGTATGACACATTAACTTAATACCTCTATAATTAATCAAATCTAATCCAAAAAGCTGAAGTCCAGCTTGCGGCTTGAGTGTAAACTAAAATATCAAATCTACTTACAACAATTTCTGGAGTTGTTTGAGTTGCTAGACTACAGGATTTTGGCAACATCATTTTGGCAAAGTGACTTCAGCAAAGTGACTTCAGGAGTTGCGGAAGGAAGATGAGCAAATGCCGAAGCAAAAGCCGAAGGAAGATGCGTTACGACGCGAGGCTATCGGCTTTGTTCTTCCCGCACCCACAAAATCTTGTGAACAGATATCCGAACGGGGTTTACGGAGAGGAGACGGAGTGATTTTTTAGAAAAGCAAAAAGCTTTTTAGTGGTATGTGTGTAAATATGAAAGTTTAGATATTAAATAAGTAAATAACATAGTTTTAAGTGTTATGTATGTAAAAACCCCTAAATGTAAAAAATAAAATTTAATCTACTAATTTTTAAATATATTTATTTTGCATGCATATCAATTCCCTGTAGAAAATTTTTATCATTACATGTCGAATTTGTCTCATTTATTGTGCATGAATGAAAAAACTCACTATTTTGCTTTTCCAGGTACTTAGCCAATATGGGTATCTTTTTACAAGCAGAGGTCGTTCAAGCAACTTTGCATGATGTCACGCACATGATTCGTCATTTTCAACCGCTTTTGCTAGAGTTGATTGCGAAAGGCCTTTCTTGGGTAATTTGGACATTTTAAACGTAGCGGTGCAGTCCGTTTCACAATCACTTTGGATAATTTTGGCGCAACATTATTTTCATGGTTCACTATTTTCGTCGCCCAACTGAGTTGTACACAAAGTGCACCTATTTGTCAATTTATACATTCCAAACATATTGGTGTTGTTGTTTCACAAGAGGATGGTGTTTTGAGTGATTTCGAGCAGCAACGTGGCATGTTGAAGCCGCCTTGTGCAATATCATGTTAGTCGACCATCAATCTAGTCAGACATGCTCGTATTTGTCATTGAATACATTTTAGGGGTCAACATATATGTTGTCTACTTAAGAAAGAAAGAAGGCACTAATGATTTGAGTATAATATAGATAAGACAATAAGATAAATAGTAAAATGACATATTACACGAAGTACTAGTCATAGGGATAACCTTTGACTAAAGATCAGGTGGTAGAATTAAATGGTTTGAGCAGATTACATGTTATTAGGCAAAGGAGTTGGAACTAATGCTTGAGAGGCAAAAATAAAGGGAATACAAAAAAGATCATGGATGCAAATCCTTTGGAAGGATCCAGTGCTGCCCTTAATAGAAATGAATTATAAAGAAGAAATTATGAAGCCGAAACACATAATTCTCACAACGACAAAAATGCCCGCTGTATATATCATAGGAATGTGAAAAAGATGGTTACCACATTAGGTTATTGTTCTCCTTCAGAATTATAAGCAAAATATGTAATCATAACGTAGTGCAGCAATAAATTACTTCTGAGATTAAAACAGATCAATTAAGAAATAAAATGGAATATACAGGGGAGGACATTATCTAGTTTCATTCTGGTTCTTTGCAATGGTTGGATTTGGAATATAATAATAATAATAATAATAATAATAATAATAATAATAATAATAATAATAATATAAAGTCAATCTTTCTTTTGAGTATGAATTGATATATTTAGAAAAATAACAAATTTTATCTGAAGGATGTCAAGATTAATAAATGCATTCCTCATCATTGTCATTATTCATTGTTCTGTTAGACCTGTCCACTGGACCGGTCTAGCCGGTCCGCACGGGACCGGCAGTTCGCGTAATACGCGAAATCTCTGCAGGAGGCGGAGATCGGGCGGGCCGCCCGCTCAAGAAGATTTTAGGAAGCATTTTTTACTGTTTTGAGAGGGAAATTTGAATGTAGGGACTGTTTAGAGATTTCCTTTTGATTTGTATGCATTAAATAGTAGATTTTCCTAGGGTTTGATCATCTTGAATTTGGCTGAAATTTGAGATCTCTCAGATTTTAGTTTTCTTTGGGCTCTAGTGGCGTCTAGAGATTTGGGAGAGATCGATCCTCCTCTCGAATTGAGGATCAATTGTATCTTGCTATTTTATTCATCGACTAGTGGAATACAAGCTTTTCTTTGAGTTTTCTCTCAGATTTCCTTGTGGTTTTGCTGTTTTTCTGCTGTGGACAGCAGATTTACTGTTGTTTGCTCTTCGTTTGGTGTTAGGATTGCTTGAGAACTCACGTTTACCCTTAGGGTTACTTGCGAACTCAAGTATTTCCTATCATGTTCTTATCCCTATTATTTAAAATTGGTTGTAAGCATTCTGATATTATTCTAATAGAAGTGTGAAAATGCTTAGGAGATCAAGAAATTTATTGGCTTAATGAACTTTTTAATATTATTTTGAAGACTAAAAAGATGCTCGATGAGTAGAGAAGGGTGTTGGTTCCTATTTTTAAGAATAAAGGTGATGCAAAAGAGTATATGAATTATAGAGGAATTAAGTTAATGTGTCATACACTAAAACTATGGGAGAGAGTAATTGAATATAAGTTACAATGTGATACTAACGTTTCTCAAAATCAATTCAGATTCATGCCGGTTAGGTCTATTATGGAAGCTAACATTTGTTGAGAGGTTTGATGGAGAAGAGTGATGTGAAACATTATGCAAAGGAGCTTGTTAAGAAATTTTCGAATGATTGATAAAGCAATTTCAATTAATAACTTATTGAGATAACAAGCAAAATTCCTCAAAGAATTCTTAGTTTTCAACTAGCTTAGGCGAGGAAGTACATGTAGAATAGCTAAACTCAAAGATAACCAAAGATAGTAGCAATACCAAAAGCTATTAATCAACAATCCACAACTTAATAACGAGAGTTTTTACATTGGGGGATGTATCACTCAACTACACTAGGCTTAGCGGAAGAAGGATTTTAGCAAACCCGACGATGCCACGAGAACGGTAGCAACCACAACGAACTTGATCCACGGGAAGGTTATCGGTGTCGAGGATGATGGAAATGATCGACTGTCGATGCTCCAATTGTAGTTTGGATGTCGGCGGTCGATGACACTTGCAAGGGTAGGAACCACTCGTTTCAAGTAATCTCCCACGGTGGTGTCGTCTTCAAATCCTACGTCAAAGAATGGTGACCGTAGGATAGTCAAGCTTCCGTCGGCATTGAACACGAGACCCCACTCAAACTCCGAATCCGCCATGCATGCTTGATATTGGAGAATCCTTCAAAGGAGAAGAGATTTAAGTGAGGGTGAGAGAGAATCCTTGCGTTGGAAGAGGGGAAGATGAGGGAGGAGAGGCCGGCGGGATTTCCAAGGAGGAAGAGAAGGTTTTGGCCAAGGTGGGAGAGGGTGGGAATCTAGGTTAGATGAGGATGGCAAGAGACTTACTCAAATCTGAAATTAAATTCAGATTTTAGTAAATTAGGAGGGAGTTATTTGAAATTATTTTCAAATTTCAAATATAATTAAGGGAGATTGATGAGCCATTAATGGAGTCCATTAAAGAAGGGGGGCCGGCGGTTTCCATAGAGGGAGAGGAGTTTCTATTCAAAAACCTGAAATTATTCTCAGGTTTAATGGGAATTAGGAGGGAAAAATATTTGAAATTAATTTGAAACTCATGTGCCATCAATGCATTAATGGGAGGCATTGATGGGGCTCCATCCAAGAGTGGCCGGCGGCTTATAGGGGGGAGAAATTGATGTGGGGACAATGAAAAGCTTTTCAAATCAGCACACAAGATCTAGAAAGGAGTATGAAGAAATCCATTTGAATTTGAATTTCATCATGAAGCGTCTTCAAAACTTTCCTAATTTGGAAATTCCAAAATTGGCAAGATTTTGAAATTCAAATTTTGAATTTTCAAAATTTGAATTTGAGGGGAATGAGAAATGAGGTCGATGGTTGAAAGGTTCACGGATGGATGGTGGTGGTGGGGTGGCCGACGGCCAAGAGGAAGCTAAGGCCGGCGGTTGGGGGAAAAGGAAGGGGGGATCGAATGTCGGGGATAGACCACGAGCCACGGACTCTTCCAATGACTGGTGGGTATTGCTTTTCGCCCTCACCTTGGTCTCTCGTTCTCCTCTCTAGCTCTCCACAAGAAGAAGAAGAAGACAAGATAATCAAAACAAATTTTCATTCATCATATTCATTAGTCTATTACAAAGCATGAGACCCCTATAAATAGGTCTTCAAACATAAGGAAATAAAAGTACTCAAATGCCCTTTGGACTACAATAAGACAACACTCCCCATAGGGGTAAACTAGGAAATAAAAATGCTAACTAAATAAAACATAAAATACATCAAAAATTAAAGGCTCTGAATCGTAGCCGTCAATCGGCGCTGTCTCCGTCGATACACATGCTTGAATCTCTAATCGATGTCCACATCAAAGAGAGAGCTAGGAGGATCTAGATATGATATTTATTGATTTAGAGAAAGCATATGATAAAAGTTCCAAGAGAAGTGCTCTAGAAAGTCCTAGAAAAGAAAGGAGTTAATACTGCTTATAGTCAATTCATTAAGAAAATGTATACAGGAACTATTACTTGTGTTCGAATAAGGAGGTTTGATCAAGTATCTTTCTATTTCAGTTGGAATACATCAAGGATGAGCTTTAAGCCCATATCTTTTTGCTTTAGTCATGGTTCTTCTGGACATTTGAAAGAGGATGTACTCTAGTGTATGCTTTTTGCTGTTGATATTCTTCTTGTTGATAAGACTAGAGAGGAAGTTGAAGGAAAACTTGAATTATGGAGATCAACCTTAAAGTATAAAGGTGTTCGTTTGAGTAGATCTAAAACGAATACATTGAGTGTAATTTTAGCAATAATAGATCTAGTTAGATCTAGTGGAAGGATTGTGACTTTAGGCAATCAAGTCATAAAAAAGATACATGTTTTAGATATCTCGTGTCCATTATTCAAAGCCAGGGTGAAATATGTAGGTATGTTATTAGTAGAATTCAAGTTGGATGGTTGAAGTGGAGGAATGCATCATGGATGTAGTGTGATAGAAAAGTACCCCAAACTTAAGGTAAAATTCTATAATATGGTGGTAAGGCCTGCAATGGTGTTTTATGGCGCAAAATGTTGGCCATTAAAAGTGAGCAAAAAATTAAGTGTTGCAGATATGAGGATGCTCAGTTGGATAAATGGCTTTACACCTAGAGACAAAATGTAAAACAAATATATTCGTAAAAAGATTGGAGTAGCTCCAATGACAGAAAAGATTTAGATAGGGTTTCTTTAGATGGTTTGGTCACATAAAACGTCAGCCTTTCGATGACCAGATTAGAAGAGTAGATGTCTTAGATCTGGTCTATGTTAATAAAGTTGGATGTAAATCAAAAAAGATTTGGTTAGAAAGTATTAGAAATGGCCCTTTCTATTAGATTTAAATGAGAATTTGACTCTTAATAGAATACAATGAAGAAGAATGATTCATGTAGCCGACCCAACATAGTAGGATAGAGGCTTGATGTTGTTGTTGTGTTGTAAGCATCCTCATTCTCCATTAAAACAGGATGAATGCTTCATGAGGTTTTAATCCCTATCGTTTCGATGAATGCTTCATGAGGTTTTAACTCGATTTTCAGCAAATCGTTTTGCACAACTTTACCATGTTAACTCAGGACAGTCAACTTTCCTTTCTTAATCCCTACACATTACAGCTAAATAACCATGCTAATAGTGCAACTTCTACTACTTATTATCCATGTTTAAACTATCCAGGCCTATTTAGTACTATCTCGCCTTCCATAGGTGCCACTCCCATTACCTTAAAACAGGATTGTGTTGGACCGGGTTTACCGGTCCCGCCTGGACCCGTGCGGGTCTACAGGCGGAAGAGGGGGGCGGTCATCCGGCTGGACCAAGAGGGACCCCCCACTTAAGTGGGGGTATTTTAGGGATGGGAGGGGATTTTTTGAGAGGGTATGAAGGGAGCCATTAGGGTTTAGTTTTGGGTATTATGAAAAGTGTATTCTCTTTCTAGTTTTCTTCCTCTAGTCTTCTCTTGTGCTTTTCTAGAGTTTTCTTGTGGGAGATCTTGTCCTTCTCGAAGTGGACAAACTTATCTTGTTTTTCTCTTGGCTTGCTAATGCAAAGGTTCTCATTTTTCTTCTCTACCCTTTTGTGATTGTTTTCTCATTTAGTTTTGGTGGAGAAATTTCACACTTTTGAAGGGAAATTAGGGAAAACCCTAATTTGTGAAACCTAAGACGTATCAAGTTGGTATTAGAGCTCTTGATCCTAGACGACATGACGTCAAAGAAAGTGGAAGTTTTGGAGGGAGAGATGGGCCAATTGAAAGAGGAGGTGGGTGAGAAACTTTCGTCGATGGAGGGAAAATTTTCATCCCTAGAGGAGAGATTTGGGGGGAATGGAAGAGATGATCCGGAAATTGCTAGAAGCTCAAGTTGTTCCATCAAACCCTAAGGAAAAAGGGAAATCTCCGATGACGAACCAAAACCCTAACCCTAATTTTACAATTAGGGAAGAAGGAGTAAATCAGAGTGAAGATGGCATGCAAGGGCAATGGCCAAGGGAAGGAGGAGAAGGGTCTGGAGTAGGTGGCCCTTGGGGAATGACCGGTGGTCAAGGGGGCCGGCCATACATGGGCTCGGTGGGACCCCACGGCACACGTGAAGGGTGGCCGAATCAGATGGGGGGTTTCCGGAAGGAAATCGTGCCACGTGGGAGCAGGGAGGAAGAAGGGAAGACTATGGCATGGGCTATGGAGAGCCAAGAGAACCACCATGGAGGGGGTTTCAAAATCCTTACCCGGTGGAGAGGAGGGGAAGACCACAAGGGGAGGGATTTACTCACGGGACATGGGGAGATAGAAGAACCTTCCACCGAGCTGACAACCGCATGAGGAAGTTGAAGATTCCTATTTTTGTAGGGGAGGATGCTTACGGATGGATCTACAGGGTGGAGCGCTATTTTGCAGTGAATGGTGTCACCGAAGAGGAGAAGTTGATGGCGATTCCGGTATGTTTGGAAGGGAAGGCATTGGCCTGGTTTCAATGGCTTGAAGGGAGACAACACGTTAGGAGTTGGGAGGAGTTCAAAGACCTCCTACTTCATAGATTCAGGGTGTCCAGCGAGGGTACACACTATGAGCAGTTGGTGGCTCTAGTGCAGGAGGGCATAGTGACAGAGTATAGAGAGCACTTTGAACTACTGTCAGGCAGATTGCGAGGGATTCCAGATGGTCTTTTGGAGGGGAATTTTATGAAGGGGTTGAAGCCCCACATCAGAGCAGCCATCAGGGTCGTCGCTCCACAGGGGTTAGTGAAGATCATGGAGACAGCACAGCTTGTAGATGACAAGCTGAAGGTGGAGCCACCGAGGAGATTAGGGGTGTCCTACCCCACTTACCGACCACCACTCATGATTGGAGGCCCAAGGGCGACTACCATCCTTCCTCCTAGGGAGATAGCCAAGGAGAAACCCACTACGGCAGTGAACCAAGGAGGGTTCAAGAGATTAACTGATTCAGAGCTGAAAGAGAAAAGGTCCAAGGGCCTTTGCTACCGATGTGATGAGAAGTTTACACCCGGGCATAGGTGTAAGGAGAAGACACTACATGTGATCATAGTGGGGGATTCTGAGGAGGAGGAAGAGGACACAGGGGTAACTGAGGAGGGAGAGGAGGAGGAGCATCCTCATTTGGCTATGGTGGAGGTTTCACTCAACTCAATAGCAGGTCTGACATCACATTCCACCATGAAGCTGGAAGGGGAGATTGCAGGGTACAAGGTGATGGTTCTGATTGATAGTGGGGCCACCCACAACTTCATTGCTTGCAGATTGGTGGAGAGGGTGGGGCTACCAGTGACACAGGGGAGAGGTGTAGGAGTCATTTTGGGCACCGGAAAGAAGGAGCGCTGTAGTGGACAGTGTAAGGGAGTGACCCTTACATTGCAAGGAGAGGAGACAGTGCAAGACTTCCTACTACTGGATTTGGGAAGCACTGACGTGATACTTGGGATGCAGTGGCTCCAGTCCTTGGGGGAGATGAAGGTGAATTGGAAGAAATTATACATGGAGTATGGGAAGGGGAGCAGGAGAGTAACACTACAGGGAGACCCCAATTTATGCAGATCCAGAGTGGCCTTGAAGTCCATCTTCAAGACTTTGAGAGATGATGGAGAGGGCTATTTGATAGAGCTACAGCAGGTGGGCATGGAGGTAGAAAGAGAGCCAGAAGTCATACCTGAGGTGGTCCAGGATCTTCTACAACAGCACTCTACAGTGTTTCAGATGCCCGAAGGGCTACCCCCTATCAGATCCAGGGAGCATGCTATTGTGTTGAAGACAGGGGTAGCACCCATCAGCGTGCGACCCTACAAATATCCTCATGCTCAGAAGGAGGAGATTGAGAGGTTAGTAGCAGAGATGATGGAGGCTCAGGTGATCCAGCCCAGTGTGAGCCCATTTTCCAGCCCTGTACTCTTGGTAAAAAAGAAAGACGGTAGTTGGCGATTCTGTGTGGACTATCGGGCCCTCAACAAAGAGACTGTGTTGGACAAATTTCCTATTCCGGTGGTAGATGAGCTTTTGGATGAGCTTGGGGGAGCCACCATCTTCTCCAAGGTGGACCTGAAATCTGGTTATCACCAGATTAGGATGAAGACTGAAGACATTCAGAAGACAGCTTTCCGAACACATGAGGGTCATTATGAGTTTCTAGTGATGCCATTCGGGCTCACTAATGCTCCCTCCCCCTTCCAAGCCCTGATGAATCAGGTCTTCCAGCCCTACTTGAGGAGGTTTGTTCTAGTTTTTTTTGATGATATATTGGTGTATAGCAAATCTCTGCAGGACCATATCACCCATCTTGGGGTGGTACTCACGACCTTATTGGAGCATCAACTATATGCCAACCTGAAGAAGTGTTCATTCGTTCAGAAGGAGGTGGAGTATTTGGGACACATCATTTCAGGGAGTGGGGTGGCGGCTGACCCCACCAAGATAGAGGCCATGGTGAAGTGGCCTACACCAAAATCCCTTAAAGGCCTACGAGGATTTTTGGGACTTACTGGCTACTACAGGAGGTTTATCAAGGGCTATGGTTCCATAGCAGGCCCTTTGACTGATCAGCTAAAAAAGGACAACTTTCAGTGGAGAGAGAAGGCAGAGGAAGCCATGAAGACTCTGAAGGAAGCCATGACAAGTGCCCCAGTTTTGGCTCTTCCAGATTTCACCCAGCAATTTGTGGTTGAGACTGACGCTTCAGGAGTGGGCTTGGGAGCAGTGCTCATGCAGAATCATAGGCCGATTGCTTTCTTCAGCAGGATCTTATCACCTAGAGCGAGGTCGAAGTCCGTTTATGAGAGGGAACTGATGGCCATTGTGTTGGCCATTCAAAAATGGCGGCCTTATCTATTGGGGCAACGATTCATAGTTCGTACTGATCAGAGGAGCCTCAAGTACTTACTAGAGCAGAGGTTGGTGGCGGAGGAACATCAGAGGTGGCTAGCAAAACTCTTGGGGTATGAGTTTGAGATTCAGTATAAGCCCGGAGCTCAAAACAAGGCGGCAGATGCTCTTTCCCGTGTGGAGTGCTCACAGCTGATGGCACTATCTGTTCCACGATTGGTTGATTGGGGTGAAATGGTGAAGGAAAATCAACATACCGAGGAGTTAGAGAGAATCCGGGCGGCTATCCAGAAGGGAGAAGGAGGGTTCAAAGGGTATCACCTAGAGAACTCACTTTTATTATACAAAGGGAGGTTAGTACTACACCGTGACTTAGCATTTGTCCCCATTCTTCTACGAGAGTACCACGATAGCCATATTGGTGGACATTCGGGGGTGGAGAAAACCTATTGGCGGGTGAAAGCCGAATTCTTTTGGAAAGGGTTAAGAGGAGATGTCGAAGACATGGTGAGCAAATGTGATATTTGTCAACGGAACAAGTATCAAGCTTGTGCCCCTAGTGGTTTGCTGCAGCCCTTGGTGCTTCCAAACAATATTTGGGAGGAAGTCACCATGGATTTCATTGAGGGGTTACCCAAGTCGGAAGGATATACGGTCATCATGGTGGTAGTTGACCGTCTGAGCAAGTATAGCCATTTCATTCCACTACGGCATCCTTTTTCAGCTCCTACTGTGGCATCTACTTTCATCAGAGAGGTGGTTCGATTGCATGGGGTCCCCACTTCTATTGTCTCGGATAGGGACAAAGTCTTCTTGAGTTCATTTTGGAAAGAGATCTTCAAGATGCAGGGCACATTCTTGAAGCGGAGTACAGCATACCACCCACAGACAGACGGACAGTCTGAGGTGGTGAACCGGAGCGTGGAGACTTACTTGAGATGCTTCGTTGGGGAAAGGCCTAAGCAGTGGGTCAAATGGCTGCCATGGGCAGAATATTGGTACAACACTTATTTCCATACCGCATCTCAGTTCACACCTTTCAAGATTCTCTATGGAAGAGATCCACCACCATTGGTGAATTATCAGAAGGGGGCGACCCCGGTATATTTAGTGGATCAATACTTGGAGGAGAGGGATAGGGTGTTGGGAGAGTTGAGGGAACACCTATTGAGGGCCCAACAGATCATGAAGACCAAGGCGGATGGTCACCGCAAGGATGTGACATTTGAGGTTGGAGATATGGTATACTTGAAGCTAAGGCCTTACAGACAGAAGACTTTAGCTAGCAGAAGGAGTGAAAAGCTCTCTCCACGATACTATGAGCCTTTCGAGATCGAAAGAAAAGTTGGGATGGTGGCCTACCGTCTCAAGTTACCTCCTCATTCCTTCATCCACCCTGTATTCCACGCATCGCTATTGAAGAAGAGCATAGGGGATCATACTGTGGCCACTGTGGCCATTCCTACTATACCCCAGGGCATCACAGAAGATATGCAATTCTTACTAGAGCCACTACATGTGAAGGAAGTGAGGAAGAATGATCAAGGCAAAAGGGAGATTCTCATCGAGTGGAAGGACTTACCGACACATGAGGCTACTTGGGAGATATACGAAACCATGCAGGCGCAGTTTCCAGACTTCAACCTTGAGGACAAGGTTGATCTTCTAGAGGGCGGTATTGTTGGACCGGGTTTACCGGTCCCGCCTGGACCCGTGCGGGTCTACAGGCGGAAGAGGGGGGCGGGCATCCGATTGGACCAAGAGGGACCCCCCACTTAAGTGGGGGTATTTTAGGGATAGGAGGGGATTTTTTGAGAGGGTATGAAGGGAGCCATTAGGGTTTAGTTTTGGGTATTATGAAAAGTGTATTCTCTTTCTAGTTTTCTTCCTCTAGTCTTCTCTTGTGCTTTTCTAGGGTTTTCTTGTGGGAGATCTTGTCCTTCTCGAAGTGGACAAACTTATCTTGTTTTTCTCTTGGCTTGCTAATGCAAAGGTTCTCATTTTTCTTCTCTACCCTTTTGTGATTGTTTTCTCATTTGATTTTGGTGGAGAAATTTCACACTTTTGAAGGGAAATTAGGGAAAACCCTAATTTGTGAAACCTAAGACGTATCAGATTGTTTCTCAATCTATCATTATTAGTTTTGGTAACACATTCATCTTAACAAATTCCACTTCCATTACAAGGAAACAAAAAAGAAAAGTTAATCTCTAAAGTAATTACATGTTTACATTACATTTGAATATTTCTTGCTGTAAAAGAGTAATCAAGTATTTCTCACAATTTAGGATTAATGATACCAAATTTAACTAATTACCATGATAGTACAGGAAAAGCATACCTCGAAAGCCTTAAGATCATCAAAGGCATCAACAGTAATATTTGTAAGCACAGGAAACAAAGCCTTCCTGAACCATTTTTGCATTTCTGGCTCAATGGAATCTGACGTGAAAGCAGGAGCGTGTAGATGAAATCAGCTTAGTAGTGCAAATATCATATTGTTGAGAACAGAAATCAAAATGCTTAAATGAAATTTTCATAAGAAAACCAATATGCCATAAAACACAAGTATTCTTGCTGCCACGTAAATGAAAACTAGCTTAATATCCACAATACTATTGGTAACTAAGTGGAAGAACAAAAAGAATTTAGTGTACTATAATTTTGGTGTATCTCAGCTTGAAGAAAGTAGAATTTTTTTTTGTATCTCTATATTTTTCCCTCTTTAGAATCTCACGATTCTATCATCTAAAAAATTATCAGTCAAAACCCAAATTCAAATGTTTAGCAAGATTAACTGAGTCATCATGACTACTATTAACTATAAGTCTAAACTTTGCTTTGACCATCGGGTAACTCATTAAGAACCATGGTTGCCCTCATCTGAGGTCCCAGATGAACAGAGGATAAGAATAATGCCAAACGACCTAATTTTATGGAACACCATGATGAGGGGGCACCCCTATCAAACGAAATAAAGGGATACAAAGGCGTTGAGTATGAGAAGTGTGGTTCAGAGGTATGCGAGTATCACCAACCCAGAAGCCTGCTATGTAACACAGTGGCTCAGCTGATAAAAAGTATAGGTTATTTAGTCATAATGATATGACATTGATTCTTAGTAATCTAATTGTGTACACACACTTTATGTGAAACTGCTAACACTAATTTCTCTGTGAAATATTTCCCCTTGGAACATTTGTATCTATGACTGGAATGGTGGCCTGTCAATGCTTGGAGCAACGAATTTGTACATTTGTCAAAGCAGGCTTGTGTTTCCTGAACCGGCCCAATCTTCCCCAAATCCTGAACCGGCCCCGGATCCAGGGCCGGTTTTGGTCTATAAAAGGAGGCCTAGTACCACCTCCTCTTCCTTTGCAGCCCATAATAGTGGGTCCCACTATTCAAATTGAATCCAAAATAAGAAAGGAGGGGCGGCTAGGGTTTTGGAGAGAGATTTGAATTAGAAGGTTTATGTTTTTTTATTAGTATTTTAATTTAGAAGGTTTATGTATTAAATAGCATGAGGTATTTTACGTTTGGAGTTTATGCTTTCATTTGTTTTTTTTGTTCTCTTGAAGCTTCTTTTGCGTCTTGGGCTCTAGATTCGTTGTCAAGATATTGGGAGAAAACTATCCTCCTCTCGAATTGAGGATCAATTGTATCTTACTTTGTGTTTGCTTTTTCTTTGAATCCACTATTACAATCTATCATTTTGGATTGATTTCATAGAGATTATCGCATTATTCTCACTATTTTTATCAATTATCTCTAGGGTTGCTTGCGAAATCAAGTACTTCCTCTTGGATTACTTGTGAACTCAAGTATTTCCTATTGAATTACTTGCGAACTCAAGTATTTCCTATCAGATTGCTACTCAAGTATTTCCTATCAGATTGCTGGGAAAAGACTAAGGCAACAGGATGTTAGCATACATTTCAACATTAATAGGACTTCATAATATATTGCTTCATTCCAATTGTCTAAAGGCATGGCTTCCTTAGCATGGTTTCATAATCAACAGGCGGACCATTGAAGCATTGGCATATTAATAGATGCATCTATAAAATGGATTTGTAGCCAAAGGATTAACCATCAAACATAGAATCATCTCTATTAAGATGTAGATTTAAGCCAAAGCTTTTGTTTAATTATCACTTTTAGCATTACCTATCTAGCCCATATTAGGATCTCATAGTTCGAGTGGAGTCATGACTATCGGGTGGAGTCATGATTTCTTTGTTTATGGCAGTCCCCATAGAAACAACCATGGGAAACATGCTAAAGGAGCGCAAATTTGTGGCAGACCTTGACTTAAAGAGAACATTGCCATGTCAAATGGAACAAATGACTAAGACACTTGAGACCATAGTTGAGGGGAAACCAAGTCATGAAGTAGGGATGGTGTGGTTAAGATGCCCAGAAGCATGACTAGTAGTGGCTCAAAATCATCAATGGTGCACATAAGTTCGTCGGCTTATAAAGCATGGTTGACTTGGTCATATTGATATCATGTGCATTATTGGTGACCTGGCCTTATTGTGAAATAAGCTTGTATCGCACATCTTGTCCAGGCTAGTGGACTAGTGCTTGCTCAAAGTATAAAGCAACTACTTAACATAAATTCAAGGGGTATATGTTATCGTTTTTTGTTGTATTCAGAGGTTTGGTTTTCAAAATTGGACCGAACCAGGAGATTTGGCAAGTTTAATTGTAGAATTTTCATTTAGTTGGTTCAATTCATATTAAAAATCAATCATGTATCAAACCGGTATGAACCGATCAAAACCACCTGTTCAACTGCAAACCGTTGAACTGGCCCCGATTTCTTAGATCCAATCGGTTTAATTGCTATCCCATTTAAACAATTAAATAAATTAATTTAATAAAAAATATTAAAATTAATGAACTAATTTTAATTTAAACTATTTTAATTTTATAATAAACAATAAAATCCTATAATGCTCATTTTCCACCATTTGGGAGTGAGGGTACCTTTGCATGCTTTTCAAAATGGATGGTGGACTAGTCAGCCTTGTCAAATTTTTTAGTGTTGCTGTGATGTTGGCTTGACTAGAAGGGTTTCTCATTGAACATATAGTAGACAATATTGATACTACACTAAAACCTAGTTCTACTTGCATTAATCAACAACAGGCAATTAAAAAAATAAAAATAAAAAAACAAGCAATAACGTTGTTCTGGACCATTCTGTCAATTATGGCCAACTAGGGAGCTTTAAGTGTCGCCTAATCAACTATAACTCCATAAGAAATCAGGAAAATATATATCCTTGACGGAATACTCAATTGGATCAAGCTAAAATGCGATATTGAGGCACACTAATCATTGATTAGCTTTATGCAATTGCTAGGTAAAAAATAGGGATAATGGGCCACATCAGAATTTTCGAAACTTCGTTCACTATTTATGCCTAGTTTAATGAATTTTCAATTTTTAAGAACTTATAAGCATTTTAATACATATTTATGATTGAGAAGATACGAGTTTTGCACTTAAAACTTTATTAGGGGTGCTTACAAATATGAAAGAGGTCTTGTTGCAACTTTCCAAACTTTTTAGGGGAATAAATAAAATTTTAAGATGCCCAATCATTTTTTTAAACTTCCTAGAATTTTAAATTTTTCCTGAATATTTTTTTGAAGCTTCAGGATATTTCTAAAAAAATTCAAATTATTTGGGAAGAGTAGTTCTTTTAAACATGTCCATGGTCCAAGCTAGAGCTGTAATTTTAAAAATTTTATCCCATTGATTACAAACATGAAATTCTTTAGAAGCCCCATATAATAAAGTGGATCAAGATAATTGGTCTACATAAAAAATAATTAGGTAAATAAAGTAACATGTAGTATAAGGCCTCAATCTTCAATCAAGAGGATATTGAAAGGAGTTGATAAATGATGTAGCATCATGAGATATCACGCGTCATGTGAAACCCATCTTTTTAAATAACCCAAGATCTATACTTGCATTGAAAGCAGGTGAGTCCCAGGATGTGGTATGGCCTACCGAGAGATCTTCATACATTGCATTAGGTTTCATTGGTTCGTGTCTAGGCTTTAATTGTTCTTTTTCAATCTCTAAGTTGTTCCGCATGTTGTTTCAGGGGAAAAGTTCATTGTTATGGCTTGATGCTCAAGCCACGGATTTGTCTCCCACTTTAAGCCCATCATAATCCGATCAATCATATGTTGCAGCCGACACAAAATTTTATGTGCTTGAACTTTTTAGTCACATATTTGCCCTCTGTTCTACCTTCTTAAGGTAAGGATGAGTCAGTGTGTGCTTTGCTCCATCCAAAATTAACTCCTATCACACCTCTAATGAAACTCTGACAATGACAAGCAAATTCTCTTCCATTTTGATGAGTTTTACATTTATTATTTTTATGTTTTGTTTTCGAGCATTTCATCAAAGCTTCTCCTTTTTGGTGGCTCTCATGGTGACGTTGATTGCTCAAGAAATGCTCCCTCCACCATCAAGCTTCCTCGATGAGAAATGAGAGATATTGAGAATAGTTTTTCATGAAGTAGATTAGTTTATTTTAACCTTTTTTTTTTTCTGATGCTAGGGCAAAGTTTATTTAAATATGGGATCAAGACTTCCTATAAGTATACCTGTTGACCTGCGAACCAAACAAAAAAAAATCGCAAAAATCATTGTACCTGAGCAGCGCACATAGCCCCGGATCACGCTCGCACGTCGTCGAAGCAAGTCGCACGTCCGATGTCGCTTCTCCCCACGACACTTGCACGACCTCGCGTTGCTAAATATCGAAGATAATGAGGCCTTCGGCCTCTCTGGCTCGAGCTCTCTCCGACTGCTCTCTTGCTCCCCGCTCTCTCTCCTTCTCCGGCCCTCCCCTTGTTGTTCGACGTCGCTTCCTTCGACGACTTTCCGTTCCGATCGGAGCGGAAGTTACGCATTTAGATCGGAAGCCACAAGGGGAGCTCGCCACTGTGAAGTTAACTTCATTCCGTTCATGCGTCTCTCCGACCCCGTCGCTGCTGTTTGACTTGGCTCCGGCGACGACTTTCCCCTCCTGTAGAACTGGAAGTTACAACATTTTGATCGGGAGTGAGAACGGGAGCTCGCTGTTGGTGAAGGTAACTTTCTCCCTTGCACGCGTGCTTCCCCGGCTCCTTCCTGTCCGACCTCGCTCACGCCGACGTCCCTACTTGTCGGATCGGAAGTTAACACACTTTAATCGGAAGCTACAACGGGAGCTGCTCGGCTGTGAAGGTAACTTTCTCCCTTCACGTGATCTTCCACGGCCAAATCCCTTGAATCCGCCGAGCCAAGGGATTAATTTTTTTTATTATAAATAATTTAATTATAATTATACTAATTAAATATAATTAATTACAATTATTACTTTTAATTAATCAAAATTTATAAATTAATTATTATTAGTTAATATTAATTAATTATATTTATTAAAATTAATTAATGTTAATTAAGTTATAATTAATTCTAAATTAATTATAACTTATTATATTAATTAATTTTAATAATTTTAATTAATTATAATTAATTAAAAATGATTATTTAATTAATCTTAATTATAATTAATAAAAGAAAATGTGTCTTCCTCTCCTTGCCTCGGTCCACGAGCCTCACCATCAATCCCGCGAAGGTACAGATCTTCTAAACTCAAATTCTCGCATCCGTTGTTTGCAGCGGACCGGAACCGCCTATACACGCCTTTATTGCGCGTGGTGGGATGGGACCCCGGTCCGACGCCTAAGATGAGACGAGCAATGGCCTAAACTCTACCTCGGTGTTCGTGGCGCACCGGCAAACCGCTTATACACGTCTTTATTGTGCGTGGTGGGATGGGACCCAGGTGCGGCACCTACGACGAGGCGGGGTCACTCATAAGTACCCCCGAGCAGGGGGAAAGCAAACTGTCATTCTTTTAAACAGGTACTGAAGATCCCATACACTCCTTTATTGCGCGTGGTGGGAGGATAGAACACGGCCGCAGTGTCCTCGTCCGAGGACACCTACCATACACGCCTTTATTGCGCGTGGTGGGAAGACCCAGTTTCTCGTAGTTTTCCCCTAAACAGGGGAGATGCCGGGAGGCTGCCGAAATTTCGGGTGAAATATTACTCTACTCGGACCTGTTTGAACTCAAAAGAACAAAGAATCCGGACTCGATGAACAAGAACTTGTGGACTTAAACCTAAATAAAACTCAAGTGACTAATAAAAGGCCAAATGAAATAAAATCAAGCTAAAGCCCAATTCAAATCAAAGTGAACATGCAATTGAACTCAAAGGATTGCACTTGAACAAGTAATCCGAACTCAAAATTGGAGCAAAATGTGGAGAGCAAGGGACTCAAATTGAACTCAAGCTAGATCCAAACTTGACATGAGCAACAAGAACTTGAACTTTCAAGAACAATAGGGACTTGAGTTTGAATGGGATGCCAAGAGCTGAACCCATAACAACATACAAGACTCAAGCATGAATTGAACCTTGAACTCGAGTCTGATGGAACACATAAGACTGGGCTTTGGATGAATGAACAAATCAAAGTCTAAATGCACAGTTCTCTAAGCTAACAACAAGTTGCAAGTGGAAGATGAAATCCCGATGCACACGAAAAATGAATGTAACGAACTCCTACGACAATCCCTACATATGCCTGTTGATTGAGATGGCAATACTGGAGACCAACAATCAAAGGACCGCCCTTACAAGAAAATGCAATCACCGAACCACCTGAGATTGGTGAAAGGTGGATATGGTGAAGGTGACAACGGCTCCTTTACAAACATTTTCGAGAGGTCGTAGTAGATGCAGCGGTCCCCTGCAAATGGAAACTTGTGGATAACAACAGTGTATTGTAAGTACAATGAATCACTGTAGACAAAAATACGGATATCACCTACGACAGTGGTGATCAAGATCTTCAAGTACGTCGGGTACAATGGCAACCCAGTGTATGACAGAGGACACCCCCTGGGAGAAGGAAAGGGATGTTTGAACAAATTAGAACTAAACTTCCTGGTGTTCCAAAATTTCTTTTCGATCTTGCACTTAAGAAGAAGACAATGCTTGCATCTACAAATATAAAAAACAACAAAGTTCACTATATTGATGATCCTGAAAAGAGTCTCTTTCAAGGCAGCATTCACTGATTTCAAAGTCTAGAAGAACCTTCCCCGGTGAATGAGAAAAGGGGGAGTCAATAGCAAAATGATAAGATGCCTCACGTCATCAGACGACCGCCACCGGATCTGCAACATTCGTACTAGCGGACAGAATGCGTGTATAAGCTCTCAAATGAAAAGTTGTGTGCATCCAAATGATAGTTATTTGCACAACTATAATTATTTTAAAATACGCTGCACGTACACTATAAATTGTATACGCACAGGTAAGCTAAAGGGGTAAATGCAATCTCGACCCGCATGGGCCCCGGCGAGCGTGTTATTGGTACACACGTGACGCCTAGAGATGCTGCGCGGGCCAATAAGTGAATTCAAGTTCGAATCTGATCCTTCTATACGGATCAATAGAAGTCGATAGGGTTCGAACTCTCAAACAAATACCCGGTTGTGGCGACCGGTGTATTTGTTTTAATACATTCATATTAGGCCTTCAAGGCTTATAATCAAGATAATTCACTAAACAAACGCATAAAGCCTACGAAACCCGATCCTCCTAAGTAGATAAATAGGAGTAGACAATGTTCAAACTCTCGGATAAATATGCGGTCATGAATTTGACCGAAATATTTATTTTTATATTCATATTAGGCCTTTAAGGCCGTTAACGAAGAAAATTCATAAACGAAGACACAATTACGAGAAACCCGATCCTCGGTCAACAGCTCAGCCGAGTCAACAAGGTTCAATCCAAAAATAGAAATGACCCCAAACACCCCGATGATGGCCGTGTTAATTGTTTATCTCAACCGGAGGGGTTCACAAACATTTTCAAATGACTCACAAATATTCAAATGACTTCCAAACTCCACCCACAATACCAAAATCAAACAAATCCCAAAGTCCGAATATTTAAAATCTGAAATAAATCCATCAATCACTCAAAGCAAAATTCATTCATCATCCGCAACAGTTTGCTGGGGTTGACGAATTAAAAACTACTTCAGCTCACAAAGAGCCAAATGCCTAGTCGAAAATATCACTAGGATCCATTCTCAAACCAATCTCCTGCCAGTAAGGACGTGGTGTGTGTCCTCTAACTGGCGGTTTGCAGCCAAATAGCACCGTAGGATAAACGGTTATGACGACCCGGGGCCCTCTGAACCGAGTGGTTTAGCTGTCAAATGGCACCACGAAATATCGGTTATGGTCAGGGCCAATACGTTCCTTAGTGGCATCAAATCCTTGAGATATGAATCAATAGGATATGATCGATAGGGCACAAAGCCCTCTATTAGCTAAGGTGGATTCAAATTTGTCCCCTTAGACACGCATCCATCCCAGGTCTACAAGGTCCCCTTGTACGAAGCAACCCATGGTTGCCGATAAGGATCCTTCTGTCAGGTTGGGTCGACTACCTCCTCTGACTAAGTAGACCATGGACCACGATGGCCCGGGACGACGGAACCATGGGATCTTGATCGGGTCTATCATTCATTCCCCCACCATCCACTTTAAGTGCAAGATGGTGCAATTTTCAATCTTAAATATCAAATTCCTTGATCCAAACCCATGCTGCTACTATACGCCAGATAACACGTATTCTCTACGTATCTGATTGATGACTAGCCTTAATCGAAAGTTCTCTATCGTGATCGAGAGGGGTAATTAACTATAGGGGCTTTCGCCTATAGGAAACCAGAACTCAGATCATAAAGTCCTCGCAAAATGAGGGTGAAATCTCTGAGTATTGTCTTATCTACAAACCCATCTGTCTTCCAAAATTTACCCCAGAACTTAATTCCGTTAAAACTCCCCTCGCCAAAGAAAAAAACAAAATCAAATAGCGCGGCGGGGAGGCCGGGGCCGAATTTTCGGAGCCCACAATACCCATAGTTAATTGATCTAACCCATGAAAAAGCACTCTTAATTAAGAAGATTCAATAGGCTCAAGTTTAAATTTAAATTTAGATTAGGCATTTATGTTTCATTCATGAGGAATATTTGTAGGAATGGAGACTAACCAGATAAATATTTCATAATTCCATCATCCCGGGTCTACCAGTGGACCTAATTTGTCAATATCGCAGGGATTTGGGCCAAGACGATCAGGTACCATGATTAGTAAACATGCTAAGCATTTACTTTCCTGAATATTGACAATGTGTACAATAATAGATTTTTATCATCTAGAATGTTTAATCAAGGCATTTTTCTCGGTAACTTTCTATTTAGAACATGACATAACGTGCCTCTTAAGTTTTTAGATAATATAGTAACTTGGTTGATAAAATAACTGGTTAGATGTCAAATAATATTAGAAATCCCTTTTTTTTATAGTGATCTTTTTTTTTTTCCTTTCTCACAATCAAGCCCTGGCTGGGGATCCTAGTCAAGAGAAAGCATCATTTAGAGATCTTAAATTGCATACAGCTCGTTGTGCATTCCAACAGTGCCCTAGGGTAAAGACAATCGGCATTAAGAGAAGCAGCAGTTATTAAGCACAACAAAAGAAAACTTTCAGAGCAAAAAGATACTGAATTGTAAAAGCATACCTTGATCATATGCAGCACCATATTTACCTCTACTAACTGATGACAACATTTGCAAGAAATAATGGTTGCAATATGAACCTAGAAAGATTCCCAGAAAATTTAAAGCAGCGGAGAAGAATAGAGAAGGGAATTACAAAGACAAGTTAGAGACCCTTCAGAAAATTACTTTGCAAGTGAAATCGGCAATATTAATAAAAAACAGAAACCGTAATAATGAAGAACATATATAATACTGTCCAAAAGGAAACAACACTCTTAAGAAAACTAAGGCACCCAGCAACAAGGCTAGAGTGATTTTGAACCAGCCTGACCAACCTAACGTCCAAGTCTATGTCTAAAAAAAATAGAAATAGTGTGAACCAACAAGAGATAATCATACAAAGAGTGAATCCAAATACTCGTTTAGCTGCATAATGTAATAGCTAATGGGTAAAAAAAAACAAAAACTCAATAGAAGCCTCTCTTTTTGAATCCAGGGAAGTGATTTATGATAGAACTACATCATAGTAATCATCATCACTAGTCTCATCCCAATTATTTGGATTCAACTTTATAAATCCTCCTTTTTTATTCATTCTTGCTGAATACTATATGAAATTTTAATTTTATTTCTGTACAAGTGCTCTTGGAAATCATATAGTCATGCTACTTTTGGTCCAAATTATATACTCACATATGTTTTCACAAATACTTAGCAAGTAGTCGACAGATTATAAGGAGAGAACTCACATTCGATGGACCCCACAGAGGAACTCGCCCAAGGAATATCAGGCCCCACTCCCCAGGGCCTACGAAGAAAGATCGCCTGTCTCAGGGGCAACAAGGGACCTCAACAACTAAGTAACTCACTATTCGCATCATGCGACGAAGGCAGTCTATACAACAACTCTCCCCTACCTGGATGGATGCCTTCATCCCCATACAACCAAGTTCAACTACAGAAAAGCACTTACCCAGAGGGTTATTAGCTCGACCTGCCATTTAGTCCATCTTCTCCAAAGCATCAATTCACTCACTTTTTTTCCTTTTAAGGAAATTTGAGCCTTAGCACAGGTCACCAGCAGCCCTCAAATGCCACTGAGCACTCCTTGTTTAAAACTCACTTGCAGACTCGCCCACTCCTACTTTGCATTGCCCAGCTTGCTCAACATACTCAACATTACTGAGCTTGGCCAGAGATAGATCAACAGAACTTTGCAACGCCTGGCCCTCCCTCAGCTAATAAGGAGCTAATACGTGTCTAGCTAGGGTAATCTATGTAGCATTATACATTCTTTTTTTGTGGTGTAACCTTTCATGTAGTGATGCATGCAAAAATTAGGACAACCCCCAAAATTTTTGCAAGCAAAAGAAAAAGACTTTATAAACTTTTAAACAAAACATGACTCAAAAACAAAACTCACATGACACTCACATACATGACACCAAGACACACACGACAATCATGCTCTTATACCAAATTGATGCATGCAAAAATTAGGCATATTCACCATCATTAGTTGGCACAATCTTTTGCATACAAGATTTCTAATGCATGCAAAAATTAGGACAACCCCCTAATTTTTGCAAGCAAAAGAAAATCTTGTATGCAAAAGATTGTGCCAACTAATGATGATGAATATAAGAGATTTTCTATAAAAAAAAGGATGATATGATGTTATTTTTGGAAGCCAAAACCTGCGGGTTTCTTTGTGGAAAAGCCTGAGAGCTTGTTCCACCTCTTCTCTTCTTCTAGGAAAGCTTGCGAGCTTCTCCTCCATTTTGTCTCGGCTTCTAATCTCTTTCATCTCGCCGCAAGTGACCACCCCACATGTATCTTTCTTCTCAACGATTGGCAAGCAGCTTTAGGAGTTTATGTTTATGTTTGTGTTTGTGTCAAGAGTTGTAAGTGTCTTTTTATTATAAAAATTTGTATTTTGTGTTCTTTGGTGTATTTTCTATTTCCTATGAAGTTTTTTCTTTTGCTTGCAAAAATTAGGGGGTTATCCTAATTTTTGCATGCATCAATTTGGTATCAGAGTATATGTGTTCTTTTCTCCATTGTGAATGGTTTTGTGATCAAATTGCCAAGGATGACCCAATAAAATATGGCAGACTTAAAGTGGAACGACATCGCAAACAACTTAATCTTTGAAAGAACTCCCAATTGTTAAGTAAACAGAACATTGTTTTGTTATTGAAACTTCACCCCCCTCCTTGAACCAAGAAATTTTGTAAGGTTTGGCAAGTGGTTTGGATTTTAACTTGAGCTTACCAATCATAATTTGTGAAACAAAATTTCCCGAACTCCCGCTATCAATCATAAGAGTGCAAATTTTTCCCTCAACCGTGCAAATGGTTCTGAAAATATTTCTCTTAAGCCATCTATCCCCATTTTCAATTTTAGTTGTCAAAACTTGTCAGATTACCAAAAGTTGCTCACCTTCATCTCCCTCTACATCAACTTTTTCTAATTCAATGTTGTTTTCAGGATAGGATTCGTTTTCTTCCTCTTCTTCTAACTCTTCATCATTTTCAATGTAATTGTTTCTTTGTGGGTTATTTTTTCTACAAGCCGCAGAGAGATGATCATAAAGCCCACATTTATAGCATGGTCCAATTAATCTTGATTGTTCAGTAGGCTTAGGCCCCATTATTCCCTTTCCTTTATCCACATTTTGATTTTTGAGTTTCAAAAGATTTAATTTTCACACCCGATGTTCCCACAAAAGTTTGAGAAGATTGAGTTTTAACCCCACCAGTCTGTCTTTGCTTATAAGTTATTTTGTTGTGACCCCTTTAATGTTGCTTTTTAATTTTTAATGTCATGCGATAAGCCTCGTCAATTTTAATTATGTGGTGCAAACTCAGTTAGTCTTGGATTGTCCATTTTAAACTATTGATATACCTTGAGACAGTCTTTTCTTCAGATTCATCTAAATCATTTCTAGATTGAAGTTTGTAAAACATTTCAGTGTATTCTTCAACAGATTGATTTCCTTGTCGCAAGTTATTAAATTCTTGAAAGATTGTTCGTGCGTGATCTGATGGCAAGAATTTCCCCCTCATTTTTTATTTCATTCTTTCCCAATTTTGCATTTTCTCTTTCCCTCGCCTAAGTCTATTGTTCTGTAAATTTTTCCACCATGTGAGTGCATGACCAGTGAGTTTTAAACTTGCAAATTTGGCTTTCCTATTTTCCGGAATTTCTTTCCATTCAAAGAATTGATCTATTTTTCAATCCACTTGATGAATTGGTCGAGTTGTAAATTTCCCTCAAAGTTGTGAACATCTATTTTAATCTCATAATCTCAATTTCTTTGTCGCCTATTTTGGTTCCTAGGGACTTCTTCATCACTTTCAGATATTTGAACATTATGATGGTTGACATTTAAGTTAGCAAGAGTGTTAGCCATTTCGTTCATTTGATTTTGCAAATCCACTAACTGTTGCATCATTTGTTGTCAATCCCCTTGATTATTAGCCATTGTTTTATTTTCTAAAGAAAGAGACTCATACTAACCAAGGATTTGCTAACTCGCTCTGATACCAAATTGATGCATGCAAAAATTAGGACAACCCCCTAATTTTTGCAAGTAAAAGAAAAAGACTTTATAAACTTTTAAACAAAACATGATTCAAAAACAAAACTCACATGACACTTACATACATGACACCAAGACACACACGACAACCATGCTCTGATACAAAATTGATGCATGCAAAAATTAGCACAACCCCGTAATTTTTGCAAGCAAAAGAAAAATATGTTATAAAATTTTAAACAAAACTCACATGACACTCACATACATGACACCAAGACACACGACAACCATGCTCTGATACCAAATTGATGCATGCAATAATTTGGACAACCCCCTAATTTTTGCAAGCAAAAGAAAAAGACTTTATAAACTTTTAAACAAAACATGACTCAAAAACAAAACTCACGTGACACTCACATACATGACACCAAGACACACGACAACCATGCTTTGATACCAAATTGATGCATACAAAAATTAGGACAACCCCCTAATTTTTGCATGCATCATGTAGCCCTCATACCCCTATTAAATAAGGAAAATATATTTTGCATCCTTTGAATCTTATGATACTAGTATCTTTTTCTATCTGATTGAGATCCTAAGCACTCTTTATAGCTTTTCCCTAGCATTTCCCCATTCTCTCCATCCTCACACAGCTTCCTGGTTTACACTCATAGGTAAACCTGCTAATAAAATCCACCATCATCCATGGACAAATTTGAATCCAACATAAATCATTTTCCTTTCTAATCCTTACACCTTAATTCAAGGTATCTGGTGCATCTCCTAAACTATCTTGATTTATTCACTCTTCCCCCTTTTTTTCTTTTTTCTTTTTTCTTTTTTCTTTTTTCTTTTTTTCTTTTGATCTGCTCATAACATTCCAACTTTTTTCTATAAGAACAGCATTTTAAATGTCAATTGCCAAAAAAACAAATGAAAATATTAGAATGTCGACACTATGGTGAAGTGGACCTATTGAATAAATAGCAAAACATGAAGATCTTTCACAACCTTAACAGATAGAATAACAAAATTTGCAACCAAGTTTTGGGACCTTTCTGCTAATAAGCAAGTACTATTAAGCATCTCAAGGAGTTTTTTTAATGCATTATATTCTCAACGAATTAAGGTGAAGATTACATCAAAAAATTAGTCTGAAGCTTCAATACATTACCTATGCCAAAAGTGCAGATTCTTGGGGACAAAGATCCTCCATTTTCTACGTGAGATTTTACAGTATGACAAACAGTACGTTCATTCTCAACTGCTCCATCAGTTACGAGAAAAATATATGGGACTGCGTCCTTTGTTTTAGATAACAAACCTAGCGACTGAATACAGCAAAAATAAAGCTATGATGAATATGACAATGTTAGATAGGCTGCACTCAGAAGATTTCTATCAACAAAATAAAAGACGATGTGGTTAAAGTCGACCACCTGAATGGAATTTTCATCAAACATCCTCAACGCCTTTACGCAGCAGCAACATTAATGTTATAACTGGCAATGAATAACTTATCACCCAAGTAAGGATTCAGTAAGCACAAATAAACATCTACCTCATTCAGGGGTCGCATAATATTTGTCCCACCACATGCGATCAAATTTTTGCTTATCCACTGCGTAGTGCTTTCTAGCAGGTCCACATTAGCGGGTTCCAGAAATGATGAGAAAGAGTACATCTCTTCGTTGAAAGCTATTATGTTGAAGCAATCAGTTGGGGCAAGCTCTGGAAGAATTGAAAGTAGAGCACTCTTAACACTCTCAAGAGGCTTTCCTTGCATGCTTCCACTTATATCAACGAGAAATATGACTTCCTTTCTGAAAACCTAATACAGAGACTGAAAAAAGAATGAGAATAACCATTTGCAAATTACAAAAGACAAGTAACAATTTGGGACAAAGAAGTTTGGTGATGCAAAAAAGATGAAAAACAACTGAAGTAAGACATTGTAAGATAAATATTAATAGCGAAAATGATGCCAATTGGCAGCTTCAAAGAGTGAAATCTAAGAAGGCATAACCAAGTGTGTGAAGCTCCCTTCATTATGATGTCTAGGGAGTAGTAATATATGTAAACTTATTCAGACATTGCAAATAAAATGTTAGACCAGTCCTGGACCAGCCCAGCTGGTCCAAAGGGGACCGTTCAGATTTATAGGAGGTGGAACAGGGAGGTTCCGCCCCCTTCTTCTGCCCCTTTTGATAGTGGGGTCAACATGCTTGATTAGGGGAAATTTAGGGGTGGATTTAGGAGGGAAAATTCAAACAAAAGGGGCTGTTTTGGAATTAATCAAATTATTGTATGCTTAAATATGTTTTGGTGGCTAGGGATAGGTTTTTATCTTGCTTTTTGTTGTAGTTTGCTGGTTCCTGGTTCTTGTGTGGGTTCTAGTGGCGTCTAGAGGTTTCAGAGAGCCGGATCTTCTTCTCCAATTGAAGATCCACTTGTATCTTGCCATTTTCCTTTATATATTTGAGTTTTGGTGTGTTCTTTCTAAATTTTTTATGTCATTCTCTGGTTTTTGCTGAAATTGCATCCACTTCCTAACAAATTGGTATCAGAGCACTTCAATAAGGTACTAATGGTCGAACGGAAACTAGAAGTGTTGGAGGGGGAATTAGGCCAACTGAAATCAGATTTTGTGAAAAAATAAAAATCATATTTTCAAAACAATTTGCATCCATCCATGAAAAGATAGATGGAAAGTTCACTGTTGTGGAAGACATGCTGAAGAAATTGCTTGAAGCCAAACAAAATATGATGACATCAGAAACGAAGGAAGCTACTAGTGGCCAAGGAAGAGGAGGAAACCCTAATCGGCTTAGGGGAGGGGAGAATCAAGAGGGGGAGATTCTGGAGAGAGAAGATGGGATGCCTCCACTAGAGCCTATTTCTAAGTAGGAAATAAGTATTGGGTACGAGCGAATGGATGTTGATTTTGCAAGAAGAGGGGTGGATTATGAGCGTCGAGGTGTTGAATTTGAAATAAGGAGGGGGATTTTAAAGAAGGGTTTGAGTACGAGCCAGAAGGGGAGAACAGGACACTTGAGGGGCACCTCCATTTAGGGGAATGGGAGGCTACGGAGGATTCAGAGGAAACGGATGTGATCTGAGGGTAAGGAAGCTGAAGATGCTCGTCTTTGAAGGCGAGGATGCACATTGGTGGATTTACAAGTTATAGAGGAATTTCGCCGCCAACAGGATGACAGAGGAGGATAAATTGATGGCGGCTGGTCTGTGTTTGGAGGGGAAGGCTTTGGCCTAGCACCAATAGAGACATGAGGCGGCCCATTCAAAGTTGGAGGGAGTTCAAGGATTGTTTACTAGAACGTTTTCGAACCAGTAGGAAAGGGGACTTTTATGAGTAATTCTTCGCCCTAATGTAGGAGGGTTCTATGGTGGAGTACCATGACATGTTTGAGTACCTAGCTAGTCGATTGGACCGACTTTCTGAGACAGTGTTGGAGGAAAACTTCATAAAGGGGCTCAAGCCCGAGATTCGGCGGCTGTTAGAGAGATGAGGCCACGTGACTTGGAGAGGCTATGGAGCTTGCGCAATTGGTGGACCAAAAGTATCTGGAGAGAGGGACCAAAGGTAGCATTTCAGGAGGCTCATACAAGATGACCACCACGTTCTTAGCTCCCAAGGGACCAGCACCATGAAGCCTTCGTGAGGTCCCAAAGGAGAAGCCTGGAGGAGGGGGATTCAGGGGAAACTTCGGAAAGCTCACTAAGGAGTTACAAAAGAAACAGGCAAAGGGAGTGTGCTTCAGATGTGATGGGAGGTACACGTCGGGGCACAAATAAGGATCGAACTCTTCAAGTACTTATCGTCTGTGATGAAGAGGAAGCTAAGGAGGGAGATGAGAGTGAGGCAGTGGTAGAGGAGGAGGAGAAGCTGCATCTTGACATGGCTGGAGTCTCTTTAAACTCAGTGATGAGGTTCACCCCGAATCACACCATGAAAGTGAAAGGAGAAATAACAAACCAAGAAGTAGTGGTGTTGATCGACAGTATGGCTACCTATAATTTTATCTACAATCAGGTAGTTGACCAACTGGGGGTGAAATTGGTGGACACCGGGGGCTATGGGGTGATAA
This sequence comes from Dendrobium huoshanense, assembly GCA_016618105.1. Taxonomy (NCBI): domain Eukaryota; kingdom Viridiplantae; phylum Streptophyta; class Magnoliopsida; order Asparagales; family Orchidaceae; genus Dendrobium; species Dendrobium huoshanense. The sequence goes on along the minus strand of CM028350.1, from coordinate 29,869,739 downwards.
TGGGCACTAAAAAAATGGAGATGGGTAGAGGAGTGTGTAGAGGAGTTGTGCTGACTATACAATGAGTTCAGGTGAGAGAGGATTTTCTCTCATTGGAGTTGGGTAGCATTGATGTCATCCTGGGGATGAAGTGGCTGCAAACATTGGGAGATACCAAGGTCAATTAGGGAGCATTGACGATGGCGTTGCTGGTAAAGGGAAGAAGGATGGTGATCTGGGGAGATGCAAGGTTGTACAGGGCCATGGTGCCTCTCAAAACCATGATCAGGACCATACACGAGGAGGGGGGAGGATTTATAATGGAACTGCAGAGTTTAGAAGGGATCAAACTAAATGAGGGGGGGAGGGGGGATTCCTCTTTCAGTACAGCCACTCATACAACAATTCAGTGAGATTTTTTAGCCACCTCAAGGCTTACCACCCCCAAGCGAAAAAGAGCATGCCATCATCTTGAGGGAGGGGTGTCACCAATTAGTGTGTGTCCATACTGCTACCCTCAAATTCATAAGAATAAGATCGAGAAGCTTATCAGAGAGATGATGGAGGTGGGGATCATCAGGCAAAGTATGAGCCATTTTTCTAGTCCAGTCTTACTGGTCAAGAAGAAGTATGAGAGCTGAAGATTAAGTGTGAACTATCGAGCCTTAAATAAGGAGACTGTGTTAGAAAAATTTCCCATTCCAATGATTGATGAGCTGCTAGATGATCTATGTGGTGTAGTAGTCTTCACCAAGATGGATCTAAAGTCGGAATACCATCATATCAGGATGAGGGAGGAGGATATTCTAAAAACTGCTTTCAGGACATGTGAGGGGCATTACGATTTTTTAGTGATAAACGCCCCTGCCACTTTCCAGTTGCTCATGAACAGAGTGTTCAAACCATATCTCAGGAAGTTTGTACTGGTCTTCTCTGATAAAATATTGGTATATAGTAGCTCGATAGGAGAGGACCTGGAACATGTAAGGGTGGTCTTGAAAGTATTACGGGAGCATCAGCTGAAAGCCAACCTGAAGAAATATTACTTTGCACATATCAGTGTGGAATACTTAGGCCACGTGGTCTCTCAGGAGGGGGTGGATGTCGATCAGGCCAAAATTGAAGCAATGCAGAAATGGTCTCTACTTAGAAATCTGAGAGAGTTGAGGGGGTTCTTAGGGTTGACAGCATACCACAGGAGATTCGTGAGAGGCTTATAGCACCATAGCTTGGTCATTGACAGAGCAGCTAAAGAAAGATGGTTTCATATGGAAAGAGGCAACTACACAGGCCTTTGAGAGACTAAAAAAGACCATGACTACAGTACTGATTTTGGCTCTACCAGATTTCAGTCAGATCTTTGTGGTTGAGACGGATGAATCATGATATGAGTTGAGGGCTGAACTCATGCAGAATCACAGACCCATAGCATACTTCAGCCAAGTGTTGACAGCCAGAGCTATGTTAAAGTCATTCTACGAGAGGGAAATGATGGCTATTGTGTTAGCCATCAGAAGTGAGAATCATACTTGTTGGGATGGCATTTCATTGTTAGGACGGACCAGAGGAGCTAGTAGTTCCTTTGGAGAAGAGGATGGTGATGTAAGAGCATCATAGATGGTTATCAAGCTATTAGGCTCTGATTTTGAGATTCAATATAGGCTTGGATTGGAGAACAAATCGGCGGATGCATTTTCCAAAAGCATGGGGGAACTCCAGGAGTTGGCTATGTCAATACTGCTGATGCTAGATTGGGGGGGGGGGGGGGGGGGGGGGGGGGGGGCTATTAAACAGGAGATTATGCATGATGAGTTGGAAAAAATTAGAGCAGATCTTCTGAAGGATGGGAACAGCCACCCAAGCTACTCTTTAGAGGGGGAGAGACTGTTGTGCCAGGGGAGGTTTGTGATGCCTAGTACCTCAGTTCATATCCCATAGCTGCTACAAGAGTTCCACGGGAGCACTATTGGAGGTCACTCTGGTGTACATAAGACATACATGAGACTGGCAGCGAAGCTATATTGGAGGAGGATGCACAAGGATGTGAAAGAGATGGTGGCTAGATGTGAAGTGTGTTAGAGGAACAAGTACATGGCCATGGCTCCTAATAGGTTACTTCAACCACTAGCTCTACCAAACAGGATGTGGGAGGAGGTCACCATGGACTTTACTGATGGGTTGCCTCACTCTCAAGGGTTTACAGTGATTCTGATGGTAGTTGACAGATAGAGTAAGTACGCTCACTTCATCCCCTATGGCTAACTTACACGATAGTGACGGTAGCGACCGCATTCATCAGGGAGGTGGTCAAGCTACATGGGATAACGAAATCTATAGTATCCGACAGAGATAAGGTATTTCTCAGTCATTTTTTGAGGGAGTTGTTCAGGTTATAAGGGACAGTGCTAAAGAAGAGCACCGCTTACCACCCCCAGACAAACTGACAGATAGAAATGGTGAACAGGAGCTTGGAAACATGCATGCTATGTTTTGCTTCAAAAACACCTAGGATATGGGCCAAGAGGCTGAATTGGGCATAATAAAGCTACAACACCTCGTACCACTCGGCATCCTAGATGACTCGCTTCAAGGTGTTGTCTAGAAGAGACCCTCCCCACTTGGTACATTTTGGGCAGAATCGCACATTAGTATCTTCAGTAAAATAGTACTTGGGGGAAAGGGATAGGGTGATGGAGGAGTTAAAAAGCACCTGGTGAGGGCTCAATAAATTACGAAGAAGCAGGTGTATGGACACAGGAAGGAAACCCAGTTTGTCGTTGGGGATAAGGTATTCTTAAAGTTGCGACCCTACAGGTAGAGGACAACAGCTAACAAAAGGTATGAGAAGCTAGCCCCTAAGTACTTTGGCCCTTGTGAGGTATTAGAGAAGATTAGATCAGTGGCTTATCGCTAGAAGTTACCCTCGACTGCTTCCATACACCCAGTGTTCCATGTATCACAGTTGAGGAAAATAATGGGGGATCATGCAGCTAGTTCAAAATTACCAGGGACGCTAACACCGGATTTGGAGGTGGTTTTGGAACCATTGGAACGTAAAGGGGTACGTCAGGGAAAAGGAGAGCCCAAGGAAGTGTTGATCAAGTGGAAGAACTTACCTAGCTATGATGCCGCTTGGAAGCCATATGAGAACAAGGTGGCTCTTTGGGAGGGAAGTATTGTTAGACCGGCCTAGCCAGTCCAAATGGGACCGGTTCAGATTTATAGGAGGCGAAACAGGGAGGTTCTGACCCCTTCCTCTACCCCTTTTGATAGTGGGGTCCACGTGCTTGATTAGGGGAAACTAAGAGGGGGTTTAGGAGGGAAAATTCAAACTAAAGGGGGCTGTTTTGGAATTAACCTAATTATTGTATGCTTAAATATGTTTTGGTGGCTAGGGTTAGGTTTTTATCTTGCTTTTTGCTGTAGATTGCTGGTTCTTGTTTCTTGTGTGGGCTCTAGCGATGTCTAGAGATTTGGGAGAGTCAGATCTTCCTATCCAATTGAAGATCCAACTGTATCTTTCTATGTTCCTTCATATATTTAAGTTTTGGTATGTTTTCTTCCTAAATTCTATGTGTCGTTCTCTGATTTTTGCTGAAATTGCATCCACTTCTTAACATAAACATTGCATGATTGCTTGTGACCTCCGGATTACAAAAAAGTGACAACCTAGCCATTACTCGAGACTTCCCCTCTAATTGGCTACTGCAAAGAAGATCATCAGAAAACAAAAAATAAGCAATATCTAAATTTTTCAAGAGGCATATGACTAAGGGAGGATATGCAAACAATGAAATTAGAAAATTCAGAATTGTACAAATTGACATGTTGATGGGTAACATTGCAATACCATATCGATATTAATAAACAAGTATCAAACAGGTAAAGTAAGCAGTAGTACATAAATAGCAACATAGATAAAAGGTTAGGAAGTAAAACCAGTGACTTAAAAAGTAATTTCCTCCAACATTAAAGGGGCACTGATATACGGCTTAACAAGTAAATTAGTATTCAACTTCATGAAAACATAAGAGAGTATCTGGAAAGTTGGAGGTACCTTCCCCATCTGATTACTCCCAGGATAAAGGCATAGGCAGAACATATTTCTTTGATCTAGATCATGCATTGAAGGAGAGTTCAACATTATACCACCATATATATCACTTGAGAAAACCTGTGCAGTTTAAAAATTCTTGTAAAATAATGCTGAACCTACTAACAAGAGATTCAAAAAGAATATTTTGATTTAAAAAGTATGTGCTAGTCAACTGGTAAGTGAATCTCTTAGATGAAATATTGATGCCAAAATCAAAATCTACAATCGATGGAAACACAAAATATTGCATTCTATAGATCATTTTGAATTATAATCAATTAACTCAATCAGTTAGAATTTGTATTTGCAAGCACGTGACTGTGTTGTAGTAGGGGGATGAGAGGACAGGACACGGTGCTACCACCACATGAAGAAACTGTACTTGCAATAGTATTTGGTGTTTTTGGCCCTATTTCTACGGCTTGTACTCCCACAGAAGCTACTTCAGTCGGGCTTCCACCATGAAGGATTTCTGAGCTTGCGAATACTGCAATGTCAAAATCTATGATAAATAAAAATGCAATGTATTTGTATTACATCAATCATTTTGAATTGAAATCAAATAGTTAAGGATTTGCTTTTGCACGCCTCTAATAACCGTACTTTCTATGATTGGGTTTGAGACCACCATTCAATTCCTACTATATTCTACGAAAGGTGGTTTCTGTGATGCTACCGCCACGTTAAGAAATTGGACTTAACAATTATGTTGTTATATTTCAATTCCTATCCCCATATCTTATATCTTACAGCTTCTAATTTCATGGGGCTTCTATGACTATGGATTATAAGCCTGTGAATACTATGCGGTGGCCCATACTCTATTGGACGAGCCGTGTTTTTGTTTGGTAGGGGGGTACATAAAGAAAGTGTGCATACAATAATATTTTGGTATTTCTGATCCTATTTCTAAGGCTTGTATTGCTATAGCTGATATTCCAGTCGGGTTCCTCTGCTTGCAAGTACTTCAAAGTCAAACTCAACTATCAACGAAATGCAAACAATTTGCATTACATCAATCATTTTGAATTGTAATAAATTAATTAAGGCTTTGTTGTTGCATGCCACAGGTTACCATGATTTCTATGGCTGGATTTGGGACCACCATTCAACTCCCAACGTATTCTACCTGAGATGATTCCGTATGACACTATCGCCACATAAAGAAATTGGGCTTAGAGTTATGTTTTTATTCCTATCCCAATCTTTTATCCTATAGCCTCTATTTCAATGGGGATTCTACTCTTTAAGGACTTCTATTTCTATGGATTCTAGGCCTATTTCTATTGCTCGCTGGCTCATACTCTATTTAGGTATAGTGCTTCTCTTCTATGATTTTGACTGAGATGTTCATCCAAGATACCTTATCACATTGCATATTACATGCAACTTATGAATAAATGCATTCTAATGCATGTTAATAACAATCAATGGAATAAATATAAATTCTTTTTAATGTGTAAATGCTTCTACTTCTACTCCAATATTTTAATACTTGATCAAGTGTGAGACTTGAACCTTTCTAGGGGGCACGGGACAGTGTTAACAGTACATAAAGAAATTATGCTTATGATGGACAGGCTGAGCCTTTGGTTCGAAATAGTGTGGGCGGCGTGCAAGGAGGGCGGGGGGATTCAAAGGGTTTTAATTCTGTCTTTAATTACTTATCATAGAAAACAAAAACAAAAAAAAAATTAGGAAGGTTTATTTAGCGAAAGAGGGCAGATTTGAATTCAGATTTGGGAGGGAATTAGGAAGATTTATTTAGGAAAAGAGGGCTATTTGAATTTAGATTTGAGAAGGAATTAGGAAGGTTTATTTAGGGAAAGATTGCTGATTTCAATTCAGATTTGAGAGAGAATTAGGAAATTTTATTTAGGGAAAGAGAACCAATTTGAATTCAGATTTGGGAGGAAATTTCGGAAGGTTCATTTAGGGGAAGATGATAGATTTGAATTCGGATTTGGGAGTGAATTAGAAAGATTTTTTTAGGGTAAAAGAGCTTATTTGAATTCGGATTTGGGAAAGAATTAGAAGGTTTATTTAGGATAAATTATGTTATTTTATTTTAATTATGTGAATGGTGTTTTGCTATAGTTTTTTTTTTTTTTTTTTTTTTTTTGGAGTTGTTTCTAGCGGCATCTAGGATTTGTGGAGAGCCGATCTACCTCTTGAATAGTAGATCAACTTGTATCTTGGTTTGCTGTGCCGATATCTTATTCTTTCTCGCTGATTTCTGTTGTGTTTCTCTTCGTTATTGTTATTTTTGCTATGTGAAAATCAGATTCCTACCAAATTGGTATTATAGCACATTTTTTGGGACTTACTGAAAATCTGAAATCTGAATTTGTAGAGCAAATGAAGGCAAATTTTTTAATATGGAAGAGATGATTAAAAAGATGTTAGATTTTCAAGCCAAATCGACATCAGCGGAGGCAAGAGCGTCATTGCCCGGACAAGAAAGTGGGGGAAATCCTAAGATAGGGGCGATGAGGGAGCTAAAAATTTTGGAGGAAGAAGTTGAGATGCCACCTTTGGAGCCACTTCCAAGGAGGAGAATAGGAGAAGGATATGGCCAACAAAGAAATTGGGATGATGAAGATCAAAGAGCTAATTGGGGGAGAGGGAAATATAGAGGGATCACAACACCCACTACACTAGAGGAGGAAGAAGTTATTCGGGCGGTGGCAATTCTATGGTGAGTAGGGGTGTCAATATTTAACCCGACCCGAAAACCCGACAAGAACCTAACTCAAAAATTTTGGGTTCGGGTCAATCCGAAACCTAATTGGGTCGGGTTCGGGTTAGGGATTTCGACCCGTTTATAAAACCGGGTCGGGTTCGGGTTAACCCGGAAATCCGAAATCAACCTGGTTTGACCCATTTATAATTAATTTAGGAGGGTTTTAAAATATTGTTATGAAATAAGTAAATAATATTTCTAAAAAATAATAAACATTGTTGCCCAAATTAAATTAAGCTAGATTTATTTTAAATTGATTGAAGTAAATCTTACCTTAATTTGATTTATGTTTAAATAAATCGAATTAAATAAAAAAAATTAGTAAAACATACCCGAAGCAGGTCGGGGTCAGGTTCGAAAAACTGACCCGTTTGCAAAAATGGGTCAAGTTTAGGTCGGGTCGAACAGTGTCGGGTCAGTTTCGGGTTGGGCCCAAACTCGACCCGTAACCCGATTTTGACAACCTTAATGGGTGAGAAAGTTGAAGATGCTGGTTTTTTAAGGAGAAGATGCTCACGGGTGGATTTATAAGGTTGAGCGAAATTTTGTCGTAAACAGGTTGACAGAAGATGAAAAACTCGCCTCAGTTGCTCTATGTCTAGAAGGGAAGGCTCTGTCTTGGTTCCATTGGGGAGGCTTGCAAGAGTCAAATCAAGAGCTAAATTGGTGACTCGAGTGATGGTCAACGGGTGTGACGCATCACTTAAATGATAAATCAACCTCCGATCTCCAAACAGATTGCGTCGTCGCTATCGGAGCGTCGAATTTACCTAAGGAGACCCCTAGCTCGAATCGAGTGAGAACGGTAAAAATGACATGCGACTAGGGGTGTCAATTCGAGTCAATGGGTCGGGTTCGGGTCAAACCCGACTTAACCTGGGCATAAACGGGTTGACCCGAACCTGAACTGTTTAGTTAAAGGTGTTAGGATTTCTAATTTGAACCCGACCCACACAGGTTGCCAGGTTGACTCGACCTGGCCCCCAAACCTGCGGGAACAGTTGTCGTCTTGCTGAGTCGCATGAGGCAGAGTCGACGGACAGTGGAGCCGAGTGAGGCGGAGTCGCAGATGGCGGAGTCGACTGTCGAGTGAGGCGGAATCGACAAATGGCGTAGTCGAGTGAGGAGAAGACGCGGAGTCGGCAGACGGCGGAGTCGGAGTGAGGCAGGGCTTGACCAGGGATTCACGCGAATCGGCGGAGTCGACGGACGGCGGAGTGGGAGTGAGCAGGTTGTGTCACAAAAAAGCTATAGGGGAGATTCTTACTTCCCATGAGTGCAAGCACATATGGTTAATTACCCCTCTTAACATATAAAAGAGAACTCTCAATTAAGAATGAGTAATTTTAGGTGTTTTAGTCTCAGTTGTTGGGGAATGGAGATAAACCCGATCAAGATCCCGTGATTCCGTCGTCCTAGGTATACCGTAGATTTCAGTCTACCAAAATTAGCATCCGTTGAATGCAATATTTAGGGAATCTGATTAGCAGTTATAGGTTGTCTTCTCTCAGGGATCCTAAGTAAACTAAAGTGATTAGGTGTAGGTTGATTTGATTTAGGTTTGAAAAAAAAGATGGTTTAAGGTTTATATATATTAAAATAGCCATAAATTATTTTGGATTTGGATTTATAACTTCATTTAGAAGTTACCCAAAATTTTGAATTGAAGCGGGTCTTACGGCTTCTTCCTAGAAGTAACCCGGGTGTTTGAATTTTTGGGTCAGAACTTATGACTTTCATTGAAAGTAGCCCATAAAGCGGGTCTTAAGACTTCTATTCGAAGTAGCCCAGGTGTTTGAATTTGCGTCGGGACTTACGACTTTCATTAAAAGAAGCCTGTAAAGCGAGTCTTACAGCTTCTATTAGAAGTAGCCCAGGCATTTGAATTTGGGTTAGGACTTACAGCTATTGTTGAAACTAAGCCCGTAGAGCAGTTCTTATAGCTTCTATTAGCAATAGTCCACTATTGGGTCTTATAACTTAGACCTATAAACTAAGCTGCCCATTTGTTTTGTTTGTTTAGACCTTACAACTTCCCTTAGGAAGAAGTTTGTATATGGGTCTTATAACCTAACTCTATAGCAAGGTTGCCCATAGATTTTGTTTTTTTAGGTCTTACTACTTTTAGGAAGTAGCCTATAGGTGGATTTTACAACCAAACTCTATAGTAAGGTTGCTCGTAGGTTTTATTTGAATTAGGACTTACAACTCCCTTCAAAAGTAGCTTAGTTATTTTGGTTTTAGGGTGTTTGTACTTTATTTAGTAATTTTCCTAATATATGGGTCTTACTACTTCACTTAGAAGTTGCTCATCGGCAAGTATTACAGCTTTTATTAGAAGTAGCCCAATAGTAGGTCTTACAACCTAGCTCTATAAGCAAGGCAGTTGTTGGCTCAAGAAAAATGGCGCGAATGCACGAATCCCGCTTTGCAGCTGTAGGAATCCATTTCCCTTAAGTTAGATTGTAGTTAACCAGATTTCCCCTGAGGGTAGTGTCAGCCTATCAAGGTTTAAAGATCTGGGGTCCTTACTTCCTAAGCGAATAGAAGGCTGCCCATAGGTTTTAATTGATTGGTAGGACTTATGATTTCCCTTAAAAAATAGTCTTAAAAAGGAGGGGCTTACAACTTAATATATTAGATTAAGATGCCCATTGATTTGAATTAGATTGTTTGGGGTTTAGGATTATTTATATTTATTTAAAATTTCTTCCTAAATATGGGTCTTACGACTTCACTGAGAAGTTGCCCAAATAGCGGATATTACAACTTAACCCTATAAGCTAAGATGCCCAAATGTTTGAATTTGATTGTTTGGATTGGATTTGAGTTAGGTCTTATGACTTTCCATAGAAAGTTGTCTGATTTATTTGTAGGATTGTTAGGGTCGACGTACTTTATTTTAAAAAAGTTTTCCTAACGCATGAGACTTACAACTTCACTTAGAAGTGGCCCGTTCGTGGGTCATACAACCTAACCTATAGGCTAGGATGCCCAAAGGTTTGAATTTGATTTCTTTTAGTTAGATTTGAGTTAGGTCTTATAGCTTCCTTAGAAGTTGTCTAATGATGGATCTTACGACCTAGTCCTATAAGCTAAGTGGCCCGAGTTGTGGATCTTACAACCAAACCTTATAGACTAAGCTGACCAGAGATTTAAATTTAGATTGAGATTTACAACTTTCATAGAAAGTAACCCAAGTATTTGATTTAAATTGGGAATTATAGCTTTCGTAGAAAGTAGCCTGTTAGTGGGTCTTACAACCTGATCCTATAGACTAGGATGCCCAAGTTATGGGTTTAATTATTTAGAAATAGGTTCGTTCATATAGAAGTTCCCTAACACGCGGGTCTTACTGCTTCTCTTAGAAGTAGCTCAAATGGCGGGTCTTACAACTTAGTCCTATAGACTAAGATGCCCAAATGAGGGGTATAGGGTTGTATTATCACCTAAACACTTCCCTCAGATGTCGGACCTACGGTTTCTATTAGAAGTGGCCGGGGGTTTTAATTAAGGATTAGGAGTTAGACTAATTTTACCTCCATCTTTCCCCTAAGATCGGGCTTACTGCTTTACTACGAAAGTTGTCGGGTAATGGATTTTACAACCAAGTTCTTAAAACAAGGCTGCCCAAAGGTTTTGAATTTGATTATTTGTTTGTTGGGTTGGTTTGAGTTTATGATTTTGACACTTCGAAGCTTTGACACTGAGTTAGTGTTTTGGTTGTTCTGTTTTGTGCTCGTAGCTCGTTTCTACTATAGTAGTCCACTACCCTACCCATCCTTTAGCACTGTTGCTCTTCTAGCTTTTTCGTACTTAGCTTTTCTTGCTTTCTAGTACTCTGTTCTACTTGCAGTAGCTTAGACTTATCAGCATTCATTTAATTTATTTGTGATGTACTTACTCTTCATATGTTTGTTTGTAGGTGTTCGTAGCTAGTGGTTGAAGTAGTTGAGGCTTACAGTTGTAAAAGATAGAGTCTACAAGTGGTCGCAGAAGCTTGTGCATGAGAGCTTTGGAGAGCAGTTTGTAGAGTTCAGTTTGAGAGTTTTGGAGAGTTAACAATCAATGTTGTATATGTCATTTAGTGGAAACTTCTTTCCCCCTCTTTTTATTTATAATATTTTTTTATTATTATTACTCAATTGATTAATAAATTAATTAAATAATTATTTAAATTATGAAATTCTCTAATTTGAAAACTCTCAATCAATATTTTTTTAAATGCCCTTGAATTTAAGAACTTACAAATTTTAAAATTATTGTATTTAAAATTTTCACAGAAAAAAAGTTCTCCAATTTACTGAATCTTCATAAAATTGGAAAATTTTATGTTTGTTTAAAATTGGAGAACTTTTTTTCTGTGAAATTTTTAAATACAATAATTTTAAATTTTAAAAGTTCTTAAATTCGAGGACAATTAAAAAAATATTGATTGAGAGTTTTAAAATTAGATAACTTCATAATTTAAATAATTATTTAATTGATTTATCAATCAATTTAGCAATAATAATAAAAAAATACAATAAATAAAAGGAGGGAGAGAAGTTTCCATTAAATGACATATACAACATTAATTGTCTACTCTCCAAAACTTTCAAACTCTCAAACTGAACTTTACAAACTATTTTCCAAAGCTCTCCTGCACAAGCTTCTACGGCTACTTGTAGGCTCTATCTTTTGTAATTGTAAGCCTCAACTACTGCAACCACTAGCTACGAACACCTACAAACAAACATATGAAGAATCAGTACATCACAAATAAATTGAATGAATGCTGATAAGTCTATGCTACTGCATATAGAACAGAGTACTAGAAAGCAAGAAAAGCTAAGTACGAAAAAGCTAGTAGAGCAACAGTGCTAAAAGACGGATAGGGTAGTTGACTACTGTAGTAAAAACAAGCTACGAGCACAAAACAGAACAACCAAAACACTAACTCAATGTCAAAGCTTCGAAATGTCAAAATCACAAACTCAAACCAACCCAACAAACAAATAATTAAACTCCAAAGAGGACCTCTGTATTTTCAAGACTCTCCATGACACATGTTGCTTCTCCAGTAATTCAGAAGAAAGTTCTTAATGCCAAGCTACAATTTGTTGGCGTGAATACATCCAGCAGAACATAATCCAGGATGAAGTGCCTGAAGAGTATAATGCTGAAGTTCATGATGCAAGTGCTAAGCTTTCCGGGAAAGCTAGAAGGAAGGTCAATGCTCGCTTACGAGCTAATGGCTGGGTACCTGAGACCCTGCAAGAATCATCACCGCAGTTAGAGGCGAATGTACCAATTAGTAACGGCTTTGAACCGTTAAAGTGGGTAAAAAGAAATGATGACAATGATCAATTAAATAAGTTTTTTTGGGAGACTTAACGTCAACAGCCACAACCACTAAAGAAAAAAGAATCTACCTCTTCAAAATATATAAAATACTGAAGGCTGTTAAAGATAAAAATCTACAATGAAGATCGAGGAAATCTATTACTAAAGTCATTGCCTCAACTGAAATTCATCCTCATAGCAACAAATATTCAACAAGACCTTATAGAGAGGAGTTTAGACGTCCTCCATACTACCGAAAGCCAAGAGAATTATGTCCTAACATGGGTCGATACCCATATTACGGAAGAAAACAATTGGGAGAGCCTTCTGATAGTCGACATGTAAGAGACTATAACAGAAGATATGATAAATATAGGCCCCGACAATGGTATCATGAATTTGGTCATTCAAAAGTATATTCCGATGTTGGTGGTCATCGGTATGTGACTCCAAGAAGATAGCAAATTTGGGTTCCAAAAATACACAAATATTCTCGAGCTCAGAAAGATGATCTTGATAAAGAAATCTACAAATGACGACTTAAATCTCATATCCAGAGGTTGTCCCATAATAAGGAGACTTCT